>JAGFMF010012072.1:1476379-1508965 GCA_019455555.1 Galemys pyrenaicus | reverse complement strand
GCTCCCCGTTCTCTGTGGTGAATCCTCTCACCCCCCACACCTCTGGCCTGTACCCCAGTGCTTGTATGCATAAATAAATAAATCTTTAAAAAAAAAAAACATAAAGCCATAGACTTGTTCTTAACATTTTAACTTTCATCAGTATCCACATCAAATTATTTTCAAACCTGTTTATTTTCCTCCCTACTCTTACTGTCTATCACCAAGAACAGCTGATTCCTGGAACAGAACCACCTGAAGGATTTGTTGAAAAGACAGATTGCTGGGCCCTATCCTCAGAGTTTCTGAATCTGGGATGGGGCTTAGGTGATGCTGAAGCTGTGTTCCAGGGATTACATTTTGAGAACCACTCCTAGAATATTTCAGTCAACTCCTATTTAATCTCTCTGCCAACAGTTTCATTCCTTGTAAATTCATACTCCACACTTCTGCCAGGATTATTTTAAAGTATTTACTTGGCTTTCTCTCCTAAAGCTATAAAACCCTGAGAGACAAACTGTACTTTATCCATCTTTGAATCCTTAGGTGTCTAGCACAGTACCTAGAAATGGTAGGCATTCAATAGGTGTTAGTTGATTTAATAAACCAGAGCTTTTTTAGCATTCTAGGTTCATCTGCACCTTATAATAAAGTATAGTAGTTGTAGTACATAAGTCTACTAAATTGAGGGTTCAAATTAGTCAAAGTTTGCATTTATATCTTATTTCTCTTTCCTAAAGCAGCTATAGATAATAAAAATGCAGCCTTTAAGTTGACTGTCTTATGTGCCATGTAGCAGTATACATTCAAAAGGTAGTACTTTTAAACTGGCCAGTTTAAGAGAACAAATAAATCATCAATAATTGTAGATATGAAAGGAAAATAGAAACTAAACAAAGAATTGAAAAATTTTAAGTTGACCTAAAACTATGACTGAGAGCACCTTTTTTTCACAGAGGGAATACAGAATTCAACACTTTAGTTGCTGTAAAATATTATATCAGGTTGCTTTAATTACATGGTAATGCCTCTGAGAACAAAGGTAATTACATGATAACTTATGTTACTACTCCCACATTATCTCTTAATAACTATGTAATTAACTTGTCACTACTATACAGTATGTAGTTTGATATTATTCATGTATAGAGAACATTGATAACTTAAATGAATAAGGTAGGGTGGGGTGAGGGATGAAGGAATTAGGGAAGTCATAGGGTTATAGCAATCAGAGATGCAAGTGATTCATTAGATCATTGATCCAGTCCTCAAGGATCTGAGCCAAGGATGTGGAGAATACCAGCAGAGTTTGCAGTAAATCATTTAACTTTCTGAAGATAACAAACAGAATAAAATAAATAAGTTTACCAAGTACTGGAATAGATAAGTGAGTCTGCATAAACAGTTCATTTGGTTTTGGGAGGTTTCTCTTTTTATGTAAATATAAACAATTTCTTTAAAAGACACAAATGAGAAAAACCATTCTTTTACCCATTTCATTTTACCAGCTTTCTAAGTTTATATATGACAAGAATGTACAGCACCAGGAACTCTCAATTGTAACTGCTTGAAAATACAAAATCATACAACCACTCTGGACAACAGTTTGGCAGTTTCTTAAAAAACATACTCTTGCCATATGATTCATCAATTGCATTCTCTCGTTGCCCAAATGAGTTGAAACTTATGTCCACATAAAAACCTGCAGAGAAATGTAGATAGCAGATTTATTCTGAGTTGGCAAGACTTTGACACAACCAAGATGTCCATCAATAGGCGACTGGATAAACAAACTGTGATTCATCTATACAACTGAATATTATTCAGGAACAAAAAGAAATGAAGCATCAAACCGTGAAAAGACATGCATAGTACTAAATGAAAGAATCTAATCTGTAAAGGCTATAACTGTATAAATCCAACTATACGACATTTTTGAAAGGCAAAAAAAAACTATGGAGACCGTAAAAATATCAGTACTTGTCAAGGGTTTGGGGTGGATGAGGGTAGGAAAGAAGAATAGATGGAGCACAAGATATTTTTAGAATAATGAACCTATTCTGTATGATATTGTAATGTTGGATACAGATCATTATACATTTTTCAAATTCCATAGAATGTACAGCATGAAGAGTCAGCCCCTATATATACCATGGACTTTAGTTGTTAATAATTAGTCAACATTGACATATTGATTATACCACACTAATTCAAGATCTTCAGAATAGGGGAAATTGAGGGGTGGGGAGAGGGGCAGTATATAGGAACGCTGTACTTTGTTCAATTTTTCTGTAAACCTAAAATTGCTCAAAAAAAAGCCTATTAATTTTTTAAGTCTCCACCCCTTTTTGCCAGTGTCTTCAGTTTGTATGTATGCCCTGTTTCCCAACTTTATCAATTGCAATTCCCTGAAGTACTGGGTTTAATTAGACATATATGGCCACTGACCTCACAATTTTTACCAAAAATCTTGTTTTCATTGATATCACACATTAGCCAGTCTATCCAAGTACAGGGATCCTTTCTGCTTATTTCTGTCAGGAATTCTCACAACAATCCCTACAATGGAAGCATTTGTTCTTGAAGTCCAGCTTCAAAAGACTCATATTGGTTTGTTGGTATATAGTTTCTATAGAGAAAAACTTCATTTGGAGAAAGAAACAGGTTCCCCATCTAAGATGCCTCCTGAACACTGCCTGAATTTCCCCCTGAGTCTCAGAGTACAGCAAGTGGTAAAGATCTTTATGTATGTCCTTGAAAAATCTTCTGAGAAGACTAAACAGTTTCATTGTATTTACACTGATTTGCTTTGTGGAAAGCTTTGTTACTAAATGGGTACAATTCTCTTTTTTTAATATTTATTTATTTATGCATACAATAACTGGGGTACAGGCCAGAGGTGTGGGGGGTGAGACAATCTACCAGAGACAGAGTGGAGAACAGAACAGGCAGACTGACTGAAATACACTGCTGAGGGGAGCAGTGGGCGAAGCAGGAAAGGTCTGCCGTGCCATGTGAGTCAGCTCCCTGGCTGGCGGCAGGGATTGAACTCTTGCTGCAGCGGATGCAGTTTGCTTCATAGTGCATTGCTTAACTCCTTGCACCACCAGGGAGGCCCTAAATGGGTTCAATTCTTAATGAACGCCAAAGGCTTGAGTGAAAACTGTTGGAATTAAACATCATCTAGCTGAAACGCTTGATAAAGTTGCTCTTAATAACCATTTTTCTAAAAAGTTAAATGTTCTTGTGTTATTCTTTAACAGGTATTTTTTTCTGAGTATAAGAATAATATTGTTTATTATAGGCTGTTTAGGTGATAAGAAAAGCAAATAGAGAAAACAAAAGTCATCTCCGAAATCTGAAAATGGTGTCTCTAAACACACAGAGAAAAACTTTGCTTTTTACTATTTTGAACAAAAACATTTCTAAAATGTCATATATGGATCTGATCAGAGACTAAAATTGAAAATAAACACATGTAGAAATTTAATAAAGTCACAATTTAAAATATGTGTTTATAGGAGCACTGTAAGTCCAAAGTTTTGCATCTTTTCTGTAAATCTAAAGTCATTTCAAAATATAAAAATTAAACTAGTAGGTATGGAATGGATTATTTAAGGTGTGGTGGTAGAAAAAAGTTGGGAAAAACAATCACCATCAATTCATACTTAAATGAATGAAGAAAAGAGCTAAAAAACCATAAAAGGCCATATATAAGAAAATGTGAATGAAAGAAAATATAGACTAGTATTTATCTACTCTCATGGCCTGGAGAATCATTCTCAGCCCGATTTTAATGGGAAAAAAATATTAAAGAAAATATAATAATATCTCTGTAACAATAAAAGACTAAGGAAAAGTGTTCACAACATACGTGGTAGACAAACTGGGATTGTCTCTTACAAATTAATGAAAGGACAATACTCCAGTGGAAGAATAGGTAAAAGTTATCATCAGACATATGAACAAAATAAAGTTTTTAACTCCTAGTAGATAAGTAACTGTAAATTAAAACAAGATTCTGCTTCTCACTTTTCAAATTACCAAATAATTTTTTATAGCAAGAGTATACATAAATTATGTCTTTTTTGAAAAGAAGTTTGGTAATATGAATGGATAACATGCTCTTAAATTTTAGCTAATCCAGTAGATTTATAAAATCTTATGTATTTTCCCTCATTATCAACAGGGTTGAGGGGCCTCCCTGGTGGCGCAGTGGGTTAAGCAATGCACTATGAAGCAAACCGCAGTCACTGCAAGCACTAGTTCAATCCCTGCCGCCGGCCAGGGAGGGGACCCACATGGCGCAGCAGATCTCTCCTGCCTCGCCCGCTGCTCCCCTCAGCAGTGTGTTTCAGTCAGTCTGCCTGTTCTGCTCCCCATTCTGTCTGGTGAATCCTCTCACCTCCTGTGACTCTGACCTGTACCCCAGCTCTTGTATGCATATATAAATAAATCTTAAAAAAAAAAGACTGTAAAAAAAAAAATCAACAAGGTTGAACATCTCACATTTCCATTTGATGAAATGCATATTCTAAAATGTTTGTCTGGAGCCACCCTGGTGGCCTAGGAATTAAGTCTCAGTGCTTTCACCACTGTGCCCTCAGTTTGATCCCAGCCAGGGAGGTGACCCACATGGTACAGCAGATCTTTCTTGTCTCGCAGCCCACCGCTCCCTTTAGTAGTGTATTTCAATAGATCTGCCTGTTCCGCTTCACACTCTGTTTCTGATGAATCCTCTCACCCCGACACTTCTGGCCTGTATCCCACTTTCTACCAAAAAACAAAATTAAATGTCTGCTTTTCTACTGGGGTTTTTTTTTCACATAATTTATACAATTTCTTTATTCTGAAAAATAATCCAGAAAGCAAACTTGGCTTATTTCCCCACTTTTTTTTTTAAAGATGTATTTATTTATGCATACAAGAACTGGGGTGTAGGACAGAGGTGAAGAGGGTGAGAGGATTCACAAGAGTCGGACTGGGGAATAGAATAGGCAAATCTACTGAAATACACTGCCGAGGGGAGCAGCAGTGAAATAGGAGAGGTCTGCCACCTCCCTGGCTGGGGATGGAGCACAATGCAGGCAGTAACTGGCAGTAGCTTGATAGCTCTGAGACTTTAATTTAACCCCTGCACCACCATGGAGGCTATTTTCCCCATTCTTTAAAAGCACTTTCTGAGAGATGTTTTTTTAGCATAGGTCAATTATTTAATATCTTACTTTATAGTTTATGCTTTTTTGTTTAAGAAATTCTTGTTAAAGCTACACCATAAATATTTTCTTCTAAATGTCTATTAGCCATTCTCATTTAATTCTTTGAGACATCTGGAACTGGATTTTTTTATTGTGGAGTGAAGTAATTTTATATTTCCAAATTAAAATCTAGTTGACTTCAAATAATCTATCCTTTCCCCTTGGTTCACAGTGCTAACTCTGGTAGCACAAGTTTCCATATTTGCAGAGATCGACTATGCAACAATCCCTTCCCTTTGCACTGATTGATGCTGTTTTTCTTAATCATGTTTCAATTACTTTTGTTTTAGTGATGTTTATATACATGTATATATGAATGTACACATGAATAATTGACTGCTTTTGTATATTTCTCCTGTATCCAGCAATCTTTCCCAACTTTCTTATTAAATCTGACAGTTACACATTCTTTAGCATCTTATATATATAATCCTCTTCACTGAACATAATAACACTTTTTTTGGTGGCAAGATTTTTTTTTAATTTTATATATATATTTTTAGATTACTTTCTCCTCTCAGGTGTAGTCCCATGAAATTCCCATGACTAATTCACCCATGTCCCATCACCATAGTCCCTTGTGCTCATAATAACAAATTTAATTCTCACTTAATTCTTTTTAAACATTACTGTTGTTAGGGTTTCTACATTATATTAAATAGCATTGATTGTTCTTTGCAATGCACTTCTGTATATTTTAGTTACTTCTTAATTCTACCAATTTTTTTCATATTTTCTACAGTTACTGGATATCACTTTTACAGTCAGAAAAAAAAATTTCTTTTCATTCTCAAATATAAACTAAATAAGCTCCTAGTAAAGGCCTGAGGGGTCATTATAGGTGTGATATGCATGACTATATAAGTTGCTATTGCTTCATATCTCATGTATGTGAGGGATTACTCTATTTCACAGTGTTAGTTTTTCTGACCTATAAATTATATGGCTTAAAATCCATTTTCCACACATATACATGTGTATATACTGCCAGGTAAACTAAGTACCATACTACTTAACTGTATAATAGCTTAAATTTCGTATAAAATGATATTTTTAAAGCAAATTACATTTACTTCCCAAAATGCTTTAAAATGTTTTACTTTACACATATTGTGATCTGGCTTATATTACAGGTCTTTGGGGACTATATCAAAAATAAAGGCATAATCACTGATATGTACTTGTGCGGTAACATTGCAGTAACATTTGAGAATAATACAAAATGCTAGTAGTTGTAAAAAATAAATTATTAAAATTTCATTCTTCCAAGTTTATAAAATATGTGTGAAGCAGCTTTCTAATTTGATGACAACGAGAAAACCTAAGTCCTCCCTTTTTGCTGTAAATGTTAAATGAATTGTTTACTGGGCTTTTCAGTTCTAGTCTCCTTAAAAACAATTAGTGAAGGAATTTTATACAGTGAAGAAAAAACTGGTGTATAGGCTTTGTTCATTTTCTTCTGAACTACCCTTGGCTCTTAATTATCTCTATTAAGACTTCTTCTATACCTAGTGACAGTATTTCTCAAGTTTCTATAAATGACCTAAGATAATTCTATGTGTCCTCTCTCTTCTGTGTAACTCCATACTATGACAACTTAAATTAGGAAATCATGTTGCTTTTACCCACACCAGTCATCCACCTCTATGTGTTTTAAGGAAATTAGCTTAGTGCTTCTCTCTGCACAGTTTAAATACATGTTTCAGTCTGGATTCAGTTATGCTAAAATTGATCACTCTCTTTAATTTCAGTAAAAAGAAAATAATAAACAAGTATTTTTTTAAAGATTTATTTTTTTTTTATGCATACAAGCAGTGAGGTACAAACCAGAGGTGGGGAGGTAAGAGAATTCACCAGAGACAGAGTGGGGAGCACAACAGGCAGATCGACTGAAACATACTGCTGAGGGGAGCAGCGGGCAAGGAAGGAGAGGTCTGCTGCCCTTCCCAGCCAGCGGCAGGGATCGAACTCGAGCTGCAGTGGCTGTGGTTTGCTTGATAGTGCGTTGCTTAACCCACTGTGCCACCAGGGAGGCCCCAATAATAAACAAGTACTAAAGAATAGAAGTTTATTTTGAGAGCTCTGACTTTGTGATTATTCTAAGGTTCAAAACAGTCAACACTAGCCCTAGGAACCAAATTTAGTGTCAGTGAGAGGCCTTACACCCTCCCATGCTAAAGACCCAGTATCCACAATATGACCTAAAGGTCAGAAGGGAAATCTGAGAGAGTTAGAGGTCAGAGAGAAGAAAGGTTAAAGGTCTACTGAAGTAGAAAGACAACAGTTGCTTCAGCATGTGAGTTCTTAATTTGGACACCTATGCTGATGTTTCTCCAGTGTTGTCTCCTGTTGCCACTCTCTTTTTATGCTGAAAAGCATCTATACGAAGCCTTGCCCTTCCTGTGCCAGATGATGTACTGACAAGGTCATAAGCTGATAACACTAGCAAAAACACTCCTAAGGGATTTTTTTCATATTGAATACTCATGCCAACACAGTTATTTGAGATTTTACTTCTTAAACACTTAATAATCCCACAGTCTTTACTACAAGAGCAAACTGCTTTTTTACATATCTGCAAGCCATATTTATCTTCTATAGTGTTTGTCAACCACAGTCTTCATGGTTTACCATATTTAGTGAACGAAATATGAATAAGCTCTTTACTTGCTTACATTGTATTTATATATATTAATAGCATATATTATTGCTGGTATTTTTTTCCTTCCAAAATATCCTTTACTGGGGAAAAAAATGCCTAAAATGCAAAGAACTTTTAAAAATGGAAGGTGGGGGCCGGGCAGGGACACCAAATTTCCTATTAAAAAATAAGAATAAACAAGGGCCTCCCTGGTGGCGCAGCGGGTTAAGCAACGCACTATAATGCAAACCGCAACCACTGCAGCACGAGTTTGATCCCTGCGGCCAGCCAGGGAGGGGACCCACATGGCACGACAGACCTCTCCTGCTGTGCCCGCTGCTGCCCTCAGCAATATGCTTCAGTTGATCTGCCTGTTCTGCTCCTTGCTCTCTGTGGTGAATCCTCTCACCCCCCACACCTCTGGCCTGTACCCCAGTGCTTGTATGCATAAAAAAATAAATCTTTAAAAAAAAAGAATAAACAATTCATAGAGGATTGTTCTTTTTTTGTTGTTGTTAAGATTTATTTCATTAATCTATGCATACAAGAGCTGGGATATAGGCCAGAAGTGTGAGGGGGTATGTGTGATAAGATTCACCAGACACAGAGCAGGGAGCACAACAGGTGGGCCCACTGAAATACACTGCCGAAGGGAGCAGTTGAGTGAGACAGGAGAGGTTTGCTGCACCATGTGGGTCACCGCCACAACCAGGGATTGAACTCAGGCTGCATTGGCTACAGATAGCTTGATAGTGCTGAAATTTAACCTCTTATACCACCAGGGATGCCTCAGAGGTTTGTTCTTTAAATATACCAAAAAATATGATCAGTTATTCATTCATAATAAGAAAAGTACAAATTAAAACTACAGTGAGATATTGTTTCTGACCCATCAGGTTGACAAAAGTTGGTGACATTGTAGGGAAACAGGTGCTCTTATACCTTACTTATGGAAATATAAAATAGTTCAATTCCTATGAAAGAGTAGTTTGGCAACATCTTACAAAACTACCTATTATTTACCCTTCAGCCCTGAAATTCGATTTCTAGAAATTTGTTCTGAAGATACAACTCCAACAATGCAAAATTGCATACGCAAAAGGTTATTTATTCCAGTATTATTCATAACTGCAAAACACTGGAAATTATATGACTATCCACACACAGGAGCAAATGAAATATGACATAGGCAATCAGTGTGTTACCATGAGTTATATAAGAGTGAGGAGGTTTTTTTTAAAGGGTATGCAGTGATTTTCAAGTGAAAAAAAGCAAAGTACAAAAGAGCTTATATACTTTGCTACCTCTTTTTGTGTGAAAATAAGAGGAAATAAAATGTACATGTATCTGCTTACCTTTGTAAAGAAAAACACAGGAAGACAAACTAAAAAATAGAAATTGGCTACCAACAAGGGATAAAAAGGGCATAGATTAGATAAAATATGGGAAGTGACACTTCTTTTAGTATACCTTTTTATAGTGTTTGCTATTGGCAACATTAATTTTCTACAGATTTTTTTATAACAGTAAATTAACAAGTATTTATAAAGGGGGGTGCTAAAACTGAAAGCAAACTAAACCACATGAACCCAACATTTTTTTTCAATCTTAAGTAAAATGAACTACACTGAAGTGAGTTTAAAAAGAGAGCTAGTCTGGACTTCCCTGGTAGCATAGAGGTTAAAGTCTCAGCACTATCAAGCTGTTGCCAGCCACTGTTACAAGAGTTGAATTCCCAACCAGGAGCTGACCCACGTGATGCTGCAGACCTCTTCTGTCTCACCTGCTGCTCCCCTAAGCAGCATATTTCAGTAGATCTGCCTGTTCTGCTCCCCACTCTGTCTCTGATGAATCCTCTCACCCCCCTGCACCTCTGGCCTATACCCCAGTTCTTGTATGCATAAATAAAATAAATCTTTAAAAAATTAAAAGAGAGAGAGAGAGCTAGTATAAGTAACATACTGAACACTAGCTATGTGAGAGACCAGCAAAACCAATCCTGAACTCACTGGAAGATTTGGGGGTATTTGTGTGTGTGTGTGGTGTCAGGAATGAAGAATTCTAAAGCTGTTTTAGATGTGTTAAAAACTTAGCATATAAATGTGTTGATACTGTGAGAACTAGTGTTTTCACTGTAGAAAAAGGAACACAACAAGATGAGGAAAGGCAAGAATGAACCCTGTGAGGATGGAATTTTTGTGTGTATGTGTGTACATGTAGGTATGCATTATTATGTATATGTGTATCTGTTTATTAACAGTGCCTAGAAGCAAAGAACATACTTACCACTCATAGTTTGGTCTCTAGTATTGTTCAACACCATTAGAAACTAGGTATCTTGAGAGATTTGGCTGATTCCAGGACCAGGATAGGTTGGGTCAAAGATGAGCCTAAAATACTTTGCCAGAAAGTAAAGGTGTGCTCAAAAATAGTGTGAGAGCATGCCTAAAGACACAAGAGCTAACTTGAAGGGGCTCCCACTGCCCAAAACTGGGAGATTTTGGGTTCCAAATTTATTAAAGTCTGTGATGAATTATAACCCACTGATAAATTTAAGAATATGTTTCTCTTTATTGAGAACAAATAGACTAAAAGTCATAAAAAGGAGCAGCTGTAGTAGGCTTTTACATTGTATGTAATGTCCAGAGCTGACCAGTGAATGTGAAAAGAGTACTGGAGTTGGAAAATCATCAGAGTGTAAGTTGCCTCAGTTACAAATCGTGAATGGATACTAGATCTGAGGAAAATGTTGGGGACTTTTGATGAGGAACAGAATTTTACATGATCTTTAAACTGTCAGTCAACAGATTGTATGTTAGATGCTGGGGGTGGGGGAATAGCTATACAATGCAGAAGTAGGACAACACTTTGATCTGGTGATCGAATTCCCATCTCCAGTGAACAGTAGCTGGACACAGTAGGACTCTAAATGTGATACGCTGAGAAGGAAACAACGTAATTTTGTACCTGGGAATATATAATATGAATTCAATCATCCAGAATGAACCCAAAATGAGAATCATTCTATGAAGACTGACCCAGATCTGCCAAGTGGTCGCCTGCATCACTCTCTGGCTGCTTAAGACTTCATCGATTCCACTGACCTAAAGACCTACTTTTGATCCAAATACCACAGGAAAAGACTGAAGGAGCTAAGCATGGAGCTCTACAGACAGGAACAGCAAAAAGGGTGGCAGAGATGGGGTCCTGTGTGTCTTGTGTGCGCCCACAGCTTCTGACAATGCTTACAAAGTGTCCTGCGGCCCTTGAGATGCACCTGTTTCCCTGGCATGGCTGGTGATGCAAGGCAGAGGTGCTGCCCAGGGCCAGCAGGTCAGCAGCCAGGAGGGGAAAGATTGTGTCACCCTTTTGACCTTGGGTTTGGGAAATGAATGCCCTCTGTGTGCTGCCACAGACCCCACCCCCAATAAAGGAACTGTGAAAAGAAAAAAGAATAAATATCAAAATAGAAAGGAAAAGGAGATAGTTAAGTGTATTCAAATATAACAAATTCTAGACTAGATTCTATCCTGGAAGGGAAAAATGCTATAAAGGACATTACTGAGTAGTTGACAAAATCAAAAATATGGACAGTAGATAAGATTAAGACTATTACGACAGTGCTCTTCAGATGATGAGACTGACGCACTGCCTGCTGCTCCGAGAGGGCCAGCATTGCTCTTGAAGTTAATAACGGGGCCATGATTATGTTAGAGTAGCCTTATTGCCAAGGAAGATGTATGTAAAGGTAATGAGGCATGATAAATGCAGCTTGCTCGCAAATAGATAAGGGAGTGGGGGAGTCATATGAAGAAAACGTATGGTTGCTTTTTGCGCTGTTTTTAGTCTCATAGTTTTTCTCTGAATTTGAAATTATTTCCAAATAGTTTTTTTTTACATATACTTTAAGTCAATTAAAAACTTAAACTTGAAAAGTAATTGGGAAACATGCTAGATGAAATAGACAAGACACAAAAGAAGAATTACTGTATTATCCCTCTTATATGAGGTACCTAGAACAGGCAAATTTATGGAGACAGAGGAACAAAAATGACTAGAATCGGGGAGAGCAAAGAGTATTCCGTGTAAAGTTTAGTATAGTTTCTGTTGATCTGATAAAAAATAATTCTGGAACTCAGTAGAACTGATGGTTAAACAACATTATGAAATAAATATACTTAATGCCATGAATCATACACCTAAAAGTAGTTTAAATAGTAAACCTTAAGTTATGTATATTTTACACAATTAAAAAAGGTGTCTTGGGTATAATTATTCATATTTTGAAAGGATTCCCAATGATTCTATAAGTATAGCTTCCTTTTACTTAAGCCATTTTACACAACTTTTAAAATTCACATCAGCCACCAGCTACCTTATCCACTTACAATTGATCGTATAACATCTGTAGTTCATCTTAGTTGGTTTTTAAAAATAGATTACTGAAAAGCTGATATTCATCGGTTGCAAAGGTCTTCATGTTTTTCTGCCTCCATGTTTTCCAGTTGTCAAAGCAAATGTCTCTTTGGAGTCCTTCACTGTAGTCATCGACTTGTCCTTCTCTCAAAAAGAGAATGCTGGTACTTAGGTTTTACAAAATATTTCATGAACATAAGCTTTTCTTTTACTCAGAAGGATCATACCAGGAGGGATGAGGAAAACAGATGTTGCTTATAAGGTTTCTAATAGACATGTTTCCATTGTAAGCTGATCTGATTCTGAATTTGGCATCTGCTCCATTCACTGTGTGGGCTGAGCATTTTAGTCTCGCAGTTTGAAAGTTAATGTTGACCTTTGTTACCTGAAAACACAATGATAAAATACTCTTAAAAATCCTCTTGAGACACTGATTTCACATTCTAAGCAAACATCTTCAAAATACATCACTTCATTAATCAAATTAATGTAGTTCTTTGTTTGGGAATATTTATTTAATCAGATACAGGGCATTCCCCAAATCTGACACAGAAAAACCTGTGTGGTCAGAATGGTAGAAGAGAAAGGACACAGAACTCTTAAATATTCTCTCCTGGTCACTGTACCATAGCTTCTCAATTACCCTTCACCCACACCCCACCCCCACCCTCTAAACTCCTCAGGTCCTAGGGGAAGGAGTAGCAATCTGGCTATGCAACAGTTTCCCATTATCTGTCCTTCTGAGTATTTGAGTCCTGCTGGAGCTCATATTTCCCCTAGAGGGCAAGTAGCTCCAGATTCTTCTTTTCTTGACCTATCTTACTTGTAACTACAACACTTTTTTCTTTTGTAGTTTTATTACATTACAGTAAACTGTACATATTTAAAGGATACAATTTTATAAATGTTGACATATATATACCCATGAACCCCACACATCCACCACCCCCATGCTATTTTTGTAGTCTTGCCTACCTGTTTCTTCTTATCTTCATCTGAATTGTTTCTGATTTGGGACTAGTATAAAGCTGCTGTGAATTGTCATTCATAACCTTTGTATGAATATACAATTTCACTTATTTAATTACCTAGAAATAGAAATAAAATGATAGGGTCATGTTGTACATGTATGCTTAACTTTTTAAGAAATTAACAAGTGGTTTTCCAAACCAACCTAATCATTTTACATTCCCATAATCTGTATGTGAGAGTTCCAACAGCTCCCCCACCTTGTCGGTACTGTTTGTACCTGTGCTCATGAGGAATATTGATTTATAGTTTTCCAATTTACCATCAGAGTAATGCTGGCCACAAACAATGAATTGGCAATTATTTCCTCCTGTTCAGTTTTCTGAAGAGTTTGTATAGCATCTGTAGTATTTTTTGTCCTTCAGATTTTAGTAGAATTCACCCATGATGCCATCTGAACCAGAATTTTTCTTTATAGGGAGCTTTTTAACTATAAAATCAATAGCTGTAATAGATATAGTACTGTTCATGTTACATTCTTCCTAAGTGAACTTTAATAATTTGCTTCTTCCCAGGAAGTTGTCCATCTAAGTTGTCAAATCTATTATAATAAAATTGTTAAATACTGTTCTTATTATCCTTTAATGTGTGTATAGATTCTATAGTGATATCACCTCTCTCATTCCCAATATATTGTAATTTATGTCTTTACTCTTGTTTCCCCTGATCAGTCTTCCTAGATGTTTAATTTTGTCTATTTGGGCTCCCAGTTCCATCTTCTCAATTCAGGTTCTACTCAGGTTGTCCCTCTGGGCTTTGTGGCCTCATAACTCTTAAAAATCGTGAACAATTTCACAGTTTACTTCATTTATTTTCCTTCATTCATGGGTCTTTTTTGATGGTTGCGCTGTATTTGAAAAATGTTTCATATACTTTTATCTTTATTTTAGTTGTTTCTAAAGAAAGAATAAATCTAGTTCCTTTCATTTCATCTTCGTTAGAAACAGAGGTCGTTAATACTGTTTCTGTATTGTATTTTAACATAAAGCTGATCCATTATGCTTGACCATAAAAATGTTTCACAATTACTTCTGGGAGTGAAAGGAAGACGCAGGTTCATCATAACTTTTGAACTCTGATTTGCACTTGGAAAGAAATCCAAATGATAGAATTTTGTTCAAAGAGCAAGATGCTAGGAATAACAATACAGAAGGTATCCAGACAGAAGAGGAAAGAGATAATTAATAACTCCTCGGCTACGAAAATCAAGGTAATATTTGCCTTGTATTTCTTACTCATAATTTTCTCATCTCAAAGCTAAATAAAAACACGATGTTTTAGGCTTAGAAAGACTAAATTGACTTGATTGTGAGTTGTTATGTGCCTCCTTGAGCTCTTTAAAAGAAATAATAAGGGACACTGTTGATGTTTGGGGGACAATCTCCCTAACGCTTGAGATTCAGCACTTGCTATGAGACTAAAGACAGGTACATAGATCTTTTGTTTGTCTGATCTCATATGACATTTTTGACTGTTACAAAATACTCACATTCTCCCTTTTTGTCTGTGTCCCAGGTTTTCTGTCTCAGCTGGTCTCTGACAAGCCCCTGAATGAATGCATCCGTGCTGGCCACTATGCAGCAAGTGTCATAATTAAGCGGAGTGGCTGCACCTTTCCTGAGAAGCCAGACTTCCACTGATGGAAAAGCAGGAAACCAAGTGCAAGAGTACAGACACTGCCCTGATTGCTTCCAGTAACTTCCCATATCAAGAAGGAAGAAAATTATCTCCCATTTTTTCCTACTATCCTTAATTTAGATGATACAATAATGCTCAATAGAACCTTTTTTCTCTCAATAATCTTAAAAAATGATGTTTATTTCCATGATTTGATAATATAATTTAAATGTCAATTGAACAGAAATATAACATTTCAATAGAAATTTTTATTTCATTTTCAATTACATGTAAATTCATGTGTATTTAGCAAATCAATCTGTTTTTTTTTTTTACATTTCTGCTTTGAATGCAGATGCAATTTAATATAATAGATTTTTTAAATGAATTAATCCTGACACATCAATCGTTAGCTTTTTATATAAGTATATTTGATTTAGGTGTATGTATGTATCACATATATACATGATAAATGTTCAAATGAGTATAGAAATAATTATCTGCCAAATTGCCAAATAATCTCTTCAGTGTGTACTCAGATATATAATAAACTTGGATTAATTAATTTGTCAAATTTTAAGTTCTACAATATTTAAATCATGATCTTATATATACTTATGGTACTCTGTAATTTGACATAAATAAAAACTTGTCATGTAGGAATTTCCCCTGTGTTTTCCCTGTACTCACCAAACTAAGGATGAAGGATCAGGATCACTTGGGCCCTAAGATGGTACCTAATTTGTTGATAGAGATAGGAAGAAGAATAACATAATACATTGAAAAATAACTTAGTATTATAGACACATAAGTCATACATAAGTAAAATGTAAGTTTTTTAATTTTATTTTATTTATGCATACAAGAACTGGGGTACAGGTCAAAGGTATGGAGGGTGAGAGGGTTCCCCAGAGTAGAGTGGGGAACAGAACAGGCCAAATGACGGAAGTACACGGCTGAGGGGGCCTGCTGAGCAGGCGATGCCGGAGAGGTCTGCTGCTCCATGTGGGTCACCTCCTTGGCCTGGGATCAAACTGGTGCTGCAATGGCTGCAGATACTTCGTAGTGCAGTGCTTAACTGCTTGCACCACCAGGGAGGCCCATAAGCCATACTAAAGGAAGACAAAGGGGTATAATAGAAACTTTGGAGTCAGACTTAATTACCTTCATATGACCTTGGGCAGTTATTTAGCCTCTTTGAGCTTTAATTTGCTTTCTATAAAATGGAATAAAACCCAGGCCTAGGAGCTAACCAACACAAAGTGCAGCAGACCTCTCCTTTCCCGGCTGCTGCTCCCCTCAGCAGTGTATTTCAGTAGATGCGCCTATTTTGCTCCCCACTCTGTCTCTGGTGAATCCTCTCAATTCTCACATCTCTGGCCTGTATCCCAGTTCTTGTATGCATAAATAAATAAAACACATTTAAAAAGTCAATAAAATGGGATATGATTTGAGAGAAAATATCAAATATAAAATTGCTGGGTACAATGCCTAAAAGTGCTTAGTAAGTACCTGCTAGTTTTTCATTATGATTACTTGTTGAAGAAGAAAGGGATTTACAAAACTGAATTCAAACCATAGAAAAAGTTTGAATTTTGTTTTAAATTTATATAAACTTTAAGGTTTTTTGATGCTTGCTTGTCTTTTTTAATACTTGAAACCATAAAACGTGCTATTTCAAATTATCCAATTCATTGATTTTTAGTATAGTCACAAAGTAAGCAACCATTCCCAGAATCTAAACCAAGAGCTTTTTCATTACCACATAAAGAAACCCCATACCTCCCTCCAAATTTACTTCATTCTCCATCCCATGGCAACTATGTTTCCTTTTTTTAATCTCTAGAGATTTGCCTATTCTGAACATTTATAAAAATGGAATTATATAGTGTATGTTATTTTCACCTGACTTCTTTCATTTAGCATATTTTCTAGGTTCATCCATCTTGTAGCATGTAACAGTACATTATTTCATTTTGCCAACAAATAATTCCTTGTATGGACTCACCATATTTTATTTAGTCATCAGATGATGGACATTTGGGTTGTTAACACTGGCCATTATGACTAATGCTCCTATGAACTTTCATACTTAAGTGTTTCATGGGCATATGTTTTTAATTTTGGGAGGTACATAGTTAGGAGTGGAATTGCAGCATCATATGATAACCATATGTTGAACCTTTTGAGGAACTGCTAAACATTTTCCCGTGGTACCATTGCATTCTCACCAGCAAAGTCTGAGGGCTCACATTCATTCAAACACAGATCCTTACTGTATTTTGGTCTTTGGCTATAGCCATCTTGGTAGATATGGAGTGATATCTCATACTGGTTTTTTGTTTTTGAGAAATCCTATTTCAAATCCATGTTTTATTTGAGTGATTCTTCCTTTCTTAGCAAGCTCTAAGAGCTTTTTATTATCAGTATAAGTTGCTTATAGATACATGATTTACAAATATTTTACTTTCTTGGTGGTATTCTTTGAAGCACAGATGTTTTTATTTTGTATGCGGTCCAAGTGATCTGTTTGTTTGGTTGTTTTTTGTCACTTACACTTTTGGTTTCATATCTAAGAAGCCATTTCCTAATCCAAGGTCATGAAGAATTTCATCTTCGTTGTTTGCTAGCATTGTACAGCCTTTGCTCTTACATTTGTCTTTGATCCATTTTGAGTTTATTTGGGAGTAAATGTGAAATAGGGAATCTGATTCTCTTGCATGTGGTTATCTGATTGCACCAGCACCTTATTTTTAAATTATTCTCTTTTTTTTTAATTACAATGTTTGCTTTTTTTCTAGGTGTAGTTCCCATAGAATTTCTACCACCAATACACCCATGCACCATCACCATTGTCCTTGTGTTCTTCCCGTCCCTGCCTTGATACCAATCCCTCCCTCTTCCCTGCAGAATGTCTCTGATTTGTAATTGTCTGTTTTGTTTTGTTGTGGTTTCTTCTTGTTGATGATGTTATTTTTTTCTTTGATCCCTCATTTTCCTCCTGTAAGTGAGACCATCTGGTATTTTTCCTTTTCCTCCTTACTTATTTCACTGAGCATAATCCCTCAAGCTCTATCCATGCTTCTGTGAATGGCACTAGTTTATCTTTTTTATTGCTGTGTAGTATTCCAGTGTGTGTGTGTACCACATCTTGTTGATCCAGTTGTCTCTTTTTGTATTGATTCCAACTCTTACCCATTATAAATAGTGCTGCGATGAACATAGGGGTGCATGTATTCTTTTGAATTAATGTTTTTAGTTCCTTTGGGTAAATCCCTAGGAGAGGGAGTGCTAGGTCATATGTTAGCTCCATTTTTAGTAGACTGAGGAATCTCCATATAGCTTTCCATAGAGGTTGGGTCAGTTTGCATCCCACCAGCAGTGTAGGAGTGTTCCTTTTTCACCACATCCTCGCCAACATTCTTACTGGTGTAAAGTGGTATCCTATTGTGGTTTTAATTTGCATTTCACTGATTATGAGGTACTTGAACATTTTTTCATATGTCTGTTGGCCATTTGCCAGCACCTTATTAAAAAGGCTATATACTACTGAATTGTCTTGGCACCCTTGTCAAAAATCAATTGACTATAATTATAAAGTTTTATTTCTGGACCCACTGTTCTTTTCCACTAATCTATATGTCTTCATGCCGATCCAGCCTGTCTTGATTCCTGGAGCTTTGGCTGAGTTTTGAAATCAGGAAGTATGAGTCTTCCAACTTTGTCCCTCAAGAACAATTAGTTTGAATGCTAGGATATCTTTATCATATTGAAACTATTACAGAACGTCTTCCTCTTAGATAAGGAAGAGAAACACTAACAAATCTTTCCTACTCTTATTTTTTAATGAGAAAATCTCTTATCCCAAGACTGTTTTATCAATTCACTCACCAACTAAGCTTTTCTGACATCAACTATTTATAGGAGGCTACAAAGTATACTTGTTGGTATTACTTAATATGCACAGCTGCACCGTAACTTTCTTGTAATTAAAAAAAAAAAATAGTGGACTATATGTTGTTGTCCTTGAGTGGTGGCATATTTTCTTAGTTCTCTGTTTTGGTAAAGGACAAACAATGGCAAGCTAGCAGACTGAGCCTCAGGAAATTTGACTGGACTCTTTGACCTAATGTTTTGCATCTTAGTGTGAGGGATAGGTAAAGCAGTCCTACTTTATAGCATCTATAACAGCTATATGAGGGAGGACATGTAGTATGGGGGAAGGGTGATGAAGTTGCCAGGAACACTTGGTTCAGGTCTCAGATTGACTTCATGTAACTGTGACCCTCTTACAGTCTATGTTGTACATAAAGTATAGCAGCTTTAGTTGTAATATCCCTAAAGTTTAGTTATGGGCTGGTGATTTTAACAAGGTTGCTTCCTTGTACATGGGGGAAGAGAGAAATTGACAAAAAAGGCTGAGGCCATGTATTGGTATGTTGCATGAGGACAAATGAGATAGACACAGGAAAACTGATACATAAGTGGCAGGCCTAATCCATTTAGGGAGTCAGAGCACTGACATCAGCCTAGTCTCAGCAAGTGATCAAGGTTGCCTGCTTCCATGAGGTAGAAAATAAGGTGGTATCAAGCATTTGGAGGCAGGCTGGATGCCATAATAGTATTAACAGTGATTGATTAGAAAGAAAAAAAGAGCAAGAGTGACTATTGTGTTTTTGTTTTTTCAGTTTTTACATCTTATCATCATAATATGTACCTTTTAAGCACTGCTTTATTCCTCTGAAAGAATCAGAGAAGTCTATGACTTAGTTTATAGATAAATGTAAGGGAAATACATTCCTTATCTTAAAGTCCAAGCACTCTTGACTAAAAGCAATTATTCTTACCCAATTTTGCAAAGTGATTATTGTATTTTTTAACTTTCAAAATAGAGATGCTCAAGGTAAAGATTGTTTTAGACATAAAATAAGCCTACAAAGGAAGCATCTGTTTGGCTGCTGTTTAAAAATACCACCAGTGTTGAAATATAAAAATATGCACTTGCTCATTTTCTCTTATCCTAGCACCCTCAGAAAAAAATATTCATTTGATAATATTTCACTGGCTAAAATAGGTTTAGAATGTAAAAAAGTCTTCAATTCTATGTTAATTTTTTGTTCAAGTCCATGTTGTATCTTAGACAAGTTTTTGTACTGCTTTTCTCAACTGTAAAATGGGGAAAATATATCCATTCCCAGTGAGAAAGTGTTATGTGACTGAAAACATCAATAGCAAAATCAATGAAATTTAAAGCACTTTGATATTCTACAAATTCACCAGTGCAATCTAAAAAGAATCTTCTAGGCACAATATTTTATATTCATATGTGGTAAAAAATAAAAAACCAGACCTTTATGCCTTCCCTTACATCATACATACAAATTACAGAGGAATCATGGCCATAATTTAAAGCTAAAACTGATAAACTTCTAGACGAAAACAGAACATTTTCACAGCTTGGGAACAGGCAAAAGTTCATCAGAGCACTAACCATTAAAGAAACGATTGATAAATTGAACTCCAAAAAAATTAAGTCTTTGTTCATCATGATACATTAAGAATGTGAATAAACAAGCCACAGGCTAAGATAAAATTTTCACAGCACATAAATCTGACAAGGAAGTTATACCTAGGATATATTTAAAACTATAACTCAGTAATAAAAGACAAGCAGATACCTTACAAAGCAAAATGCATGAATGGCCAATAAGCATATGCTGAAGTATTCAATATCATTAGTCATGAATAAACGAAAATTAAAACTCAATGAAAAAAAACCAACTCAATGAGATACTATGTACTAGAATAATTAAAATTAAAATGACAGGGACTCTGGTGGCACAAGTCTCAGCACTTTGAAGCAATCTGCAACCACTGCAGCAGGAGTTGGATCCCCAGCCAGGGAGATGACCCACATGGCACAGCAGACCTCTCATATCTTGCCTTTTGCTCCCCTCAGCAGTGTATTTCAGTGGACGCACCCACTCTGCTCCCTACTCTGTCTCTGGTGTATCCTCTCACCACCTCCAACCCCGCACTTCTGGCCTGTATTCCAGTTCTTGTATGCATAAATAAATAAAATCTTTTTTAAAAATTTTTAAATGACAATACCAAATGGAGGGGATGTGAAACAACATTGTTAATGGAAATGTAAAGGAAGAACAAAATTGGAAAAAGAGTTCTAAGTTGCTAATAAAATCAAGCACACCTAGTTTGAATCCAGCCGTTCCACTGCTGGAAGTGAAGGCGTATGTCCAGAGAAAGAGTTGTATTAAACATTTTATAGCAGTTTTATTCATTATTGCCAAGGACGAAACAGGTTAATTGTTCATCAGCTAGAGAAGAGCTAAAGACCCAAGTATTCAACCAATGGAATAGCACACAAAAAAAGAAATTAACTACTGAAGAGATCAGTTTAAATTCATGTCAAAAACGTTTTACTAAATCTACAAGTGAGATACAAAAATGAAAGAGTACAAACTATAACACTCCATATATAGAGCAGGCAAAAACAATCTATAGTAAAAAAGAAAAAAATCGGAACAAAGGTTGTCTTCATAGGAGAAGGAAGAAGTAGAAACTGAGACGGGAAATGAGGTGACTTTTGAAGTTGACAGTGATGTTTGTATCGTAGTAGGGACTTTAAGTATATGCACCTGTCAAAGATTGGGGTACAGCCTCAAGTTTCATGATTCTTTAATGTCCCACACAGGAAGAATCCTAAGCAAGTATTGAATTGTAGTTAATGAACACATACTGATAGAAATAACGTATTATTGATCCTTTCAACTTACAGTAAGATGAATGGAAAGATGCATAACTGCTGAGCAGATAAGTGAGTGATTAGACAAATATAGCAAAATGTTAATTGTAGACTGTAGGTAGTGGATGGGTGTGTGTTTAGTATATCATACTTTTCAACATTTCTGTATGGTTAGAATTTTTCTTAATGATGGGAACAAAGTAACTAAATAGGGAAACTTGTTAAATTTGATTGATAGCAACATCTCACTAAGAAGATAAAACAAAACCATACATATTATTTACTTCAAATTAATTTTTGCATGCATTTCATGACAAAATTATCCAGTCTCAAACTGCCACAAGGTTTCTTGGTGTTACCACCATCTCTAAGGTCCTCCTCTGGATCTCCCTGGTGGTGCAAAGTGTTGAGCGTTGCACTGTGGGACCTTCTCAGCAGTAAAGCGCAGGTTCGATCCCCAACCAGGAAGGGAACCCACATAGCACAGCAGACCTCTCCAGCCTCGCCCACTGCTCCCCTCGGCAGTGTGTTTCAGTAGATCCTCCTGTTCTACTCCCCGGCTCTGTCTCTGGTGAATCCTCTCACCCCCACCCCACACCTCTGGCCTGTACCCCAGTGCTTGTATGCATAAATAAATAAATCTTTTTAAAACAAGCTTCTCCTCTGAGTTTGGAATATCCTCTCCTCATCCTCTAATTCACCTGGCAATTGGAATACTCATGGACCCCCTTGTAAATACCTTTCCCCATGAGGCCCCTTGAACTCAAATGCAGTCTGCTTCAGCCTCTGAAGCCTCCATTTTCCTGACCACCAAGAAATTCCTAGTTAGTAAATCCAAAGGCAGTTTTACCTACCTCATCTTAGCACCTGATTTATATGCAATATATGTGGTTTGATATGTGAGTCATATCAAATGTGTGAGTCGTTTGAGAATTACAAATTAAAACACACCTCACACCTATTACATTGACCAAAATCCAGGAGCTTGACAACATAAAATGCTTGTAAGTATGTGAAGTAATAGGAACTCTCTTTCCTAACTGGTGGGAATGCAAATTGGTACAGCCACTTTGGGCAGTTTGGCAGTTTCATACAAAACTAAATAAACTCTTACTTATCATGTGATTCAGCATTCATGCTCCTTGGTAATTGTCCAAATGAGTTGAAAATTGGTGTCCACACAAAAAATAAGATATCAATATGACAATTTGGGAAGGACAAAATTAAGGAGACAGTGAAAGTCAGATGCTAGTTAGTGAAGGAGGGACATAAAGACCATTCATGGAAGATTTTCAGGACTTTGAAACTACTTTGTATGAGACTATAATTGTGGATGCATACCATTATAAAATTTTTTTAAGATTTATGCATACAAGAACTGAGGTACAGGCCAGAGGTGCTGGGGGTGAGAGGATTCACCAGAGACAAAGTGGGGAGCAGGACAGGTGGATCTACTGAAATACACTGCTGAGGGACGCAGCAGGTGAGACAGGAGAGGTCTGCTGTGCCATGTGGGTCAGCTCCCTGGCAGGGGATCGAACTGGTACTGCAAGTAGCTGTGGATGCTTCATAGTGCAGTGCTTTACCCTTTGTGCCACCAGGGAGGCTTTCATTGTAAATTTGTCTGAACTCATACAAAATACAGCACCAAGAGTGAGCCCTAATGTAAACGGTGAACTTAGACCAGTAATGGTATGTTGATGTATGTTCATCAACTGTAATATACCATTCTGAAGGGAACCTGTGTGTGAAGGGAAGGTAGGAAATATATACTAATTCCCTATACTTTAGATTCAATTTTGCTATGAACCTAAAACTTCTCTAAACATACTGTCTGATAAAAATTTTAAAACATGAGATAACATACTCAAAGTGCTGACAGGGTAAAAATTAACCCAGAATAACCAACAAAAATATCCCTCAAAACTGAAGGTGAAATTGAGACATTTCCAGATAAACAAAAACTGAGGGTGTTCATTACTGACCAACCTTCCCTAAAAGATAGGCTAAGCAGTGTCCTTTGGGTTGAAATGGAAGGCGCTAGACAGTAACTAAAATTCACACAAAGAAATAAAGAATACTGGGCAGGATACCTACATGTGTGTATAAAATAATATGTGGTTATAATATGCTTCTAATATGTGGTTAATTATAAGAAGAATAGTATCTTTTTATTGCAACTTTTCTGTTGTCCTATCAGATTTAAAAATGCATACATAAATCAATAATTATGTGTTGAATTGCACACCAAGTATAAAGATGTAATTTGTGGCAATAATAACAAAGAGGAGAGGATAAACTAAATATAGGAGCAAAGATGTGGCATACAATTGAAATTTATTCGGTAATAATCTGAATCACAAAATAGAATGGTGGTTTCCAGAGACTGGGAGATGGAAACATTCTAGCATTGGATAATAGTGGTTGTACAAACTGAATATATTAAAGCCATTATGTTGTGTACTTTAAAAGGTGAGTTTTATGATACTTTAATTATATCTCAATAAAAGTTACTTAGTAACAAAAAGAGGAAAGTAATTGCCCTATCAGTTAAATTTGTAGCTATATTCTAATAGCAAATAGAAACTAAAAATAATAAATGCTTTTTACAATAGCATCAAAAATATGAAATACAGAGAAATCTGATTTTATGTATGAATGTCCTTTTACACTGGAAACACCCGAAAGGAATTCAAGAAGACCTAAATAAGTAGATAAACCTTTTTCATGGGCCAGGAATCTCAACAATGTTAAAATATCAGTTGTCCCCAAATTGATCTGTAGGTGCTATGCAATCATAATCAAAATTTCAGCAGGGTTTTTGTGAAAGTTGATGAGTTGATTCTAAAATTCATATGAAAATGCACAGAATCTGGAATAACCAAAACAACTTTGAACAAGAAGAGCAAAATCAGATTATTTACATTACCTGATTCAAAACATGCCATAAATCACAGTAATCAAAACAGTGGAACATTGCCATAAAGATAGACAAATGTATTCATAAAATAGAATAGAAAGCCTCAAAGACTAGATAAACACACATAAACATATACACACAGTGATTCTTTAACAGCTTTATGAAACATAATTCACCAGTCGTATTATTTAAAATCTACAATATTCCCTAGCAGGTTCACACCGTTGTGCAGTGAACACCACAATCCATAGAACATTTTGTACTTATTAGCAGTCTGTACTTATTAGCAGTCATTCCCCATATTCTGTACCACCTGACGTCAGGCCTAAGTAACCACTAATTAACTTTCTACCTCTACCAATTTGTTTATTCTAGACATAACCTCTGAACTTAATCACACGATATTTGGTTTTCTAAGACTAGCCCTCTTTCGCAGAGCATAATTTTTTCAAGTGTCATCTATATTGTATGCAGGCATCACTACTCCCCCCTTTTTTTTTTATTTGCCAAATTATATTACATTGCAAGAGTATCACATATGGTTTACTGTTTTCATTTTTCTCAGATAGATATGTAGGAATGGAATTGTTGGATCATGTGTAAACTCTGTGTCTCACTTTTTAAAGAACTGCAAGTTATTTTCCACAACAGCCACAAAAATTTACGTTCCTACAGAAGTGTATTAAGGCTCCAATTCATCCGCATCTTTGCCAACACTTGTTATTGCTTGTCTTTTCAATTATAGTCATCCCAGTGAATGTGGTTTCTCATTTTTTTTTTTATTATGGAAAAACATAACATAAAATATGCTATTTTAATCATTTTAAGTATATAATTTAGTGTCACTAATTATATTCACAGTGACATGCCACCACCAGCACTATTTCCAAAACTATTCCATCACCCAACTAGAAACTTCTACCCTTAAGCAATAATTATCCATCCCCTTCACACTCAGTCCTTAAGTACCTCTAGTATACTTTCTGCTACTACTAATTTGCCTGTTCTCAATATTTCACATAAGTGATATATAATATTTGTCTTTTTGTCTCTGGCTTATTTCACTTAGTATAATGTTTTCAAAGTTTATATGTAGCATGGCATGACACTTGAATTGTTTCCCCCTTTTGATTATTGGCTAGTGCTAGATAATTGTCATACAATTATCTGTTTCAGTCTATTCTCAGTTCTTTTGTGTATATCCCTAGAAGTGGAACTGTAGAATCATTTGCTTTTTACTTCAAAAGGGTAGACCTTGAATATCCTCACCACGAAGAAAAAAGTAATTATGTGAGATATGAGTATGTTACCTTGATTGTCGTGATTATCTCACAATGTGTAGGTCTATCAAATTATCAAGTTATACATCTTAAATATTTACAACTTTTAGTTGTCAATTCTACCTTGATGAGGCTCAGAAAATATTGGGAAATGTTCCAGAAAACATGTTATAGTGAAAAACAAAGCATGAGACATGTATTCATTCCTGGATGAGACAATATTATAAAGATATCTGTTATTCTCAGACTAACTTATAAAGGCACTGTGGGTCCCATTAAAATGCAGAGATGTTGGATAAGTCAATGAATTTTTTTAAAGATAGATAGATAGATATTTGCATAATTAAATACTAGAACCTATTAACAGAAAAATTAAAGCAGTGAGATTAGGCATAGAAAATGCAGATCAGGGGCCTCCCTGGTGGCACAGTGGGTTAAGCAACGCACTGTGAAGCAAACCGCAGCCACTGCAGCACGAGTTCGATCCCTGCTGCTGGCCAGGGAGGGGACCCACATGGCGCAGCAGACCTCTCCTGCTTCGCCCGCTGCTCCTCTCAGCAGTGTGTTTCAGTCCATCTACCTGTTCTGCTCCCCACTCTGTCTGGTGATTCCTCTCACCTCCCACGACTCTGGCTTGTACCCCAGCTCTTGTATGCATAAATAAATAAATCTTAAAAAAAAAAAGAAAATGCAGATCAGGGCCTCCCTGGTGGCACAAGGGGTTAATCACTGCACTATGAAGCTTCCACAGCCACTACAGCATGAGTATGGGCCCTGGCCAGGGAGGGGACCCACAGGAGCAGCAGCTCTCTCCTGCCTCACCTGCTGCTCCCCTCAGCAGTGTTTTTCAGTAGATCTGCCTGTTCTGTTCCCCACTCTGTCTCTCGTGAATCCTCTCACACCCACACCTCTGGCCTGTACCCCAGTTCTTGTATGCATAAATAAATAAATTTTAAAAAAAAATACAAGTCACCAACATAAAATTTTAAACCTCGAAAAAGATCCAAGTGTATGCCTTTACTATTATATGATAAGAGGAACATTTAAAATTAAAAGGGAAAATATTAAAGCAAATAGTGATGTAATAGTTGGCTTAAGATTGGGAAAATTAAACTAGATTTCCAAATGCATGCTAGTTCTCAAGTTAAAGCTCCAGATAAATGAGTTATTTTTTAAAATACTTTAAACAAAATATTAAAAATATTTTGTTTGTAGAATCTTGAGTCATAAAGATTTTTCAAAGCTAAAATCAAACTTAATTTTATTTTAAAAAGATAGACAAAGTGTTAATTTAGAAAACACCATTGCAAAGTAGAAAAAAAATACATCCTTTTAGAAAAAAATAAACACAAGGTAATTCGTGAAGGAACACAAGTGAAAAAAAATGCTTGTCCTCACTAATTAAACATGGAAATACAAATCAAAATAAGAAGATATATATTTATACCTCCCAGATTGGCTCGGATTAAAATAATAATAAGTACAGGGAAGCAAGGACTACATATACTTACTATAAAAGACCATTAAAAGACTTTTAAAAATTACCTAGAGATGTATATCTAAAATATTTTCTAGTGAAAATATCAGCAACATAGGTATAGATTTATATTCAAGGTTATTCAACACAGAATTCCTTTAAACATTTTTAATGGAAATAAATAAAATCTTCCGCAATAGAAGGCTGCTTTGTAAATTATGGTGCATATATTAGAGGGAAAACCACAGAACCCTTAAAAATCATGTTGAAGAGCATGTTCTAACGTGCTAAGTATCAGTGTTCAAGATATTGGGCTCTGGAGTCAGACCTGGACGCAAACTCTTCTCTTCTGTATGTCACGGGCCAATGTTTTTAACCTCGGTAAACCTCAATTTCCATACCTGCCTTTTAAAGTTGTTATAAGGATTAAATGAATCTTTTTATATGGAGTGCTTATAAACACAGTGCCTAGCATTCAGGAATATTTATTGCTCTTATATGCGCTATGATTGGATTCTAAATCTTGAAGTCAGTGATGCTGGCATTCAATAGACATTAAATATACATCTTTGAATAATAAAATATGATGAATACGATTGAGAATTTGACTGAGAAGTTGCATTTAATCCCAAAAGAAGTTGGAACTATAAGGTAATGAGACTTAAAGAACTCAGGAGGGAGTGCCAAATAGAGCTTTCAAAAGAATTTTTGAATAGTAGCAATATCTTGAAACAAATGTAATTGCTTCCAGAGGTGAATTCTTTGGACAACAGACTCATTTAGATGTAATGTTCTGTCAAAGTGTGTGTTGTTGGGTTTGTCTTTTTTTTTTTTTTCTTTTGTAATATAGCCATTCTGTATATGATCCACTTCAAAATATCCTTAGTATACCATTCATTCAACAGATACTTTCTGAGCGTCTGGCACGTGCTAAGCAATGCCATAGGCCCAAGGGCATCGTCGTGTAGTATGGTTGTGAGGTACTCTCATCTCTCCCTGGGCACTTAGGCAGGTGCCTGGTGCCCTGGAGGGCCTGTGAGGTTCCTGTGAGCCCAGGAAAACCCCAGGCTTTGCTCCTAAAGAATAAGGAGGCCCCAGGGCTCTGACACCCACTGTGTAGCCCAGGCAACCACACTGAGCCTCAGCTCCTTGTCTATAAAATGACAGTATTAGGCAGATGACTTTTTTTTTCTTTTTATGCTATAAGCACAAAGTTAAGACCCAGTACACACACATACACTTAACACACACACAACTGAAAGATATTTCAGGAAGGCCAAGGTCACTTCCTGCTCTGAAACTTGTTTTTCTAGTAGAAAAAGGTCTGACAAGGAAACAAAAGCCCTGCTTGTTGGTGGCTGCCAGCCTTATGGGAATCTTAGGCTAATTAGCCTCTGCAAACCCTTCTCTTTGAAATAAGGTTCTTGGCCTAGATGATCTCTGAAGTCCCTCCATTTCTAAAATTCTGTTTTATGATCATTTCTATTCAACAACCATAACTGAGTGCCTATGCCAGGCACTTTCTAGACCCAGGGGAATAAGTCATAGACCCCACAATTTAAATTTTATTGGGGGTACACGAAGATGAAAATGGGGATGTGCATTTTTCTTCCAGAGTTGCTTTATAATGTGCTTGAATGTCTTTAAAGAAAGGCCGTGATGATCTGTCTCCCATCTGGGCCTCAGCCACTACTGTAGTGCAGAAAACAGATACTAATTATACCGGAAGCACATACTCTTACCACATTTCATCTCCATCCTGAAGAAAAGGGGCTTTGAAGGGAGCCTCTATCTATTCTCTATGGCCAGAGTCGGCTCTGATGACAAGGATGAACCTGCCTGTGCGTATGTGAGGAAGGACAAACACAGACTAGGCTACAGCTGATGGCTGAGTTAATTATCCTACTAAAGTCCAGATACTGAAGTTGTAGCAGTTGCTGTAGTTGTCCAACTTGCTGTGGTTGTCTCCTTTTATCAATTAGATTTTTCCATCAGTGTCTTGTACAAACATAATATCATAGTAATTCAAAACTGTTTTCTTATTTAAGACCCAAAGCAGGGGCCTCCCTGGTGGCGCAGTGGGTTAAGCAACACACTGTGAAGCAAACCGCAGCCACTGCAGCACGAGTTCGATCCCTGCTGCCGGCCGGGGCGGGACCCACATGGCACGGCAGACCTCTCCTGCTGTGCCCGCTGCTCCCCTCAGCAGTGTACTTCCATTGATCTGCCTGTTCTTCTCCCTGCTCTCTGTGGTGAATCCTCTCACCCCGCCCCCACGCCTCTGGCCTGTACCCCAGTACTTGTATGCATAAATAAATAAATCTTAAAAAAAAAAAAAAAAGACCCAAAGCAGTATCCCTTTGACCACTTTCCACTTTAGAAGATACTTTTTGAATGTCAGCTCGAGCATTCCCACAGCCCAACCAACACCAAACACCAACACCAAAAAAGACCCTCCAAACCGATCGAGTTGTTTTTTTTAAAGATTTATTTATACATATAAGAACTGGGGTACAGGCCAGAGGTGTGGGGGATGAGAGGACTCACCAGAGACAGAGTGGGCAACAGAACAAGCAGACTGACTGAAGCACACTGCTGAGGGGAGCAGCAGGTGAGACAGGCGATGTCTGCTGCGCCAGGTGGGTCCCCTCCCTGCCTGCGGGTCGTACTCATGCTGCAGATGCTTCATAGTGCACTGCTTAATCCCTTGTGCCACCAGGGAGACCCTCAGTTGAGTTTCTTTCTAATGCCAAACACAGCTTTTAAGCATAGGTTTGGGCAACATGTGATCTGTTGGCAAATAATGGCTTCAACAGGATCAGCCCTCTTAGGGCCAAAGGAATAAATGTGATCTTCCATGTGAATAAAGAGCAAGTATTGTATAAAGATAAGACATACTAAAGGTTTACCTTAAGCTGCACAACCAGTATGCTCTTTCCTTGCTCGAGTGTGAAAGCTCAGCTATAAACAGCTTTAACAGCTCCGTGGGGCCAGACAATTGAACCATTGAAAGACAGTACTGGTAAGTGCTACCCACTTCCAGGCATTATTTTATGTGGCTTGGTAGAAGTGGGGTGCTTTGTCCTGCTTCCCCTCTATGTAAGTAAATGTCTTATTCTTCTAGGAGTTCCTGCTCCTGCTCAGTCTCCTGCTGTTATTTTTAACTTTCTCAGTAGCAGGGAAGCAAAAGGAAAGGAGCCAACAGCAAACAGGGCATCCAAGTGCCAGGGGTAGCATTCTCTCGCGGGAGCTGCCATATGACTTCAGACCCATTGCTCAGAGTGAATCTGAATAGTTTCAGGTACAGTTTTTCTGGGAAGCAATGAAGCCATCCAGAAACCTATCAGAAAACCACACATTCCAAATATATTCATTGAGACCTAAATAAGCCAACAAATCCCAGTGCCTGGGTTAAGAGCTCTTTTTATAACCACGTCCTGCTCAACAGAGGACACATTCAATGAGGCAAAAAGATAACCGGCATATATTATGTGAGGGCAAGGTGTTCAGGGCAAGGAAGATGCATCAGGACAAGAAGGGAGGCTGCTCAGGGGAGTCTCCTGACAAGGCAATATTTGAATGAAGAGGTGGTACCGAGCATAGCCAAGGCAAAAGAATTTCGGGCAGAAGAAACAGCAAGCAAAAAAGATCCTGGTGGGGGTGCATTTGGCGTGGTTGAGGACCCGCAGGAGGCACTGCCCTAGGAGCTGGTGACAGAAATTCCTCCCAGGGAACCTCTTACAGGAGCTACTGAGCTTGACAGTGAGTGAAGTGTTTCATATTAAAATTGCTTAATGACGATCTTTCCATGTGAAGGGTGGGTGGATCCTTCCCATAACTGGAGCTCAGAGCTTCTAATCCTTCACCCCTCTCCTCAATACCTGGCTGGTTTTTTTTAAGGGTCAAAGCTGCTGGAACTGAAACAGCCTTGCAGAGCCATGAACAAAATGGAAATAAGGAAAATGAGTCTGGTCTTAGAAAGATTTGTGAGGGAAAATAGGTTTTTGGTTATTTTCTGTTGAACATCTACTAAGTTATAAACACCATTTCTCTTTAGATCATTTTATAGATAGGTATGATTAGCTTCACTTTATACATGAGTAACTGGATCAGGATTTGAATCCAGGTTGTCTAACTCCAGGGCCCATGTTCTTTTCCATGGCAAAGCCTTGCCTCCTGTATATGGCAATTATGTGCTTTAGGTACCACAGAACCATTGTGCTGTCAGGAAATAGATTTCCAGATTTGGTTTGAGACTGGACAGGCACCCTTATAACTGGCAAGTTGTTGGTATGTGGTAGCTGCCACTTAATTCCTCAAAGGCTGTGTTTCTCCAAATGTGAGCCTCATCTCCATCACAAGCTTGAGCACAGCACAAGTCGAGGAGGTGGAGCAAAACGCCATCTTCAGCCCTGCCCACATCTGGAGTGCAGGGGACCCTCGGATGATGAGCTTGAGGCAGGGTGTCCCTCAGGGTGTCCCTCAGGGTGTCCCTCAGGGTGCCATGCACTTTCACACTGAACCAGTGTCCTTTTGTTGCTCTCACATGTGAAAAGGCAAAGATTAATACTCATTCTTCAAAGAGACTTCTGACACGGAATCATGGAACACAGAGATTAAAATGAAGCTGAAGGTCGTTGAGACCAATCACCCATTGATGTCGCCTCACTATTCCACCCTTCTGCTAAGTGGTCATCTTCTTCGTTGTAGAATATTCCATTCCATCGCATGCACTACCTCCTGAGCAGTTATTCTATCTGTCTCTGGGTGCCTCTCAGTGCCCAATGTCTGTCTTCCTTATCTCTACCCTGTGAAGTTAATTCATATTTTCCTGGAAGGCTGGTGCAGTGTATGTCTAATCCCTTCTTCATGGAAGTCAAATGCCTGCTGTCCACTTCTATGAATGTAGCCTAAAGTCACAGCATTCTACTCATTGGTATTGAGGTTTTCATCAACAAAAATGTATAGGAGTTTTAGATTTGTTCATTACTATTAAGCCATAGCCCTGTGTCTCCACTCTTCCAGTTGACTTAATGGACAATTATAAGTTTTTACATTTACCTCTATTCATCTTTCATTAGACGCACATCTGTTGACTGGTTCTTTTTTTTTTTTTTTAAAGATTTATTTATTTATGCATACAAGCACTGGGGTACAGGCCAGAGGTGTGGGGGATGAGAGGATTCACCACAGAGAGCGGGGAGCA
>JAGFMF010012072.1:1461643-1476329 GCA_019455555.1 Galemys pyrenaicus | reverse complement strand
CCCCTCCCTGGCCAGCAGCAGGGATCGAACTCGTGCTGCAGTGACTGCGGTTTGCTTCATAGTGTGTTGCTTAACCCACTGCGCCACCAGGGAGGCCCTTGACTGGTTCTTAATGGATCTTGGTATTGTTATCCATTCACTCGCTATTCCTCCAACTTTACTTCACTTGTGATTATTTGGGGAAGCCTCTGTCAACAAGGTCTCAAAACCAAATAGTTGTAGAGATGATAGAGGTACGATAAATAGATCCATGGGGCTGGCCATAAATGCACACTGTGAGAAAATTTTGTGAATGGGGCAGCAGAAACCCTTAAGTAGAAAGCAACTGCCGTTTAGTCCATCTGACTATTGCTCTGCTGAAATGAAAATACACTAATGTCAGAGCTCCAGCTTTTGAAAGGAATCTGAGATTTGGGTTTTTTAAAAAAAGATTTATTTATTTATGTATACAAGAACTGGGGTACAGGTCAGAGGTGTGGGGCAGGGGTGGGGAGATAGGAGAGAGGATTCACCAGAGACAGAGCTGGGAACAGAACAGGCAGATCAATAGAAATACACTGCTGAGGGCAGCAGTGAGCGAGGCAGGAGAGGTTTGCTACGCCATGTGGGTCACCTCCCCAGCCAGGGGCAGGGTTTGAACTCATGTTGCAGTGGCTGCAGTCTGCTTCATAGTGCATTGCTTAACCCATTATGCCACCAGGGAGGCCCAGAATTTGTTGTTTTTTAAGTCACCTGATTTTAAAACATTGTATTTTTTTAATAACATGTGGGACAAACAAAAGTTTCTGTAGAAGAGAAGTGCTATGGGCCACAAGTTAGCAATTTATTCATTCATGGCATCACAAAACTAATTAAATTCTAAGGATGAAGTCAGAATCTTTGACATATACTCAAAGTCACTATCCAGTTGGAATCCATTCTCCAGCGTCCCAGGATTTGCCCTTCAAACCACTTACTAAACTACCTTCTTGGGTTGACATCTAACTTCCTGTTCACCGTATTGCTCCAGAGAAAAGGCACCTCATCTCACAAAGGGGTGCCTACAGTGTAGAGGGAGCTCCAGCTCTGGAGTCAGCATGCTCACCTTCCCTTTGCCACTTCCTGTTGCTGTAACCTTTGGCAAACATCTTTACTTCCATGTGCTCTAGTTTTCTCACCTATAAAATGGGTGCAATAATAGTATTTACCTCATAAAATATATACAAATATTTTACCAAATCATACAGATGGAGTGCTTAGTTGTAGGCTTAGCACATATAAATGAGTCAACATAATTTACCTATACTTATTATTTTGTGGTGATTCTTATCATTATTAACTACATTATCTCTGACATCTACTGTCTAAGGTGACTGGACAAAGAGAACCGCCCAGTGAGAACAGGAGAGATGTTCCTATAAACACTTCTAACCTTTTTTCTCTACTTCTGACTCCCTCAGCCTGGAGATATCAGAATATCACTGAAACTCCTCTGCAGAAAATACATCCATGGATGAGGATAGAAATTCCAGTTTTGTCTCCATGCCACACAGACCAATTCATGCCACTCCTCTCCTTAAAAACTTCCAGTGAGGGTTCCGGTTTCTTACAGAAGCTCATTTGAGATACTCTCTCACATAGCCTCCACCTACATCCTCTCTTGGGAGACCTGCTGCAAGGGCCCCTCCTTGGGCTGTCCATACATGCCTCACCACTTCCTGGACACATGCTAGCCCCTTTCATTTCCCTCCCATGAGCTCTTCTCCCAGTGAAGTGCCCTCGCCTTTCTCTTCACTAGGTAAGGCCCATTCAAACCCTCGTGAAATTCAAGGCACTGTAGATTCTTCCTTAGAAATCCTTAGTATTTTCTGTTCATACTACTTCTATCATATTTAGCTTATTGTGCTTTTTCTTGCCACTTAACTGGTAAGTAAGGGCAGAGGGACCAGGTCCTGGTCTTGTTTGTGACTCTCTCATCTACACACACACACACACACACACACACACACACACACACACCCTAAATAGCACAAGCCTGAGAACACCAAGAATGCTCAATAAAGAAACATTTTTGGCCTGCATGAATGGCCTGAAGGACTATTCCTTTCAACAATTATGGCCCAATAAATTATACTGGCATTGCCTCCTGGAGGGAAAGGCCACACCAAGGCTCCCACAGATGGGGAAATAGCCCTGTCTGCCAAAACCCAGATGCAGGCAGCCTTGGCCCTGTTTGGCTGTCTACCTGAATCTGGGTTTAACAACTTGGCCTGCAGTTTTACAGCCTGAGTCACCAGGCTCAGCACAACAGCATGAGTTCTTTGTCCACATGCTGGTGCCAGGTGTTAAGGAAACTGGTGACATGGCTCACCCGACTTGAGGAGACCTGCACCCCAAACTGTAAGGTCAGGGGACTTGTCTGCAAAAGGAGGCTTTGTCTGGACCCTAAAAGGGAAAAAAATAAAAGAAGTGAGGGAAGTTTATATGTAGCCCGAGAATCCAGGGCTAGATGCTACAGAGGGATGTGTACTAAGTTGGAGGTGGGGGATAGGAGGGACAAAGAATGACCGTGAAGATCATGACTGAACTGGACAGAGCTGAGAAAGAGGGCCTAAAGTCAGTCAGCTTTTATTTCCATGGTTGGAAATCTTGTGTGGTCCTAGGAAAGAATGCAGGAATCCATCAAATTCAAATCTTTAGAGCTGAGGTTACATATCTTAAGAGCCAAAGTAATTCAGTATCCAAACAAGTGATATAAGGGTTAGAGACCTCTGTGAGTAGAGGTTGGGAGCGTCTCTGGCTATCTGAACATTCACTCTTGGGGTTATCTGAACGTTCACTCTTGGGGTTATAAAGTCATTGGCACAGCAACTATAAATAGGATTCATGGCAGTGGTATTGCTGCTTTAGGTTTAACAGTGAGCCTTCAAAAAGCCCTAATTTGTAGTATTTGCCGGTTTCCATAGCATAAAGACACCCACTACAGTCAAGTTCAGATTACTAGCATGAGCCCTAAAATGTGGAGCTGGGGAGAGAATGCACAGATGGCTCTTGTGATCCTGTTGAGCAATTCTGGCTCACACTTTCCCCCAATTTGTCAAGACCACCAGTAAGAATCCCATCAACCCAATTTCTCTGGTAGGTTTGCAACTGTAAGTAAATCAATGAGGCAACCTCAGAAATTTTATGAGACGATAACTCCAAAAAGTATGTGAAATAATAATTCTTTTAAAGTACAAGTATTTTTCAAACTGATAAGATTTAGAATCAAACATGGAAATGTCTAAAACTCACAGCATTAATATTTTTGTGTGAAGATGTTTGCACATATTTGGTATTTTCCATACTCAAGGTTAAAAGAATTTGGTGCATTAATGTAACAGGGCGGTCCCCAAAAAAGGGGGAAGTTCCAGAATCCCAGTTCCACCCTAAGTGGGTGGAGCTAAGCAGGGATAAGAAGATGTTGGAGAGAGGACAGGAACACAGAAGGAAGGAAGGAAGAAGGAAGCAAGAGGGAGAGCAGCAAGGAGGCTTGGAGGAGGCATGTGGAGCAGAGGGACATATAAAAAAATTGCACTTGCTTTTTGGTCTTGCGCTGGTTGGAACAGATGTGAGTGAGAGACCTGTGGGGAGCTTAATAATGGCAGCTTTCATCTTGATTTTGATTTTGCTCTTTTCCTCCCGGATTTGTCTGACTCTTTCTGACCATTTTCTATGGGTCTCTACTGAAAGGTCCTTTAGACTTGGGGCAGGCTTTTGGACCTTGCTTTGGGCCAATCTTATTTGGCTGGACTTTTACCCTCAAAGAGATGGGTAACTTTGGATGCTTAACTTAATAACTGTATTCTTTGTCCTTTCTGTATTGTACCCTAAATGTATTAAAGTTCCTTCCCATTAAAGGTCTTGTATGTTTGTCTTACTGCAACGGATGGCAGAACCCATTTAAAGAGAGCAGGTTTGGGGTTTCTGGGGTGCCCCTCTCCCTGCCCTGTAACATTAGTACAATTTCAAAGTGCAATACAAACTCTCTCTTTCCTTTCCTTTTCCCTCTCAGCCCAAAAGCCTTTAAGTGAGGCAGAGCAAAGAAGATACAATTGATCCTCATTATTAATGGATCCCATATTTACAAATTTGCCTACTCACTAAAATTTATTTGTAATCCAAAAAATAATTCAAAATGGTTTTTTGATCACTTAAAGACCCAGATTGGCAAAAGATGCCAGTCATCCCAGATGCACCTTCCCCTTTGAAGTGGAACTGGTAACCCTCTGCCTTTTAGTTTTAACTCACATACCGTAAACAAGTGTCCTTTTCTTGGTCAATCTAATGCCATACTGTTCATATCTTTGTCCTTTTTTTGTTACTGTCTGTGCTGTTTGAAATGGCCCCCTAAGCACAGTCCTGACGAGCTATCCACTATTCCTGTGTGAGAAGGCTGAGGTGTGCGTTACAGGGAAAATGTGTCAGATAAACTCCATTCAGGCCTGGGTGGTTGTGCTGTTGCTGTGAACCCAGTGTTACATGAAACAAGAAATGTACTGATTGACAAAACATTATGATTATGTTCACTAATTCACTATTTACAGTGATTTATGGAACACAGTTAACACAAATAAGAATCCACTGTATCCTCAGAAAAAGCAAGGAGCTACGGCTGGCCCCAGTCAGTGTCCAATAACCCAGTTAGGTGAGGAAGGTATGGATGCAGACCAAGGCTTGAAGCAGAGAGTCTGAATCCAAATGGAGAAAAGAGGTTGGCAGCCCACGTGGGAGATTCACTTGTAGGGATTGCTGAAATAAGTAAACGTCTAAAGGATAATGAAAGCTAGGTTTCTGTTTCCACCCACTGGACCTGGGAACAGTATCACCTTAATAGCATTGAGCACACTTAAAAGCCAGATCTGGAGTCTAAATACTATTTCCATGGCTCCTTCAGGAAATGAGTCAGATCTAGGGCAGAAGAGGTGCAACGTCAACTTCTTTGGTAGTTTATTAAACATCTTGTTCCAGAAAGCATGAGTGCTAAAAAAAATTATGGAAGCATGTCATAATGAACTAACTAGATTGACTGGAGATAATATGAAAATCAAAAGAAAGAATGATAGTAATGGATGATAACCCATAGAGTAAAATTAGAAAACATCAACATAAAAAAATAATTGAAATTTTTATTAGAACTTTTGCAAAAATGGGATATTTACATAGTTTCAAAATATCTCTGCAAAATACTAATTAATTACAAAGGAAATAAAAAGTTAAGTTTATAGTGAAGATTGGAAGATACCACCTTAATCAAGTGACCATAGTGTATATAACCAGTGATGAGAAAAACTGAAATGAAACCCCTATTAGTGGAATGCAGGAAGAATACAATATTGATTCTGTGACATTTCTTCACAACCTGAGCCTAATCGTAAGGATTTAGGCAATATGTGGTTTATCAGAAATATACATATTTGGTCATTCTGATGATAAAAATTTATTTCTCATTCATAAAGGGGCTTCACCCATTGTTCCTGGTTCCCTTCCCGTTGGAATTTCCTTAAGTGCTGAAAGTGTTAAGGGTCTCTCTTGTTATGTTAATTAAGGTAACTTTTGGAAAATACCAGAGGATGGGGGATGGTTGCCTGGGAAACCAACCTGAATAAAGGGTTGGAACTTCCAATCTCCCTCCCCAGGTCTCCAGGGAAGAAGGACTGGAAGTTGTGTTGAATCACCAATGGCCACTGAATTAATTAATCAATCCTGTGTAATGATACATCCACAAAAGTCCCAGGGGAGTGGCTTTGAAGAGCTTCCTGGCTGGTGAACCTGTGAATTGGGGGAAATGAAGTGCTTAGAGAGGACATGTAAGCTCCATGCTTTTTCCCATATCCCCCTGTGCATATCTTCCATCTAGCTGTTGATTCTTATACCCTTTAGTATCCTTGTAACAAATCCGTGATCTTGTAAGGAAACAGGTTTCCTGAGTCCCATGAGACAGTCTAGCAAATTAATTGAATCTGAATCCTGGGACACTGATGGATAGTTGGTCAGAAGCATAGATAATAATGTGGGCTTGCAGCGCATACCTGAAGTCTGAGGAGCAGTCTTAGGGATGTCACACTTGTTAGTTGATTGGTTAAAAGTCCAGATCTGGGGCCTGCCTGGAGTTTTGGACCAGAATCTAAAATGCAGGGTGGTCTTGAGAGACTGAGCCTTTTACCCACAGTATGTGATGCTATCTCTAGATAGTGTTAGCATTTAGTTGAATTCTCAGACACCCTGTTGATGCTTGAGAATTGCTTACAGGTATGGTGTGCAAATTTCCACACACCCATTAAAATCAGGTCCAGGACCCACAAGGCAATCCAGTATACACAAACCTGGGAATATTCTACAAAATAATTGACCCGTAACCATTTAAAAAATATCAAAGATGTAAAAATCACATCACAGAAAAGGTGAGGAACTGTTCCAAAATAGATATGGCAACATGTGATTCTGAACTTAATCTCTTGTGATGTGGTAGTCTACACAAGAACAATTTTGAACTCTCAGAGACTTAGCACATAAAAATTCGTATTTTGCTCATGCAGAGTTAAGTGCAGACCAGGAGAGTTATTTGCCATGTGGTGACATAAAAGACATCATTAGGAATCTAGACAAAATTGAATGGGGTCTGAGGAGTTCATGGGAGGAAAGTATCAGTGTGAATCTCCCAATTTTTATAACTATGTTGTGATTATATCAGAATGTTCTTATTTGTAGGAAATCACACGGAAGTATTCAGAAGTGATGAAGTATTAGGTTTGCAACTTATTGCCAAGTAGTTCAGAAAATAGCTCTTCCCACTGCGCTTTCAACATTTCTGTGTGTGTGTAACAAAAATGTACAAAGGTGATTGGTTTAGATTTATGATTTTTTTAAGTAGAAATTTTACCAAATTAAGTCTACCATGGCTGTATGTTTAACTCATTAGATTTATAAAATCAGAAGACCAGGTAAAGAAGCTCTCTTTTGCCTCTTTGAACTATAACATTAGCTTCTTCATTAAGAGGGCTACTGATGCCTTGGTGGTGGGTGTGATGTGGTAGCATCCACCTGAAGGGTGTGGTCCTGCCTGCTACATAATATGTGCGTTGTAAACCAATGTTATCTCAAAAATCAGAAAAAGAAAGGAATTTAAGATAGTGTGAACAGAAAGAAAAAGAGTCTCTATTGTCATTTCAAGAAATAATGTTAGGATTACTGGACAGCCACATACAAAAAATGAAGTTGGGCCCTTTCCTTACATGCAACATATACAAAAATTAACTCCAAGTGGATCAAAGACCTAAATGTAAGAACTAAAACTACAGGACTCTTAGAAGAAAGTATAGGTGTAAACTATTGCATTAAACAATAGTTTCTTAGACATAAGCAAGAAGAGGAAAATTGAAAAATTAGACTTCTTCTACAGTAAAAACTTTCAAGCTTCCAATGACACTATCAAAAAAGTGAAAAGATAACCTGAGCGAATGTAGATTGACCCAACCCTTATGAAAAACAGTAGGAGTCTTCTCAAAATATTAAAAATAGGTCTACCACAGGACCCAGAAATTGCATGCCTAGGTACCTACCTGAAAAATGAAGAACACTGATTTGAAGGGACATCAGTATGCCTATGTTCATTGAGTCACTATTTATAATTGCCAAGCTGTGGAGACAACCTAAGTGCCCAAAGACAGATATGTGGTATTCACCTAAAATGTATACAATGTTATAAATCAACATTATCTCAATAAACATAATTTTAAATAATAGGTGCTGTATATACAATGGAAAACTACTTGGCTATATAAAAAAAAAAGATAACACTGAGGTGATGGTGCACTGGTGAGATGGTGATCGGGAATACATAGGGATTACAATTAATGGCAAGTATATGTAAATTTTAAAATATTTTAATAAAAAAAAATAATGCATCCATAAAAAAAATAAAATAAAATAAAATAAAAAAAAAGATAAAATCTTGCCATTTGTGACAAACGAATGGAACCAGAGGGGGTTGTGCTAAGTGACATAAGTCAGGAGAAAGATAAGCACCCCTGTATGGAATATAAAAAACAAAAGGAGTCAAATCCTAGAAATCTGATTATAGAATCTAGGGTACCAGAGGACAGCAAAAGTGGGAGGGAGGTCCAGTGAACTATGATAGAGGATTATGGGTGCTTTGGTGGTAGACTTGGTGTGGTAACTACATCTGAAGAGCTGTGAAACGATATCTCTAAATCATATAGTGTTGTACACCAACATTATTTCGACAAAAGATGAGGAAAATTTTTAAAAATACAACCCACCAAACAGGAAAAAATGTTTCCAAATTATATATCTGAAAAGAACCTAATATCTAAAATCTATAAAGAATTTTCACAACAAAATAACAAAAAGAAAAACAACTCATTTTAAATATAGGTAAGGCCTCCCTGGTGGCTCAGCGATTGAGCACCCCACTGGGAAGCATCAGCAGCACAGCAGCGCCAGTTCGATCCCCAGCCAGAGAGGGGACCCACATGGCACAGCAGACCTCTCCTGCCTTGCTCACTGCTCCCCTCAGTGGATCTGCCTGTTCTGCTCCCCACTCTGTCTCTAGTGAATCCTCTAACCTCCCGTGACTCTGGCCTGTACCCAAGCCCTTGTGTGCATAAATAAATCTATAAAAAAATTTTAAAAAGAAAAAAAAATGGGTAAAGGAGCAAAATAGACATTTTTGGGGAAAAGACATACATAAAGGAATAAGTACATAAGAAGACAGTCAACATCAGTAGTCATTAGGAAATGCAAATCAAAACCACATGAGATATCAGTTCACACCCACTAAGATGAATGACTATAATCAAAAAGATGGACAATTAGTGTTGATGATAATGTGGAGAAATAGGATTCCTCACATATTGCTAGTGGCAATGTAAAACTGTGCCAATGTAAAACTGTTTTAAAAACTGGACAGTTCCTCAAAAAGTTAACCATCATGCTACCATATATCACCCAGCAATTACACTCCTACTTATATATCCAAAAGAAACAAAATTATATGTCCACACACAAAAAAGTGTACATGACATTATTTATAAAAACCCAAGAGGATAAACAACTCAAAAGTCCATCAGTTGGTACATGAATATACAATATGTGGTACACACATAAATAGAATATTATTCAGCCATAAAATAAAGTGCTGATAATAACTACAACATCCATGAACCTTGAAAATGAAAGAAACCAGTCACAAGATAACACATGTTCTATGATTCCATTTAGATGTAATGTCTGGAATGGGCAAATCACTAGAAACAGAAAGTAAATTGGTGGTTGCCTAGAGCTAGAGGTGTTGGGGGAAATGAGTAGTGCCTGCTAATAGCAACTGGTTTCTTTTTTAGGTGATAAAAATGTTCTAAAATTGATTGTGGTTATGTTTGCAAAACTCTGCATATATTAAACATTGTTGAATTACACCCAAGCTGTTTCATTGTTTTAAACATTGCAAAATAGAAACCTGATAAGAGACATATCCAAAATACAGACAATAAGAAAGCAAATAGCCCAATTAAAAGGGACCTCCCCAGCAAAAAGGGGAAAGAGATGAGATAAGACATTCAAGAAGAAACAGAAAAAGCAGCAGAAGAAACTCAAAAGGTAAAAGCAAAGGTCACAGGAAAGGACCCTCTGGCCACAGGTGGAATTACAAAATCTGGGAAAAAGTAAGCTGTTCGTTGTGCCTGAGGTAATAGTGATCTTTAATGTCATTCTGTTTAAATACCTGGTTTCTGTGCTATAACATCTGTTGCCATCAATGGCTAGGATAAAGTGTCTCGGGATTTAAGAATAAACTTTGTAAAGAAAAAAAAAAAAAAAGAAGAGGGAGAGCAAACAACCTGGAAGGCCCTCCCAAATAAGCATATGAAAAGACTGTCAGCATCATTTGTAATTAGAAATACTAAATAACCACATACATCTATAAAAATGCCCCAAATCCAAATAGACAATGATAATAAGATTGTAGAGCAACCTTACTGAGTCATGGCTGGTGGAAAGTAAAGTGGTACCGCCACGTCAGAATATAGTTTGGTGATTTTTTACAAAGCTAAATATAGTCTTACCGTGTAATCCAGCATGGAACTTCTAGGTTTTGACTCAAATAAGTTGAGAACATATACCCACATACACACCTACGCATAAATGAGTATAGCCATTTTACTTGTACTTGCTTAAAAAGTAAAAGAACCAAAATGTCTTTCAAAAACTGCGTAGACAAATTGCAGTATATCCAGACAATGGAATATTATTGTCAACAGTAAAAAGAAAGGAGCTATCATATCATGAGAAGATTTGGTGGAAGCTTAAATACATATTGCTTAGTAAAGGAAGCCAGTTGGGAAAAGCTATATATAGTGTTTCCAACTATATGACAGTCTGGGAAATGCAAAACTATACAGACAGTAAACAGGTAAGTTTGCCAGGAGTTCAGGGTTGAGAAGAGATGAATAGGTGGAGCACAGAGGATATTTAAGGCAGTGAAACTATCCTGTGCAGTATAGGCGTGCTACATGACATTCTACATTTGTCAAAACCCACAGAGACCGCACAACACAAAGAGTGAACCCTAGCACGGACTATGGACCTTAGTTAATAACAACGTATTAATTATTTATCAGTTTTACTAAACACATCGCATAATACAATATAATTATGTGAATAATAGGGGAAACGCTGCATGAGGAGGGTATACATGGAAACTATCTTTTCAGTTTGGTGTAAACCTGAAATTATTCTAAAAACCAGTCTATAGAGAGGTTCTCGCCCCCTCAATGACTCTTTTTCTCCTTTTCCTTATAGAACTGTCTTTTTAAAATGTAAAAAAAAAGTCTATTGATTGAACATTTTAAAACTAAGGAAAAGAACATGGCAAAAAGAAGTCAGATAAAAAATACACAAGACTATAACACGAATTAAGCTAAAAAATGAAAGAACTTGCAAAAGATTTTTTTTAAAGATTTATTTATTTATGCATACAAGAACTGGGTGTAGGGCAGTGGCTGGGGGAGGCGGTTGAGAGGATTCACCAGAGACAGAGTGGGGAGCAGAATAGGAAAATCCATTGAAATAAACTGCTGAGGGGAGCAGCAGGTGAGACAGGAGAGGTCTGCTGCGCCCTGTGGATCACCTCCCTGGCCAGGGACTGAACTCAGGCTGCAGTGACTGTGGATAGTTTCATAGTGATGGGACTTAACTCCTTGCTACACCAGGGAGGTCCCAAAGTTGTTGTGTTGTGTTTTTTTTAATTCTATGTGCTTGTCAGCTATGCCATTTCCTTGCTTACAAGCACAACTGTGGCACACACTGCTCTCCCTGTTGCTTCTCAACATCCATAAGGAAACCAAGGCCACTACAAGCATCAGATGCTTTCTTAACAGCCATAGGGAGCCAGGGACACCTCTGCTCCAAACATTTAATTAGGGGGACAAATGTGTCCTACACATCCACTCCAAATTTAATAGTCATTTTAAAGTAATTTTTGATAAAGATTTGTTTATTTATGCATACACGAACTGGGGTGCAAGCATAGGTGTGTGTGTGAGAGAAGGGATTCACCAGAGACAGAGTGGGGAGCAGAACAGGTGTATAGACTGAAATATACTGATGAGGGGAGCAGTGGTGAGACAGGAGGGGTCTGCTACGCCATGTTGGTCAGCTCCCTGCTGAGGATCGAACTCATGCTGCGGTGGCTGTGGATAGCTACATAGTGCTGTGCCTTATCACCTTTACCATCAGGGAGGTCCCTAAAAGTAATCTTTTTTTAAAAAAGATTTTATTTATTTATGCACACAAGCACTGGGGTACAGGCCAGAGTCCAGGGAAGTGACAGGATTTACCAGAGACAGAGCCGGAGACAGAACAAGCAGACTGACTGAAATACACTGCCGAGGGGAGCAGTGGGTGAGGCAGATGTCTGCTGTGCCATGCGGGTCCCCTCCCTGGCCGGCGGCAGGGATCAAACTCGTGCTGCAGTGACTGCGGTTTGCTTCATAGTGCGCTGCTTAACCCACTGCACCACCAGAGAGGACCCCTAAAAATAATCTTGGTCACCATGATTTGTGTTATCTTTTTCGGTATGTGGGCACTTAGAGAAGCAACCAGAGTGGGCTCACACAGAACCAACTCCATTTCCTTGCCCCGCCAAGGCCGTGAGAGGGCTGCTGTGCCTGAGAAGCAGTAATAAACCAAAGCATGCTTGCCCACTCAGATCCAAACCGAGCACAGAGCAAGAACTACACACATTCCCAGTGAACTAGGGGCAGTGTCAAGGACTCTCCCTCCCTGCTCACACTCAGAGAGCCTGTCCAAACACAGACGTCTGGCCGCCCTACTCACTCAGTCCACAAATATTAGCATCTCTTCTGTGCCAGGCATTGTTCTGTTTACTTGGGACACAAGACTCACACACACATACAGACTAAATTCCCTGCTTTTGTGGAACTCATGTTCTAGTGGGGAGATAGAAACAATAAACACAGTAAATTAATAAACGATGTATGTGCTATGAGGAGTGAAGTGCTATGGAGGAAAGATGTCGGGCTAGGGAGGTGGAGAGTGTTAAGGAAGGTGGGAGGAACTGGTTACGATTCTAATCTTTTTTTTTTTTTTTAGATTGATTTATTTATACATACAGGAGCTAGGGTACAGGCCAGAGTCGCGGGAGGTAAGGATTCACCAGAGACAGAGTAGGGAGCAGAACAGGCAGACTGACTGAAACACACTGCTGAGGGGAGCAGCAGGCGAGGCAGGAGAGGTCTGTGCCATGCGGGTCCCCTCCCTGGCCGGAGGCAGGGATCAAACTTGTGCTGCAGTGGCTGTGGTTTGCTTCATAGTACACTACTTAACCCACTGCACCACCAGGGAGGCCCCTACAATTCTAATCTAAGGGCAGGTAGGAGGCTGGGTTGGGAAGGCTACACCTGAGCAAGGCCTGAAGATGGAGCAGCACTGGAGGGAATGAGACATGGTCTAGTGTAGGATCTGCAAAGAATGACCTTGACTGGGCCCCAGGTGTCTGTCCTCTGCCAGTGACAGAGGACCCCGCCTGGTTTTTCTTTCTCTACCTTGAAGTTCAAGGAGTGAACCCTGATCCTCTTGAAACCTTTTTTTAAAAGATTTATTTCTTTAAGAGGATTCACCAGAGACAGAGTGGGGAGCAGAACAGGCAGATTGCCTGAAATACACTGCTGAGGGGAGCAGCGGGCCAGGCAGGGTCCCCATGTGGGTCCCCTCCCTGGCTGGGGATCGAACTCGCACTGCTGTGCTGCAGATGCTTCACAGTGTGGCACTCAACCCGCTGCACCACCAGGGAGGCCCTCTCTTGAAAGTGGCAGGTTGAAACAGGAATGATCAGAGGGGTCGACACCAGGGGAGACCACTTCTAACTTATCAAGTGAGTGACCATGGGAGGGAGGTGAGGAGGGAGAGCGCCCCCAGATGATGATGGGTCCTGAGGACACTGCAGAAGTCAGCAGTGGATGGGCCTCTGCTGTGACAGCAGGGGCAGCCTTATTTACAGCTTCAGTTTGGTTCCAGCTAACTTATTTACTCACTAAGTGTAGAGCACACTCTCTATGAACATAAACCGGTATGAACATATTCATGGTGGTTAAATTTGTGTAAAATGCATTTTCCACCATTACTTAAAGAGAAACCTATCACTTAGGGGAAGTTCATTTACTAAGTTCAAGGACATATGAACATTTCTTTAGAAAAACAAATATATACTTGAAATATAAAAGGCGCTAATTATGACTGCACTTCACACTGGTAGGGTGCTAGTCGGACAACCCAAATCTTAATGGTTTATAACCACCGGCAGAGGATTCTTCCTTACTGGCCACATGTCTGCCTGAGCCGGCCACCCCAGGGTAGGGAAGCAGCTGTCGTGGCAAACATTACCACTCACCACGGCAAAGGGAGAGACTCTCAGTTCTTGCACCAGCCATGAAAGGCCTTAGTCGAGGCAGGGTACTTCCAGTGAAGGCTAAGAGGGGCACAAAATGCAATTATGCCATGCCAGTGCAGAGCTGGAAATAGCTGATGAATGATAGTGGGAGTGTCTCCCTCAAGGATGTGAGTTCTGGGGTATTCAGATAACCAGCTGCAGCAAACCCAGCCAGTCAGAGTTCGGTTGCTGCGGGGTCAGGTGGCTGTGCCGAGCTTCTGTGGTCTGTCCCACAGGGTAATTTTTTTTTAAAGATTTATTTATGCATATAAGAGTTGGGGTATAGGCCAGAAGGTGTGTGTGTGTGTGTGCATGTGTGCATGTGTTGTGTGTGTATGTGAGAGAGAGAGAGAGAGAGGGGATTCACCAGAGACAGAATGGGGAGCAGAACAGGCAGATCTACTGAAACACACTGCTGAGGGGAGCAGCAGGTAAGACAGGACAGGTCTGCTGTGCCATGTGGGTCACCTCCCTGGCTGGGGATTGAACTTGTGCTGCAGTGGCTGTGAATGCTTCATAGTACTGCACCTTAAACTCTACCTCCACCAGGGAGGGCCCCGATTGGGGTACTTTCTGATGGAGATGTACATCAAGAACAACTACCGGGCCCGCCCTGGTGGCGCAGTGGGTTAAGCAACGCACTATGAAGCAAACCGCAGCCACTGCAGCACAAGTTCGATCCCTGCTGCCGGCCGGGGAGGG
>JAGFMF010012072.1:1450081-1461593 GCA_019455555.1 Galemys pyrenaicus | reverse complement strand
CCAGTGCTTGTATGCATAAATAAATCTTTAAAAAAAAAAAAAAAAAAGAACAACTACCAAAAAAAATGACATTCTTTTTTTTTAAATATGTTTAGGGCCTCCCTGGTGGCGCAGTGGGTTAAGCAACGCACTATGAAGCAGACCGCAGCCACTGCAGCAGGAGTTCGATCCCTGCTGCCGGCCAGGGCCGGACCCACATGGTGCAGCAGACCTCTCCTGCTGTGCCCGCTGCTCCCCTCAGCAGTGTTTTTCAGTAGATCTGCCTGTTCTGCTCCCTGCTCTGTCTGTGGTGAATCCTCTCACCCCCCACACCTCTGGCCTGTACCCCAGTACTTGTATGCATAAATAAATAAATCTTTAAATAAATAAATATGTTTAGCAGTGCCACAAAAGAATGTGTGTAAGCAGGAGAGGACAGGACAAGTGGAGACTTTGTAGTCAGTTATGGAAAAAGACAAGAGCAGAATGGCAGCCTTCCTCTTCTGCAGTTTTATTTTATTTTAAGATTTATTTATTTATGCACACAAGAACTGGGATACAGGCCATAGGTGTTAGGAGGTGAGAGGAGTCACCAGAGACAGAGTGGGGAACAGAACAAGCAGATCTACTGAAATACACTGTTGAGGGGTACCGGGGGCAGTACTGGAAAAGGCTGTTGCACCATTGGGTCCCCTCCCTGGGCAGGGTTCGAACTTGTGCTGCAGTAGCTGCAGATGCCTCATAGTGCAGTGCTTAACCCCTGCACCACCAGGAAGGCTCCTCTTCCGCAGTTTTAGCCTAAGACCTCTGGAAAATGAAGAGCTGAATGTCTCTGGAGGAGGAACAAAGGAAACCATATTCTGTTCCTCATGTGCTGAAGTTTGAGGTGAGAGCAGAATGTCTGTAGAAGGCTGGATCCAGCAGGTAGAGAGAATGTACCCCAGTTCAGAGGAGGGGACTTAAAGACAAATTGAGAAGTCAAGAGAAACAGGAAGAAGGAAGAGAAGGTCAAGGAGAAGAAATCCTATCAAGAGACCAGGGTGTCAGAAGATCAAGAGGACAACTGTCCTGAAAACGGGTAGGAAGCTGCATCCGGGAGCAGGGCGGTCATATGAATTCAGTCCAGGAATTGAAGGGGCTACATCCAGACAGAGGGACTACACTACAAATGCCATGTTTAGACATGGCAGTCCTGAGCACCCTCCTCTGACTTCCCCAAACGGCATCAGCAGCCTTCCTCCCTCATGCAGGAGCCTCTTCCACCTTGCCTGGACCTCCAACAGACAACTGGTTTCTCCAACAATCTTGCTCATTGTGACCTCCATAGTGCCTAGTCCAGTGCTTTACTCTTGGAAGACACGTAATAAATGTGCAATGAATTAAGAAATGAGTGAAATGAAAAAGATATCTCTATAGGCCAGTGAAGACTAAAGCTAAGAGTTCAAATGGTGTGGGAGAGAGAATAGAAAATAAGGAAATAAAGACTTGGTCTAACTCAACAAGTAATGTATGTACTCAGCCCCCTTGGGGGGTGGGGTGCATACAGGATGTCAGATGACACAGGTCCTGTCTTCAACGTGTACCCAGCCCAGTGGCTAGAGACCACAGGCCACATGTAACTCTAATTCCACAGAGTGAGGGAAGCACTAGAAGAAACACTCTAAGGTCTGTCCATATTTAAAATAGGGAGACAAAGAAAAGCAACCTGGATGAGTTAGCCTTTCAGATGGGCACTTGAAAATGGGAATTGTTGTTGCAGATGGATAAAACTGAATGACTAAAGGCACCAGCCTGGGAGACTATGGCCTCCTCAGCACACAGGGCATCAGTATCAGTTGCTGGGAGAAGCAGGAGTCACTGGGGTGTAACAAGTGGAGACTGAATTCTTCACAAAAACTATTCTGTGTGAACATGAAAACGTAAGAACACGGGTATGACTTAGATCGATAGCAGAGGATCTCCGATCCTTTGTATGATCATCAAGCTGCTGTCATAAGAAACAAAAATGCTCGAGAGGATGAATGCAACAGAAGGTGTCAAGAGGTGCCTTCCTTCCTCTTCACACCCACTAAGGAGACCTACAGGAGGGAAGCAGAAAACCACTTATTGATGTCCCTGGAGCCCTAACAGAAAAAATTCTGGCCAATACTTTTTCAAAGAGTCTGATGGCATTTTTAGACTTCGTATTTCAAAATGAGTGACTGTGATTTATTTACCACAATCTCTTGTCAGTTTGGGACACTGGCAAAGTAACTACCACATGGAATGACCAGAGGACCTGTCCCTCATATAGGGCCTATAAAATTTTTCTAACTAGGGAGCAGGGACCAAAAATGTGGGAGGCAAGGGGTCTGTCCAGATCTGCTGAATTCATGGCCATTTCATGCCAGAACCAAACTGTGATGACCACGGGGGGTGGGGGAAAGCTGAGAATAGGACCTCAGGTCTCACTTGCAGATGAAGGACACACCTGCAGGCAGGCTTCACTCTCCCTTAGCAGGGCATAGGAGGGCTGGTTCCCAGAGTCTTGTCCCCTGGCAGTTCTGCCCCTCAGCAACTAAGAGAGAGAAGGGTTTTGTGATCAAAGGCAAACTTCCTCAATTCCTCCTTGTAAAACTGCCTTCCATAGTTATCGGAAGTGGCAGAATCAAAGTATCTGTACCCTCTCCAAAAACACATCAAAACCCCTCTTTGATATAAATAAAGTGACTTCACACGTTTTCACATAATTGATAGAGAAAATCTGCATCCAACTCAACAATCTACCTGCCAAAAAGGCGCTTTATGGCAGCAGATTTATGAACCTCTTGACAAACTTATTTTTAATGGAAATTATAAATCGGCAGTAATTATATTACTATGGTGTGTATTTTACAAGAAAAAATGTTCCTGGCAAGTTTAGAGATATTTTATATTCCATAACACAAAATAGTAATCATGGATTAATTGGAAATGACATGGTATATAATGATGGCATTATTTTGATTTTTTCTCTGGTGGGTCTAAGTATTCTCCTGGGTCCCTATTCTGATCTTTCTAAGTAATCAGATTTATAAACTGTAAAAATATAATGCCTTATGCTGAGAGGCAGGTCATGATGGCCTCACCTTGAGGTAGGCACCAAAGGGATAAAATTAAATAAGAACAAGCAAGCACCAAGTCCCAAAGGCAGCAGAGGACATGCCTAGACATCAAAGCCTCAAAGCCTGATGAGCTCTGCTGAACCATCCTGAGTTGACCCCAAATAAACTAAAATAAAGTGAAAGCAAAGAAATGTGATTTTTCCATCAAGCATAATATCTCAGCCCTTGGAAAAGCAGAGAATATGGAAAAATGAAAAATTCCCACAGCCAAGTAAATGACCAGTGTATTAGAGTAGGAAAATTCTGAATGAAAAGTAGTATTTCCCAAAATATGATATTTGGTATCATTTGAGGAATACACAAAGAAATTTTTTTTTTAATTTAGGACATTAATATGTGTGTTTTAATGCATAAAGGCAAATGATACTGGTTTCTCTACTTAATCTATTGGTATAAACCTGTCCTTTTGACTGCATTTCATTAAAACAGTAAGTTCCTTTTGATAAAACTTTTTGTTGGGGCCTCCCTGGTGGCACAAGGGGTTGAGCACCGTGCTATGAAGCAGCCGCAGCCACTGCAGCATGAGTTTGATCCCCAACCAGGAAAGTGACCCACATGGTGCAGCAGACCTCTCCTGCCTTGCCCGCTGCTCCCCTCAGCAGTGTATTTCAGTCACTCTGCCTGTTCTGTTCCCCACTCTATCTCTGGTGAATCCTCTCACCCCCCACACCTGGTCTGTACCCCACTTCTTGTATGCATAAATAAATCTTTTTTAAAAAACCCAAAAAACTTTTTGTTAATAACAGCACGATTGACCCTTAGCTAATAGAAAAACTGATAGCCCATCATGAAGTGTGAAATCATTAAATAGAGCCAGATATTTGGGTCACCATTAAGATATGGACACTTTTTTATGTTTCAAAGTGGGAGGCAATTTATTTATTCATTCTCTTGACTTTTAGCAAATATTTATTGAGTTCCTGTCATGTACCACACAAAAAAAATATCCTCAACATCATTAGCCGTCATGGAAATGTCCAAGGCCCTAGAATCTATCAGTGAACAAGATAATTCATTGCCCTTGAGGAGATACACATTAGTAGGGATAAGGACAATTAAACAGACAGGTACCATATGCTTTGGTAAATGAAGAAAAGAAGAAGCAAAATATAATGTTATGAAAAAAAAGAGATATCTTAAAACATTGAATGGCAAATTATACAAATATTTAACAATAAAAAAATGAAAATAATATAGCAGAAAAATTACACTTATTGTCTTTATTGATGAATACATTTTCAATGGTTGAACATTTACCATGTATCAATATTTGCACATATTTTTCCATTTAATCCTCCTCATACCACTGCAAGTTAATTACTATTAAATCTGTTTTACTGGTGAGCAAACAGAGGGTAATACCCAAACTCACACAACAAAATGGGGATTCAAACTCAAATTTGAATCCAAAACCTAAGCACTTTCATTATGTTTTTCTTCATTATGTTTTACCTCAGAGTGGGTAGATCAGGGGAGAAAGAGGGTCAGTGCAAGAAAACTTCAGTGGAAAGAGAACAGAGAGAGTGAGCAAGAGAATCAAAGAGGTTATAAAGTAAGGTGAGGGATGAAAAGAATAGGGAAGGAGGAGGGGAGGAGGACAAAAAAGGGGCATGAAGTCTTTGGATGGGGAAGTGAAGAGAGATGACTTGATTCCATTTAGGCAGTTGGATTATATGATGATCAAGTCAAAGCCATTCCCTAGAAATTCTTAAATTGAAATCATGGAATATTCACAGCAGAGAAATAAAGAAAGTGAATAAATGTTTAATATGGTTAGGATTTTGGACTAAACATGGAATGATTACTAATGGTACAGACTTGTACTAAAATATTTCAGTGGCAGAAATATTCTAAAATTAATTGTGGGATATATAAAATTAACTCTGCGGTATATAAAATCACTGAATTATATATTTTCTGTGGGTTAATTATAAGGTATGTGAATTCTATCTCAGTAAAGTTGTGACTAAAAAGAATCAGAAAACTTGAGATAGGTTAAGTGAGATAGTCCATTTCTGATGAACAGAAAAAAAAAAAAAGATTGGGGAAAAAGAACAGAGCCTCAGAGAAATAGTCAAGATAACAATTTATACATAATGAAATTTGCAGAAGAAGAGAAAGGGCAGAAAGAATATTTGAAGAAATAATGGCCAAAAATTTCCAAGATTTGAGGAAAAAACCCCTATGTATCCAACTAGCTCAACAAAGCCAAAGTAGAATAAATTCAAGGAGTCCCAAACCCAGGTACATCCAAGCATCACAAGTTAGAGATCCTTGACAAAATTGACAAATGACTTCTCATCAGAAATTCCAAGTGCTGAAAAAAGAAACTGTTAACTAAGAATTCCATATCCAGTAGAACTATACTTCTAAAAAATTAAGAATTCAAAGATATTTATATACCAATATTCATAAGAGCCAAAAAGTGGAACAAACCAAATGTCCATTGATAGTTGAATGGATAAACAAAAAATGAAGTTCTGACACATTCCAGAACTAAAATACATTATGGTTAGTGAATTAGCCAGGCACAAAAGGACAAACATTCTATGATTCAACTTGTATGAGGTACACAGAATAAGCAAATTCATAGAGAGTTATAAAGTAGAATGGTCCTGCTTCAGAAAGGACAGTTGCAATTTCTCTAATAAGATAACTTTTAAAGATAGTAAAAGAAAATAAAAGTGAAATTAAGATGGTATAATAGAAAATATCTACTTAGAAATGAAAGCAGTATTAGAGGAATAAAAATTATTTAAGCCATACAGCAAATAAATGGTGAAATGTCAGATTTTTAGGTAAGGTAAACCTTACGTTTCCAGTGGTCAAAGTAAATACAAATAGGCTAAACACACCAAAGACAGAGATTTTCATAAAGGATTTTTTTAAAAAAGACTTATTTATTTATGCATACAACAGCTGGGGTACAGGCTAGAGATGCAGGAGGCGAGAGGATTCACCAGAGACAGAGCGGGGAGCAGAACAGGCAGATCGACTGAAATGCACTGCTAAGGGGAGCAGCGGGAGAGGCAGGAGAGGTCTGCTATGCCCTGTGGGTTCCCTCCCTGGCCGGGGATCCAACTCACGCTACTATGCAGCAGATGTTTCACAGTGCGGCGCTCAACCGGCTGCGCCACCAGGGAGGCCCTTCATAAAGGATTTTAAAAATGATCCAGCTAGGTCTCCCTGGTTTAGTGGTAGTGCTACCACTGTAAAGGCCCACTGCAATGGCCTGAGTTCAATCCCCAGCCAGGGAGCTAACCCACATGGTGCAGCAGACCTCTCCTGGTTCACCCTGCTCCCCTCAGCAGTGTGTTTCAGTGGATCTGCCTGTTATGCTCCCCACTCTGCCTCTGGTGAAGCTTCTCACCACCCACGACTCTGGCCTGTACCCCAGCTCTTGCATAAATAAATAAAATCTTTAAAAATAAATAAAAGTGCAAGATAATATTAACTACTACAAAATAGTAGTTAATAAAGAAAAACTTATTAATCAAGACAAATATCCTAATTAAAAATGAGCAAAGAATCTGAATATGTATTTCTCCAAAGAAAATATACAAATGGCCAATAAGCACATGAAAAAATGCTCCCACCCTCATGCATCCCTGCCTCAAGTACCAGAACAAATATGATTGTTAGGAGCCCAAAAAGAGTATCCAAATTGTCATTTTTTGTGTGATATACAAAATATTTTTTTTAAAAAAGATTTATTTTATTTATGCATACAGGCACTGGGGTACAGGCCAGAGGTGTAGGGGGGCGAGAGGATTCACCATAGAGAGCAGGGAGCAGAACAGGCAGATCAACCGAAGCACACTGCTGAGGGGAGCAGCGGGCACAGCAGGAGAGGTCTGCCGCACCATGTGGGTCCCCCCCCTGGCCGGCAGCAGGGATCGAACTCGTCCTGCAGTGGCTGCGGTCTGCTCCACAGTGCGCCGCTCAACCCACTGTGCCACCAGGGAGGCCCCAAAATATTTTTTAAAGATATATATATTTAAAAAAGATGTTCAACATCACTAGCCATCATGGAAATGTGAATCAAAACCACAATGAAATACCACTTCACACACTTGAATGAATTTAATCAGAAGGACAGATAATAACTAATATTGGCACGAATATGGGGAAGTTGGAACTTATGTGCACTGGTGCTAGGAATAAATAAATGGTGCAGGTGTTTTAAAAAAAAGTCTGGCAGATCAGACACCTTTGATCAAAAGTTTAAACATAGTTACCATATGACTCCCTCCGTCACTCTGAGGCAGATACCAAGAGAAATGAGAACATATGTTCACAAAAATCTTTTACACCAAATTTATAATGGCACCATTCATCATAGTCAAGAGACTATTTATTATGTATTCAGTGTCTAGAATAGTGACCCTTTCTGGTGTTTGATTAGCACTGTGGTTGTTCAAATATCATAGTCTACGTACACAAACTAGACGGCACAGTCTCCTGCACACTGAAGCTATGTGGTACAGCCTATTGGAACCACCATTGGTTCCACTGTAAACTTCATTAGCTAAGGCATCATTATACTGTGGCTTATGTATCTGTTCTTCTCTTGATGGACATTTGGGTCATTTGCCATTTGGGGCTATTATGAATGTTCTTATACTTGTCTTTCGAGGTCTTGCATATGCACCTGCTAGTTGTATACCTGATGGAGTCGCTGTGTCACAGGGTGTGGTCAGCTCAGCTTTTAATAATGATGACAGGTTTCAGGCACCTATGTGAATACCATTCACTTCCAGCATTTTGTAGACGTTAGTAGTCAATATCTTTTTCAGAATAACATGGTCTTACCTAAAGGAACTTCGATGATTTCTGTGGTGGGAGAGTTTCTCTCTTGCAGTTGCCCTTGTGCAGGTTAGCATGGCCCATCTAACTTCTTTTTTAATTCTTTCATTATTTCTTTCTTCTAAACTTAGGAAATAGGGCCTCCCTGGTGGCACAGCAGGTTGAGTGCCACACTGTACAGCATCCCAGGCACAGCAGCGTGCGTTCGATCCCCAGCCAGGGACAGGACCCACATGGCACAGCAGACTTCTCCCGTCTGGCCTGCTGCTCTCTTCAGCACTATATTTCAGTCTGTCTGCCTGTTCTGCTCCTCACTTTGTCTCTGGTGAATCCTCTCACCTCCCATGACTCTGGTCTGTACCCCAGTTCTTCTTATAGGCATAAAATAAATAAATCTTTAAAAAAAAAAAACACAAAACTTCAAGATGTTTAATAAAAGTAAATAAATAAACAGGAAATATTTCAAGGTAACACAAAAAATAGAAATCAGTGGAATTGATACTAGAGCTCGTCTCTTGGTGTTGTTAAGTTTTAAGTTAAAACATTACAAATCCAGTGCAGTCCCTTCCTCTCCTCCCAAAATTATCTCCCAGAGATAATTTCTATCCTAAATTTACTGTTCACCATTCCTTAAGTTTTTAGACTTTTACTACATATGTATGTAGCTGTAAAGAGTACCTCGTATCATTTTTCATGTTTTAAAATTTTATAGATTAGCTCATGCTGTAAGTATCCTTCTGGATCAGGATTTTATGATTTTGAGATTTAGCCATGTTTGTTCATTCTTGGTGTTTGGGCTACATCAGTAAACAAAACTGACAAAAATCTCTGCTCTCCTGGGATGCATATTCTAGCTGAGGAAGACAGAAAGTAAACACTAAATATTACATGTGAATGATATTGTATATTTGAAAGGGGATCTCTTTGTGGTTCAAGTTGCATTTCTTCTTCCCTGGTAAAGATGAACACCTTTTCGTGAGTAAGTTTGTGGTTTGGGCTTTTCTTCAAATTGCCTATTCGTGTACTTTGATCATTATTCTATGGAGGTAGTTCTTCCATTTTCTAAAATTGATTTTTTAGAAGTTCTTTATATATTCTAGATCGTGATCTTTTATTGACTAAACACAATCTGTTGTTGATTAAATGTAATGCAGATTTCTTTTGCCCATTTATAGCTTGCCTTCACTTTTTTTTATGATATCTTTTGTTGTATAGAAGTTTTAATTTTTACATGGCTAAATATTTGAATCCTTTTAAGGCTTGTGCTTTTTATGTCTTGTTTAAGAAATGCTCCTCTATGCCAAGGTCAAAACTTTTTCTCCTACTCATCTTTCCTTTATATTTGTTTATATGATCAATCTGGTTAGTGTTAAGAGGTTAAGGAGAGACTGATATGTCCCTTTAGAGGTGACTTTGCATATCTTGCTGGGATTTTTAAAAACTGGTTTCATGGTTTAAATCTCTGTGGGCAGCTGCATTCCCCTTATTTCCTGGTTACAGGGAAAGCTTTATTTATTTTTATTTAAATATCCATATCCTAGGCCAATTTTGACTTAATAGGCTTTGGATGAGGCCCGAGAATCTGCATTATAATAAGTAACCCAGGTGATCCTGATACAAGAAAAATTGTCTTTTTAAACTACAAAATAGTATTTAACCCATCTTTCTAATTTGTCTTAAGATTTGGGAATAAATCCACTTTCTGCTAGTGGATGATTTAAGCCACTCAACCTCCACTTCCTCTTTGGTAAAAGTTCCTTTCTTCTACTTCACATCCATTAGATGGCTATTATCAAAATACAAACAACATGATGAATGTTGGTGAGGATGTGAAGAAATTTCAACCCTTGGGGTACAATACTGGTGGGAATGTAAAATAGTGCAGTCTCTATGGAAAATATTATGATGGTTCTTCAGAAAATTAAAAACAGAATTACCATATGATGCAGCAATTCTGCTTCTGAGTATGTACCCAAAAGATCTGAAAGCAGAAATTCAAAGAAGTATTTGTACTCCTATTTTCACAGCAGTGTTATTCACAGTAGTCAACAGTTAGAAGGAACCCACGTGTTCATTAAGAACTGGGCCTCCCTGGTGGTGCAAGGGGTTAAGTCTCAGCACTATGAAGCTATCAGCAGCCACTGCAGCATGAGTTTGATCCCAGGCCAGGGAGATGACCCACATGGAGCAATGGACCTCTCCTATCTCACCCACTGCTCCCTCAGCAGTGTATTTCAGTAGCTCTGCCTGTTCTGTTCCCCATTCTGTCTCTGGTGAATCCTCTCACACACACCACCACCTTTGGCCTACACCCCAGCTCTTATATGCATAAATAAATAAAATAAATCTTTTTAAAAAACCAGATGAAATGAAAGAATATGCAAATGTGGTCTATAAAAATACAATGCTATTCAGTTTTAAAAAGAAAGGAAATTCTGAAATATGTTCTAACAAGGATGAAACTTTAGATCAATGTGCTTATGTGAAATAAGTCAGACACAAAAAGACAAATACTATATGATTCTACTTATATGAGGTATTGAGTATAATCTACTTTCTGTCAGAAAGTAGAATGGTAGTTGACAGGAGCTGGGAAGAGGGATGGATAAGATATTATTATTTAATAGACAGAGTTACAGTCTTGGGAGATAAAGACCTCTATAGACTGAAGATAGTGAAGATAGCACAATGTGGATGTAATTAATGCCATAAAACTATACATTTAAAAATGGTTAAGATAGCCAATTTTATGATGTGTATTTAATCACAATAACAATAATTTCTTTTTTTAAAGATTTATTTATTTTATGCATGCAAGAACTGGGATGTAGGCCAGAGGTGTGGGGAGTGAAAGAATTCACCAGAAACAGAGTGGGGAGCAAAACAGACAGATCTACTGAAATACACTGCTGAGGGGAGCAGCGGGTGAGGCAGGAGAGGTCTGCTGAGCCATGTGGGTCAGCTCCCTGGCCAGGGATTGAACTCCCTGATAATAACTTCATAGTGTTTAACCCTTGGGCCACCAGGGGGACCTAATTATATTTCTTTTAAAGGAAATAAAAAGAGGGCCCTCCCTGGTGGCGCAGTGGGTTAAGCAACGCACTATGAAGCAAACCTCAGTCACTGCAGCACGAGTTCAATCCCTGCTGCCGGCCAGGGAGGGGACCCACATGGCACAGGCAGACCTCTCCTGCCTGGCCCGCTGCTCCCCTCAGCAGTGTGTTTTGGTCCATCTGCCTATTCTGCCCCCTGCTCTATCTGGTGGATTCTCTCACCTCCCTGCACCTCTGGCCTGTACCCCAATACTTGTATGCATATATAAATAAATTTTTTTTTAAAAAAAAGGAAATAAAAAGAGCTATTTATGCAAAAAGTGGAAAAATAGACTGTAAGCTTCAGGAACCAGTCATTTGTCTATTCTGTTCAATATTGTATGTCTCCAAGTAAGCCTGTACTTGTAGGTACTTAAAGATATTGGATGAGGCCCTCCCTGGTGGCGCAGTGGGTTAAGCAACGCACTATGAAGCAAACCGCAGCCACTGCAGCACAAGTTCGATCCCTGCTGCTGGCCAGGGAGGGGACCC
>JAGFMF010012072.1:1438330-1448957 GCA_019455555.1 Galemys pyrenaicus | reverse complement strand
AAGGATCAAGGAAAGGAATAAGAACAATAATAATAATAATAACAATAAAGACACAACAAAAACCAAAAATGAAAAGACAAGGACAAATTGGGGACACTTTGTGGGGAGGGGGGAGGGGGAGGGTTGAGGGCAGACAGAAGCACGGGAGACTGAGGTGATGGTGCACTGGTGATATGGTGATGGGGAAAACATGGGGATTATAATTGATGACAAATATATATAAATAAAGGAAAAATTTTTTTAAATTTAAAATAAAAAGTAACAATAATGATATATATTATAAAGAAAGTGACAAAGCAAATGTAGCAAAAATAAGAACTATTAGTGAATCTAGGTGAGAAGCATGGAAATTGATTTTTTTTTACAAATTATCTATAAACTTGACATTTTTTAAAATAAAAAGTTAAAAATAAAGACCTATAAGATATGTAAAGCTATTTCCAACACATGTTTGCTATGGTATGAGTAATTTTTTTTAAAGATTTATTTATGCATACAGGAACTAGGGTACAGGCCAGAGGTGTGGACGGTGAGAGGATCCACCAGAGACAGAGTGGGGAGCAGAACAGGCAGATCTACCTAAATACACTGCTGAAGGCAGCAGCGGGCAAGGTAGGAAAGGTCTGCTGTGCTATGTGGGTCCCCTCCCTGACCAAGGGCAGGGATCACGCTCATACTGCAGTGGCTGCGGTTTGCTTAATAGTGCGTTGCTATATGCCACTGCGCCACCAGGGAGGCCCTGGCAGGAGTAATTTTTGGAGTAGTTCTATGATGCTTTCTGGGAAGTAGAGCAAGTAGAGCTGCATGGGATACCTGAACTCAGACCCTAGTGTGTCATGTTGATGACACTTGCATATGGAACTCCGCTCCTAGAAAGACACAATACTGATGGTCAGCCACCACAGTGAAAACAGCCTTGAGGACAAGGTTTAACTTTGTACCTCTGCCCAAATATGTTTCTGACTGGAAAGCAATATGTGAGACCCTGGCAGCAATGCTTAGCCTGGAGTAAAACCTTTTCTATACTCACTTCTTTATTAAATTTGAATTTTTTGAGCCTCCCTGGTGGCGCGAGGGTTAAGCCACAACACTATGAAGCTATCCACAGCCACTGCAGCACAAGTTCAATCCCCAGTCAGGGAGGTACCCACATGGTGCAGCAGACTGCTCCTGTCTTGTCAGCTGCTCCCCTCAGCAGTGTGCTTCAGTAGATCTGCCTGTTCTGCTCCCCACTGTGTCTCTGGTGAATCCTCTCACCTCCCTGGACTCTGGCCTGTACCCCAGCTCTTGTATGCATAAATAAATAAATCTTTAAAAAAAAAAAAAGATAAACGCTGCTATTGTTAACCTCACCATGGTTCTCTCACCCACATCTGTTTCAACCAGTCCAGGACCAAAGAGCAAGCGCAATTTTTTCACATGTCTTTTTTGCTCCATGCTCCTTCTCCAGGTTTCCTCCTGGCTCTCCAACCTGCCTTCTTCCTTCTCCAGTCTCTTCTCCAGTTTCTTCTTACCCTACTCAGCTCCACCCTCCCTTAGGTGGGGCCCGGGAACCTGGAACCTCCCCTTTTTCTGGGAACCACACTGTTACCAAAGAACACTTCCCATTTCCCTCTGGTCCCCGAGGAGTCAAGTTGAGGATCTTCCATAACTGTGCCTGGCGCTGTGGATGGGAGTTTGTTCTTCAGCCTGCGTCGTGGGGAGCCACAGCACAGTAAGTCTTCAAGAGGTTGGGAGAGTGCGTTTGCATGGGCTGGATGTGGCTGAACCTGATAAGAGGCTGTGGTTAAACCTATCCATTCTCACGTGCCCTTGAATGTTGAGGCTGCTGACCTCTGAGGTTAGGGGTGGTAACTTGAAAGTTCACATAATTTTGTCATAAGTTTAACATGACTGTTTTGTGATAGAGGTTGATAGAACAAACAAATCTGCTTTTGCACTAAGCAGATTTACCTAAAAGGCCAGCTTCTTGCACTCTCTCAAAAGGCGGAACTGTAGTCACTGAATGATATTTATTGGGTACTGATGAGGGATTCAAGTAGTGAACTAGATAGACTGGGTTCCTGCCCTCATGGAATGTTGAGCATTGAGAAGAGTCAATGGTTTGGGGAAATAATGTGTCACAGCACAGAAAGAGCAATTGCCTAGAACCTAGACCAGTTTTTAAGTTGAATGGTAAAAACACCAAAAAAAGGTTAAAAGACAGGTGACAAAATGAATGGGAAAAATCCATTTGCATATGTGTTAGCTGAAGGGCAAAATCAATGCAAAAAAACAAAAAAGATCTACTACCCAATAGAAACCGAGGCCAAAGCTACTTGAGCAGACAATTCAATGAAAAGGAAACAGGAATGGCTCTTAAACATATGAAAAGGTGCTCAAGCTCACTTGCAATAAGAGAAATGCAAATTGAAATTTCAATGGGATACTACTTTCACCTTGGACAGGAACAAAGGTTGACAGCACCTTTGTGGAGAGCTGGGGGGAAACTGGCTCTCAGTATTTATTCCAATATGCCTGGAAAAAACCTCCCAGTGGGGCAAGTTGGTCATAGCTGTCAAAATTAAAAATGCACATCTTTTGACCCGGCTCCAATACCAGAAACTTGAAAGCCTGAGACAAAATGTCTTACTGTTAAGCTAAAAGAGCCAGTACAGAATTATGCATAATATGTACTATTGATTAAATGGACACGTGAGCCATGTGACTGCCAACATGTTTTTAACGTTTCCCCTAATGCTGGGTACTTCGTTCCTATGTTTTTATAATTACAAGTAATGCTGAATAGACATTTTTGTGCACAAATCTTTGTCCTCCCCTCATTCTCTCAGATTATTTCCATGGGATGGTCCAGATTACTGGACCAAAACGAAAGATAAATGAGTTTATAAGAAGTGTATCTACCTTTATGTTTTCTCTTAACCTCCAGTCATGTGAAGTTAAGGAAAAGCAACCCCTGCCCCCTTCTCCTCCTCCCCCACCCACCTCCATTTTTCTCATACTTGAGGGAAGGGGTTTAAAGGAGAGATGAAATACTTGTCCTGGGGCACACAGCTGAATGGTGGGATCAGAACTCACATCTACTTGACTCTCCAGGCCTCATTTTAAAGGCCACTCACCTGCTGGGGCATTTTCAAGGTTCTGGGTAAACACTGTCAAATTACTTTCCAGAAACAGCTCATCAGTTTACACTCCCACTGAGAGTGTGACAAATTTGCCACACCCAGGGCAATGGAAGATTATAGTATTTTCACTTTGCTAATTTGGAAGGGAAAAATAGCCTCACACAGTTCTTCCAAAACTGTGTGAATCTGATCATGTCTCATGTTTATTTGCGGCTATACCTTTACTGTTTTGTCCCATATTAGTGTTGGACTATACCTACGTACCTACCTATCTTCCTTTTAAAAAATTAACATATCCATTTTTTAAAAGATTTATTTATTTATGCATACAAGAACTGTGGTACAGACCAGAGGTATGGGGGCGGGGTGAGAGGATTCACCAGAGACAGAGTGGGGAGCAGAACAGGCTGATCAATTGAAATACACAGCTGAGGGGAGCAGTGGGCAAGGCAGGAGAGGTCTGCTGTGCCATGTGGGTTCCCTCCCTGTCTGACAGCAGGGATCGAACTCGTGTTGCAGTGGCTGCAGTTTGCTTCATAGTGTGTTACTTAAACCATTGTGCCACATGTCCATTCTTATCTAACACACTGGCTAATGTGGGCAGAAGCATCAGCTGAAGCAATTGCATAGATTGTTCTGGTTCTAGCCCTTGGCTTGAGGTACCAATTCAGGAGGCTGGGAGGCAGGGGACTGCCTCCTGGGTTGAGAAAGGTGGCAGCCACGGGTTAGGACTGGTTAGGCCTGACAGTTTAAAGTAAAGCAACACCAATGTGATCATCTGTTTTGCTTTCTTCTGGAGCAACAAACGTCTTGAATCATCTGTGCTAGGAAGGCTTTTTCCTTCTATTATATGGTTGATATCTACTGTGATGGCCACGAGGCTGCATGGTTGAAAGCCAGGAGGCGGGCACATTTTCAGCAAGTGCAGAGTAAGCCTAGGAGCAAGTCTGTTGATTTCCAGACCCTACTGCCCGATTTCCTTGCACTGGCCATTGGGGTTTTGCCATGCCAGAAGGAGAAAGGCTGGGTGTGGGCTCCCTGACGGGGGTGGGGGATGGGGTGGGGTGGTGGTGCAGTGTAGAAGCCATACCAGACCCCTGTCCTGCCCACCTCTGCTGGGCTTAGCTTCCTGTCTCAGGCCAGAGGGCATTTGGGCCCCACGAAGCAGGGGAGTTGGTGGTCCTGTGTGTCGTGGTCTGGGAGGCAGACCTCGAGGGAAAGGGAGGCAGAGTAACCCGGCCCCTGAGAGGGCAAGCAGAAGGCTCTGTCCCAGGCTGCTGCTCACTGGAGTTTTGTGTGTCTGACAGGGGTCCTTCAGCAAGGTGAATTCTTTCAGAGCAATCTCATTCACTCACTGCCAAGACGTCCGTGACCTATTCTTGAAGTCACACAAAAATTAAAAGCAAAACAATAGCTCGGCTAATCTAGCAGCTTGCTAGGTGCAGCTTGTGCTCCTTTTGCGTGCGTCTAAAAGGCCTGGCCTTCCAGTCCCCCGGAACCCCGCTTTGGGGAGTTCGCCCCAGAATTATTTTGTATCCTGCAGTCCCAGGCCCAGTTGTGACAGCTGAGTGACTTAGCTGGTACCATAGGATGCAGAATGACAAAAGCAGAGAGAGCAGGGCCCTGTGGTGGAGGGTGGTGAAGTGTGGGGGAGGGCTCTGTGGGTTCAGGCCTTGTGCCCAGGAACCTCTGAGCTAGCACTTTCACAGGAGAAGCAGTTATGTCCTCACTCCTTGTCTCTCTGTGAAATGGTTGTTGTAGGAACTAAATGAGAGGCTTTTTCAAGCCAAAAAGTGGTTCTTCCACTGACATCAGGGCTTGGAAATGGTGGAGTTGGGTCTCCCTAAGTCCTGGCCTGGCGCTGTTCTTTCCTCTGCCTACCAGTAGCACCTTCTCTTGTTCTCTCCCATCAAATGCCAAGACACCTACCTTCCTTTTGGCCCAGAAGTTGCTTCACTTCCAAGGTGGCTTCACCCTCCTTAGTCTCCAACCCTCATGAGTTCCAGTCCCTCAGTGGCATCAGCTACTTCTCTGGCCAAGGGTAACAGGCCTGGATGCATGGGGGTGAAGTGGGTGTTGCCACAGGGGCACTGAGGCAGTGTAAGGAGGGGCATTGCTTAGTGCCTGCTTGGACTATTGAACAGTCTAACAAACCTAGTCACCCTCCTCGAGCAAGGCTTGGAATTTGAGCTCAAACCTCATCAAGGGGCTGGTATGGTGTAATGATAAAGAGCCTGAGTGGAAGTTCTGACCTCCTGCCAACTGCTTAAAACCTCAGGACCACAGTTTCCTTGTCTGTAAAATGGGGGATAATAGCAGTGATTAAAAAAAGATTTTTTGTGAGGATCAAATGAGCCAATTCAGGGAAATCACTTAGTGCTATAAGTGCTCTGTAAGTGGCAGCTATTATTAATAAGATTGTTACACCAAGCACTCTAAAGCAGTGTTCAGCAAACATGCTGCCTCAGTCCACTTCAACATCCTGAGTTCCCACACTATTTATCCTTAGAGGTTTCAAGTGCAGCCACAGAATTACACAACACCATGCCCAACGTAAGTCCCCCTACTCCTTTAGTTGACAGGAATAAAATGCACTTCCAGCCACCTTGCAAATCAGCTTCTAGGTCATTTGCTATTTCTTAGAGTTCCAACACTAGGCTGAGAAGCTGCAAAGAGGGAACTGAATGGATTGGGACAGAATTTCTCTTAAGAAACACCCATATTCATATGCAACATCCATATTTTAAAAAAAACCTCAAGTGCAGTGTTAAAAAGTTAATTATTTGGAAGCTCACATAGCCACACTAAAGTACTAAGGTGATTCTCACTTGCTTTTCTCCCCTTTAAGGGCAAAACACAATAGTTTCTAGCCTGACAATGACACTGCTGCTACCATAGTTTTTATTTCCATGAAGAAACTAACCCCCTTTTAAATTCTCTCCATTACATCAATAGTTTTAGTAAAGTACTTTGAGAAAAGTCCAACATAATATAGCTCATAGATTCACCATGCTTGGAGAAAGTGATAACTAATGGAAGAGAGAATTGCTTATCTCTCAACGACAAGACCCTGAAGTTTAAGAAAAATATTTGCAAGGTATTTAATTTAGAGAATAGATTAACTTAGGTTATGCATTAAGCATAACCAATTTAGGTTATACTATAAGCTACAGTAGACAAGCTTCAACATCTCTTTGGCTTAATACAACCAAATGTCCTTCTGTTATTTGTCAAAGCAAGTTGGGAGGTGGGGAGTCTGCACATTTAGTCACTCAGGGGTTCAGGCCAATGGTGGTTCTGTCAACTTGTAGTACCTCATTTGGAATGCATGGCCTCTGAGATGCTATGGAAGAGAAAGGGAGGAATGGAGAATGACACCCTTATTCTTAACTTCTTTGACCCAGGTAGAAGATAGTTGTGTGCTGTGGTCAACAATTAATGCTGGTTGTGTGTGTGTGCGTGTGTGTGAACATGTGTGTGATCTAGCTGATACCATTTCTGTTTGTGTAATTATACGCTATGATGCTAGCACAACAAAGAAATGTCCTAACCATGCATTTCTCAGAATTCATCCCTGTTGTCGTACATCAAGGGAGGCTTGACTGTAATACATACCACTTCTGGTTATTGTCCATTGACTGAAACTAGCCACGTGGTTCTAACCTAACTGAAAGGAAGACTAATGTGGAGAGCATAGGGAGTATTTGGTGAACGCTAATCTCTGCCACAAAAAGAGTGACTACAAACTACCAACAAACTGAACTTGGAGCTGTTTCAGGCCATCAGTTATGATTCAGGAAACAAAATCAAGGAGTTATTATAGCTAAGAAAGGTTATCCTTCAATGTGTGGCATTGCAGTTGATAGAAAACAGGAGATCTCAGAGCCAGCTAGTAGATATGCCAATGCACATTAGCCTCCATAGTGAGGCACATGGCACAAATTAATAGGCTGAAAACTCCAAAGGGGGCAGCTAAACCCATTGTGGGAGTAGAGAGAAACTCCTCAATATATGGTACTCTTGATCTCAGGAAGAAGGTCTGAGTTGGGAACCATTTCAATCTATGTATACACACACACACACATATATATATACACAGTAGAAAAAAAATAGTAAATGTAGTATATGTAATAAAAATAGAACACACCCCCGGGCCAAATGCTAAAATGTTAAGCATTTAAAGATACTCCCCAACAAAACAAACTACTTAGAAAAACTTTAGATTGAGTAACAGGAAGTACTATTTTACGGTGACTAGGAAATATATTTATCCAACTTTCACATTTTAAATGAATGATTATGATGTGTAAGATACTATAGAAGAAATCTTTTTTTTTTTTAAAGATTTATTTATTTACGCATACACGTACTGGGGTACAGGCCAGAGGTGTTGTGGGGGGTGAGAGGATTCACCACAGAGAGCGGGGAGCAGAACAGGCAGATCAACAGAAGTACACTGCTGAGGGGAGCAGCGGGCACAGCAGAGAGGTCTGCCACGCCATGTGGGTCCCCTCCCCGGCCGGCGGCAGGGATCGAACTCATGCTGCAGTGACTGCGGTTTGCTTCATAGTGCGTTGCTTAACCCACTGCGCCACCAGGGAGGCCCTATAGAAGAAATCTTTACGCTTAGGAAGTTTACGGTCAAATTTATCAATTTAAACAGATAAGCAGATAAGTAATAGATCCCAAACCTTTTTTTTACTCAACATCATTGATTGCTCCCATGTGTAAGGCAGTTTGGGGAATATAAAGATGAACCAAGGCCAGTGTGAATGTTGAAGGAGTTTCTAGATGAGGTTGTTGTGTTCTCCCACAATAGTCTTCCATTACTACCAGGGAAAGGTACCAAGCTGGTAAAATGACTCACCAGGTCTCCTCTGGGATGTTTTCGCCTTGCTGACTTAAACGACAGCATGCTGACCATATTGAGCACCTTACAGCTGCAAAGGCAATCCAGGCCCTCTGCAAGTCTGTTCACAAATTGGAATATTTCTGGACATAGAGTGATTATAATATATTCAAACCTCCTGAGGAGGCCCAACATTCTACTAAGCGCTTGTAAAAAGTACTAGTCAGGCCTCCTTACCTAGAAATTTTATCTCAACCTTCAGTCACAATAGAAGTCTGACTGAGGTTAAAAACAAAAACAAAACTAGAAGAGAACACGCCAAAATAGTATCTTTCAGTCAGTACCTACAACTGATTTTTCTTCCTTCTTCCTTTTTTTCTTTATTATCATCCATTCTATGATAAATGTGTATAACAATTTTAAAATTTAAAAAGTGAGGTAGGAAAAAAGTTATTCAAAAGTTTTACTCTTTCATACGTTCCTTTGGTACTTTACATACTTCTCAGACATCAGCGTCCACTATTAATAAGTTACTTAGGCCAGGAATTCATAGTGCTATTTAAATAAGTTGTAGAATTTGGGACTTGGCTAAGAGATGATGTTAAACAAAATTTTTTTATTTCATCAGTTTATTAATTTAATGAATATTTATTGAGCATCTAGAATATATTAGTTACTGAACCAGGTCCTAGGACACCCACATGGGTGGTGGCTTACTGTCTCAGAAAACTCAAGATTTAAGACAGTGCCTGCCATGCATTTTAGTTGATGACAGAGATGGGTAGAAATCAGGAGTCCTGGGGGCGGGTTTCTCTGTTGGCTTAGGGGTTAAGTCTCAGCTCTATTACAGCAATCACCACACCACAGCAGCCTGAGTTCGATCCTGCCCAGGGAGCTAATTCACATGATTCAGCAAGCCTCTCCTGTCTTGCTGCTGCTCCCCTTAGTGTATTTCAGTAGATCCAGTTGTTCTGCTCCCCACCCTGTCTCTGGTGAATCATCTCACCCACCTCATTCTTCTATGCAAAAATAAATGAATAAATCTTAAAAAGAAAAATCCAGAATCCTACTTTTAATTTGGTGCTTTCTCCCATATTCTTTGCCATTTACCCTCTGAGCTATATATTTGCTTTCTGAGAATAAGAAAATAGCATCTTCAATTAACCGAGCATATTGGGTTGGACATACTAGAGAAAATTGTTAGTGCTTATATTGAATATAATCTGTTTCCTTACCCCTGAAAAGCTATGAAATAGCTCAGTGATTCCTAAATGTACTCTGGTCCGGTAGCCAGACTCGGAGATAAAGTTTTACAACATGTACATTGAAATGAGGGGGACAAAAAGGCGTAAAGGGCAATACCAGATCAATGTATGGTGAAGGATAGAGATTAGACTTTTAGTGGTGAACATAATATAGTATTTATAGTGTTGATTTATAAATATGTATGCGCCAACACCTGTAAACCAATATTACTTCAATAAAAAATTAAAAATATATATACATGTTGATGTGAAGTCATCTCCTTTCCTTTTATGGGAGAGGCTGTCCTTTATTCACAATATGTTTTTACTCTTTGGGGTGCTAAAATGCCCTTTCTTCTATGAAACAATGCAGATAGTGGATGACAATACTTTTTCAAGATATCCTAATTATCAAATGTAAAGTTCTAACTGCAGCAAGTGACTTGGAATCATAAAATAATGCAAAAACTTCAAATATTCTTTGGTATAACCTGGTGCTAAAAACTGAGTATTAGGCTTATAAACTAGGCCCAGGGTGATTAGTGAAAGGCCACTGCACTTTTGCATTTTCAAACAAAAATATTCTTGACAACTCTATTCTCAACAACATTTGAATGACCTAATTTACCATCAGTCTTCAAAATTTCTCACTTGATGCTGAGACATCTTCCTGGTTTATGTAAATTAATGATTCTCAATTCTGACTACACAACAGTGTGAAAAATACCAGTGGAATGGCCCTACTTCCAGAGATTCTTATGTAAGTGGGACTTAGGTGTAGGCTGGTTCTAAAGTTCCTCAGGTGGTTTAAATGTGTGGTCAGGGATGAAAACCACAGGTATTGGTTGCGTTTCTTTATTAAGTAGCTTCTATTTGTCAGACTCTAAGGCAGTGACACAGATGAACCAGTTAGCATATGCAGTAGAAAGCGAATCAGGAAAACAGGCAATGTGTGAACAACAGAACGTGGTAAGTGGTTTATTTATTCTGTAACTCAACAGATAATAACTGAGCACTTACCAAGTGCCAGGGCTACAGTAAGGGGGTATTTCAAGTCCTGCAATGGTGCAACCTGCAATGACCAGAAACACTTCACAGAGGAGGCAGCTGCCAAGCAGGGATTTGGAGACATACTTCAAGGTCTTCATCAGATAAGCACAGGAGGCAGGCATGGTTGCAGAGAGGAACAATGTGTTCTGGACATGGAGGAGTGTGCTGGACAGGGAAAACTAGAGATGAGTTACTGGTTGAGTGTAGATGTGTATAACCTTAGAGGTAGAATAAAGAGTTTGGACTTGATTCAGAAAGCATTTTTTTTTTAAGATTTATTTATTTATGCATACAAGCACTGGGGTACAGGCCAGAGGTGTGTGGGGGGGTGAGAGGATTCACCACAGAGAGCAGGGAGC
>JAGFMF010012072.1:1426497-1437419 GCA_019455555.1 Galemys pyrenaicus | reverse complement strand
CCTTCCATAATGGTTGGATTAGCTTGCATTCCCACCAGCAGTGTACCAGGGTTCCTTTTTCTCCACATCCTCGCCAGCATTTGACATGGTTGGTTTTTTAAAAGACAACAATTTTTAAGCAAGAATACACAAAAGTGGTGTGGGTGCAGACTACCAGTATTAAGGTAATCAGACTATTTTATACACAAACTTAAACGTGAATTTTCTAGTCCATTTGAAACTAATTATTTGACTGATTCCCTATCCTCTCTGCTCTTGACTGATGTAAGTAGACAGAGTGAACTTTTGGGGACACAGTTTCCAGAAAAGTTTCATGAAGAGACAGAATTCCATGTGGCAGTTGGAAAGGGGGTGTAGACCAGTGCTTTTTAAGTAACTAATTGAACGAAAATAGAATTTATCATGGACTGAGGTCTGGACTAATCAGTTCAGGGTCCCTGCTTATTGCCTCCTTATTCAATTTCCATTAGAAGGACTTCTTAGTGTGTCAGTGAATATATCTCTTATCAAGCTGTTTGTTGGACTTGTATCAGAGCAAGTAAACAAACCCCAAAGATCAAACTCTCTAGGTTCCTTCATCTGCTCTGCATTCTTTTTTTTTTGTCTTTACTTAGGGCTCAAGGACAAATAGGTCAGACTACAGAATGACCTCAGTACTATGAACTATATATAACCTATGAATAAGACACTCAACAGAGAAAAGATTCCTTTCTAGTTGGGGAAGAAAGAATTCAGCCCAGGTTGAATTAGGGTTCTCAAATTCAGTAATCATAAAGCTTCAAGGTATAGATTTGGGATCCCTAGTCCAGACCTCCTGAATCAGATTCTCTGAGGTCAGGCAAGGGGCATGTGCTTTAGTACTCATCCCCAGATCTTTCTGATGCCAGTGATTGTGGTGGACTTCGGGTAGAATAACCATAGTTGTCAGTATTTCTGACAGTGGTGGACAATGGCAGCTGTTCTGGAGGAGGGAGGAAGACTAGTCCAGTGAGTCCCTGGATTCATAATCCTTCAGCCAAGTCAGCTTGCAGATTTTGCACCATGCTTGGTTTTCAGTTCAAGTTCTACCTAGGTTAACTTTATAATTGAGCTGTTTAGCTCAGCAGAGGATTTGAAATACCATAGATAAGAGAGAGGTTTAGGAGTAAGCATTAAGTATCTCTGGCTCTGCCTCAGTTATCTTTTCTCGTCCCACATATCTGAAGAGCCAGGTTTTTGCAAAGGACAAGTAACCTTAGAGGGGAGTATCGATGGCAAAACACCACGTTTCTTTTTAATGCCATGCCTCTGTTAGAGAACTATGTTAAGAAAAGAAACCAAAAAAACACATCAAGATGTTGGATAAAGATATTTCTCTTCTGTGTTTGCCAGCTCCTAGGGTTACAGAAGCACAAATTTAGCCAAACATGACCCATCTCTCTCTAAGGTGTCTCTTAACTTCTTGATGCATGTGGTTAGCTCAGTGATAACAAGTGTTAAATGTTCATAAATACACCACAGTTCATGGTTGAAGACATTTAAATATGAACTTTTTTGAATTTTATTGTCTTTGGTAGCTTCTTTAGCATTTTTAGTTTGAGTTTGAGTTTTGAAATTTGTTTTTAATTAAGACATAGTTTATTTTTATTGCTTGAGATAAAATACATTGTGGGGGACTCAAGTCAATCTAATTTACAAAATAAAGTGCATGTGGTTCGAACATAGGGGAAAAATACAACGTAAAGGCTAAAGGGTCTGCTAGTATTCTTAAATTTACTTAGTAGCTGCCTGGAGATTAAACCCCAGCTTTTTTTTTTTTTTTTTCCCTAAAAAGCCCACTTTATAAATGTCCGTCTCTTTGAAATAGCTAAATGAAGGAGACTGAATTATGAACTAATGGCTTGTAAAAAGTTAACTTGAGCAAGCTACTGAAGATAGTAAACACTGGGATGAGAGAGACTGAGGAAACCCAACCTGCAGTTTGTTTTTTCTGAAATGTAATTAAAAAGTAACAAACTTGATGGCGGAAGGTGCAGCGGCTTTCCCTGTGTTTTGTTTCCTGGACTAAGCCTGTGAATGCCAAGATTTAATCTGAAGAGGTTTGTGTTTTAAAAACTAACAACAAAGTAATAAAACATCTATAAAAAGGGGTTTATAATGGAACAAGTGACAGTTTTGAGTGCAGTATTTACAACTCATCTGCTCCCCCTCCTCCCTTTTTCTATCCTTTCATCCAACTCTGTGCCTTTTGTCTTAACTCCTTTCTCACCTTGCTGCCAAGAGGCATAGAAGTTGGGGGGAAGAGCACACCATCTTTAAAACAGACCATCTTTAAAAGTGAAGTGTGTATTGTGGTCTGCATTTGACAACAGGGCTATGCTGCTTGTTTTGTTTGTCTGAGATAAGAACTGAGATAAGTCGTGCTAACAAAGTGCTACCTATTTGTACAGTGGTTTCTAATGGGGAGTTGAAGATGCTGCTGAGAAGTGTCAGTGGCATGAGGATGCAGGAGTCAACCAGGGCAGGAAGCCTGGGGCCTCCTCTTCCTGACACCTTGTGTCATCCCACTAGGGTTCAAAATGGCCCTAACTCCAGGGACAGACTTCAGTCAACAGGTGGCTTCCCATCCAGGCCACCATGCCTGAAATTTGGTTCTATTACAAAGTCATAGTTCTCCTCCCCCTCCCGAAGAAATGGCACCTCAAAGGGAAACTTTGTACTCAAACTCTGTAGAAGCCATTTCTCTAGCCTACTTTTCCTGTTTTCTGAAGTCTCTCCTCCCAGCAGCCCACCATTCTGGACGAAGGGGAGACACTCTCTTCAGAGTTAAGGCTTTGGGAGGCATATGGGCAGCACCAGAGTGAGGAGCGAGAGGAGCCCCTAGCTTTCCTCATGTGGGCCTCAGGAACTCGGGGGGCCCAGGGGAAGCCTGGAAAACCGAACTTAGCCATCAGCCTTCCTTCCAGCGCTGGCTAGCAGAGAGGGGGGGAAGGGCCCCCCAGCGGTCTTCCCCCAACTCTCCCCTCCCCCCCCCAGCACCTCTACTTGGGCTGCACCGCCCAAGAAAACACTCCGAATGCAGCTCAGAGCTCGCCAGCTCCTTGCAGGACGAGAGAGGGCATAGTGAGGGGCAGCCTCCCAGCCCCCGTCTGACATCCCCACTCCCACCGAAGGATGCCGCCGCCGTGCCCTGTCCGCAGTCGCTGAATGTCACTGCTCCCTCTTCCTCCTGAGCAGGGTAGACACCGCTCTCGAGGCGTCCCCCACCCCAAAACTGTCGAGATCGCCCGAGGGTGCAAGGCAAGGCCCGGGCATAGGACGAAGTTTGGGGCCCACAGAGGCGGGAGGGGGGTCGCGTTGGCGAGGACCGCACCTCTCAGTCCCAGTCCTGGCGGGCACACTCCCCGCCCCAAACGGCCCAGGCGTCCCCATCCTCCCGCGGACACCGGCATCCCGGCCCTCCCTCGAGGGCCGCGAGCGGAGCCCCCCAGGGCGGAGGCAGGTACCCCCGGGGCGGGGACTGGGGCGGGCGGGGTCCAGGCTGCGCCCCCGGCCGGGCCGGGCGGGCTAGCTGGCGGCGCGGGGGGGAGCGGGGCTGGGCGGCGCTGCCTCGGGCTCTGTGCGCTGCAGCCCGGAGCCGAGGAGGAGGAGGAGGCGGAGGAGGAGAAGGAGGCGGCGGCGGTGGGTCCCGGGCGGGGGGAGCGCGGCGCTGCGGACCCGGGCGGCTGGCAAAGGACGAGGCGGAGGCTGAGGAAGGCAGCGGGGAGACTCGGGCTGCAGCAACAAAGGGCAGCAAGCGATTGGCCGGGCTGCAGGCGAGGTTAGCCGGGGACCCGGGTGGCTGGAGGCAGCGGCAAACGGTGCACGTGCTTGCAGACTCGGGCGAGTGTGGAGCCGGGGGGGGGGGGTGGGTGCACGCCCGGCGGGTAGGGGCTTGCTCCCCTTTGGCATGGGATGGCGAGGAGGCTGCAGCGACATCGCTCTGCTTGCACCCGGCCTGAGGTTTTGCAGGGTAGGGGTGTGTGGGGGTAAGGATGCAAGCCAGGGGGCGGGCGAGTAGTCGCCCGGGACGGGACGCGAGAGGGTGGAGGATGGGGCGGGATGGAACGCTCCGGGCGGCGCGCCCGTCCGCGCGCTCCACCGCGGGAGCTGGAGATTGAGAACCTCGAATTTTAACTTCGCGTGCCCGCCCGCGCGCGCCCGCTCGCGCCCACCCCTAAATCCTGCGGCCGCCGCCAGCGATCAGCTCTCACACAAACTTTAGCTGCGGGCTAGGGGGTTTGGGGTTGAGTGGGGGAGGGGAGAAGGAAAAGGTCCTCTGATTGGCGTTGTCTGCAGCCAATAAGGCTAAGCTCCTCTCCTGCAAGTAGACCCAATCCATTTCTAGAGGTAGAGGGGGCGGGTAGGTGGAAGTAGAGGTGGCGCGGTGTCTAGAAGAGAGAAAACGGGCTGGACCAATAGGTGCCTGCAAGAGGCGGGTCCAGATGTCTGTTGATTGGTACTGGCAGTGGACCCTCCCCCAGGGTGGTGCCGGAGGGGGGGATGATGGGTCGAGAGGTGTGTCTATGCGGAGGCGAGATGACCGGCAGGAACCTTCCCCAATGGGCTGCAGAGTGGTTAGTGTGTGTGTGACGGACAGACCTGCGGGCCAACGGGTGGCCTTAAGTGTCTGCGGTCTCGTCCAATGGAGCAACGCCGGGGCGGGGCCGTAGCTCGGGTTTAATGAGACTCCATTGGGCTGTAATCAGTGTCATGTCGGATTCATGTCAACGACAACAACAGGGGGACACAAAATGGCGGCGGCTTAGCTTCTATCCCTGGCGGCGGCGGCAGCGGTGGCGGAGGCGACGGCACCTCCTCCAGGCGGCAGCCGCGGCTTCTTTCTCAGGCAGCGGCAGCGCCCCCGGCAGGCGCGGTGGCGGTGGTGCGCGACAGGTCTGTCACCCACCCCGCGCGTTCCCAGGGGGAGGAGACTGGACGGGAGGGGGGCGGAAGGCGGGGTGGGGGTCGCGGGGCTTGTGACGCCCCTCCCACAGGCCTCTGCGCGAGGGTCACAGCGGGGCCGCTCGGGGTCAGGCTGCCCCTGAGCGTGACGGTAGGGGGCGGGGGCAAGGGGAGGAGGGACAGGCCCCGCCTCTTAGAAGGCCCTCCAGGGCAAGGGGCGGGGCTCGAGGGTAGGGGGGCGGGGCTGCATCTGTGGGGGCGGGGCTTGGTGGTCCGAAGGCGGGGGCTTGGAGGGTTTTTTCTGAGTGGTAGTGAAATGGTAGCGGTGGTGGCGGTGGTGGTGGTGGTGGTGGGGGGGGGGGGGGACAGCGAATANGGGGGGGGGGGGGGGGGGGGGGGGGGGGGGGGGGGGGGGGGGGGGGGGGGGGGGGGACAGCGAATATTTCAGAAGGTCTGACAAGGGGGTAGATGGGAGGAGAAACTAAAGGTGTGTGCAAGCAGGGGCAAAAGCAAGGGTAGGGAGAAGTAAAATTTTGGAAATGTGGAAGGGGGACCTAGAGGTATGCAAGGATATGTGAAATGATGTGGAATGGGCAGAGCAAGTAAATCTGTGTGGGTATGGTGGATGTGAAGTATAGTTGCGAAAACAATGTAGAGTAGATTTTGTTATTGAGGAAATTATTGGGAGGAGGTGAGAAGCAGTTGTTATGGAGGTATTTGGGTGAATTGGCATGTAATGAGAAGATATGCTAGGTTAGGGTGTATATGAAGTGTTGAGAAAATATGGACGAATGGGATCAATATGCTTGGGAGAGTCTCTGAAAGATGATGGCAGACTTGACTTAAATGTGAGGGTAATGGAAGGAGGGTACTTAGAGCTTGGAAAATGTGTTTGTAGTAGGAATTCTCATGTTGATGAGAAATTTTGGAGGTAGGAAAAGGTGTGAAGAAAGAAGACAGGAGTGGACAATAGGTTTGGGTGAATGGGATTTGGTGGACTGCACCAGAAGTGAGAATGGACAAAGAAAGGTATTAGTTTGGGAGACAATGTTGTTTAATAAACTGAATTTTTTGGAGGAGACTTGAACTAGAGACATGACAGTGAAGCAGGAGAAGGGGGAGCAGCTTGTCTGTTTTAGCAAGGGGTTCTTGTACAACCTTGGGAAAGAACTTTATTTTTGAATTTGTGAGTAGTTGGGTATGGACAGAGGGTGCGAATGGTGGGAGCAATGATGGAGGGAGCTAGATTACAAAGGGCATATGAAGCCCCATGAGAAGTTGAAGCCCTGCACTTAGGAGAGGATATTGGGATGTGATAAAGAGATTGCTGGACAGAGGTTGTGAAGGCTGTGAAAAAGAATTACAAATGTGGAAAATAAAGAAAACCAGTAAATGTTGGGGTCGAGGTAAAGAGAAAATTTAAGAGTATATGAAGATTCTACCATATGTGGACAGGAAGTAGCAAATGGGAATTAGTTGTTTTGATTACACAGTTCCATGATATTTCAAAAAAGGGGGTCTGGGAAGTTATGATGGAAGTAAAGTACATTTTCCCTGTTGTGTACCCTAGATTTCAAAATCACTGACATCTCTAAAACCAAACATTGCAGTCTCTTTTTCACAAACTCATACATGTATAAAAATGAGTTGGGGCGATCTTTTTATGTTTTTAAGAAGGAAAATATAATGTTAACTGTTTCAGAATGGGTAAGATTCTTGCCTGAGAACAACTTAAAGTTGAAAGGTTGGGCTGGTGAGTGATGGTTAAAAAAGAGAGAGCGGAAGGAGGCAAAGGAAGGCTTGAACAAGGTAGGAGCTTAGGGGATAATGACCGATGGTGACAACAGGGTCAATAGATGTTTTGCCTACCAGCTGTACCTAGGCTCTGAGTTCAGTGAAAGCCACATTAGTGCCATTATACCGAGGGTTTCTCTCACTCCTTGTGAAGAAGATAAGACAAACTGTCATCTAAAAACAATGTGAATGAAATATAAATAGGGTGAGTAGTGAAAGTTGGTTGAGGATGTTTGATAAGTAATTTTATTGTACTTCAGAAAATTTCATGGTCTTTCACATACCAGTCAGTAAAGAAAACTTGGCTAACTGAACTGGCTTTATTATATGATAGGATTCCTAACAAATGACTTTATAGTGTATTAGTACTACAGAGTACACCTTCAGTTTCTACTTGCATATATATGTGCCTGTATCTGTATAAAGTGAGAGAAAAGGAAATAGTTTTATGAAAGTAGAGATGTGCAAACTATAATGATCAACTTGCTCACAGAATGGTAAATGGATGGTGAAGGTGTGATGGGGGAATATTTCTTCCATATAATGGTTGAATTTTCATTTCTAAAGCATCTTTGAGCTCCATTTGACAGCTCTTCCACAATTTTTGTATCGCCCATTCCACTGTTGCTTGATATTTGAGTTGTTTGCTCTTTGGGGCAGTTGTGTATAAAGCTGCTGTGTGCTTTCCTGTACCAGTACTGTGGTGCACATTTATAAAAGTTTCTCTAAGGTATACACCCAGGAATGGCTTTGTTGGCTCACAGGCACAGTCACCTTTTTTTTTTTTTAAAAGATTTATTTATACATATAAGCACAGGCCAGAGGTGTGTGTGGGGGGGGGGGTGAGAGGATTCACCAAACTGAGTGGGGAGCAGAACAGGCAGACTGACTGAAACACACTGCTGAGGGGAGCAGCCGGCGAGGCAGGAGAGGTCTGCTACCTGATGTGGGTCCCCTCCCTGGCCGGAGGCAGGGATCGAACTCGAGCTGCAGTGGCTGCGGTTTGCTTCATAGTGCATTGCTTAACCCACTGCACCACCAGGGAGGCCCCACAGTCACCTTTTTAAAAATTTTCTTTCTATTTAATATGTTGAGGATTTAAAGATTTATTTTATTTATGCATAGAAGAACTGGGGTGTAGGCCAGGGAGCAGGGTGTGAGAGGATTCACCAGAGAGGGCAGCAGAACAGGCATATATTCTGAAATACACTGCTTAGGGAAACAGCTGGCAAGACAGGCGTGGTCTACTGCACCATGAGGCAGCTCTCTGGCCAGGGAGTAAACTCAGACTTAATCCCCAGGCCACCAGGGCAGCCCCCAAGAGTGACCTTTTGTCCCAGCTTGTGCTAGTTGTCTCAGTGTAATAGCTGTCTCAGTGTAACATGGTTGTGGATGATGAAGAGTATGGTCATCCTGGTCATATGACATGCCTGTCTTTAACAAACTTCCTGGGTACTGTCAAACTGTTTTCTAAAATTTTCTACTAGGTGACACTTCTAATGATATGTGTGAGTTCCCATTGCTTCTTGTCCTGTCCAATTCTTAATGTTGCTAGCTTTTTAAGTCAACCAATTGGATAAGCTTTTTAAAAATTTGATTTTTGTGTCTTTTTTGCTATTTATAAGGTCTCTGGTTGTAAATCCTTTGTTGTATGTATATGTTGAAAATGCTTTTTTTCATTCTGTGCCTTTCATTTCTTTATGTTGTTTTTTTAATGAACAGAACATCTTAATTTTAATGGAGTTAAATTTATTAGTCTTTTCTTTAGGTTAGTGATTTTTGTGTCTTGTTTTTAAGACTTTTCCTACCCTCGGGTCAAGAAGATTAGCTCCTATGTAGTATTATTTTCTATGAACTTTATTGATCCTCAAAGATGTGATTATGATAATGTATACCCCTCTTGACCCATCCTCACCATAACAAATCAGCTTTTGCTTTTTCACTTTCTTCTGTTCTTTTTCTTGAATTTTGACTCTGAAACTATAACTAAGAGCCAGATTCTGACTTTTGTCCCTTAGGAGAAAATGGTCATATAGATTGTTCAATTAGATTAGATTTTTACAGATCTCCACCTAACTATATTGTCTTTTTCCCTTTCATAAGATATTGTCTTCTTGATATGTTTGCCCCCATTCTTGGTTTTCTCCTTTTTGTTATGTCAGTTATTTCTCTTAACAGTTCTGCAAAATGAGATGCATTCTCATTTTCAGATAAGAAAACTGAGATTTAGATTAAGTAACATGTCTAATATCTTATGCTTAGGTAGCTGGCAAAGTGGGGACTTGGTCCCTGAGCTAGATAATGTCCCGTGTCCTTGTTGAATAAGATTTCAAAAGCCTAGTCTTTGGTAATATCCAAAGCAATGAGGGAGAGAGTAACTTTCTCACTTTTAATGTTACCTTTCCTATCTGAAGCATATGTATAGATAATAACTTTGAAACTTAATAAAGCGATCAACTTCTCTGTATGTTAAAACAAGTTAGAATAGACAGTGTACCATAAGGAATCCTTGAATGGGCAATAGAGAGGTTCTGTAAACCCTTGAAATTGTTTGCAAATATCTATATATACATGCATTCATTTTAAAAAACAGATCTATAGTTTACTTGATTCTCAAAGAGGAACCCTAATTTCATGTTATACTGGATATCCTATTTGAAGACATTTGTAATAAAATTAAGGCAGAATTATGAAATAATCTGTATTTTCACAATCATCTTTTAAGAATTGAGATGTCAGGGTTTTTTGGTTAATGTTCTCTGTCTTTAGCATAACCTGGCTAAAGCTAATTTGTAATTAGAAAGAAATCTAGGGTTAAGTAGGAATTTTCAAATACTTAAAAACAACAAAAAAAGACACTGAATTTAGTTGATTATTTTTTAAATGAAAGTGCTTAGTTGTAAGATCATCATTACTAATCAGTGTATCCTGGCTGCAAAGGCCTGATGACTTTAAATGACTTTTCATCTTGTCTGTAAAATCCTGTTTTACAAGGATCAAATTTCCGGTGCAGTGCCTTACAGTGTGATTAAAGTTTAGAGTCTGAAACTATTCAGCACTTAAATGCAGGGATGACTACGCAAACCTTATTCATGGGCTTCACCAGGAGATTTGGGACATGTTTCTACTAATTTATGATGATGATGTTGAAACTAATCTTTGCAAGGGATTATGGAAGCCATAATAGTTTATTGATGGTTCAGTTATTGTTTGTTGAGGCAGATTTACACAATTATAGTTTAATGACATAACAAGGATATTGTCAACTAGGAGAGCATGACATGAAAAATTAAACTTCCAATTAATATAATATGTATTAGTTGAAATGATAATTTTCATGGTGATTTAGCCTCTTAGAAATCCTCAGAAAACATTATTAGCTTATGAATTGAAAACTCTCTATGTTAATGAGTAGTGAGAAAGAACTTAGAGTTATTCTAAAAAGAAACTGAATTAAATATTCAGTTCAACTAGCATATTGAGTCTCTGCTCTGGGCTTGCTACTAAGTTAGATTCATAAATAAAAGTTGAACAAGATCTGTGTTTGGAGAGATGAAATACTGCTTGCTTTTGTTTGTTCCTTCAATCATCCTTCCCAGTTACATTGGATGGAAACTATTGCCAGAGTGACTCAAACATTTAACAAATGTGTGTGTGTACAAGCATGTACTCCACTGTGCCTTATTGTGTCACTCCTGCAGGGACTTCCTATTACTTCATCTGTCATGTTCTCACATCTCAGTCTGGCTTTTGTCACAGACAACTTTATTTCTTATATTTCTTAAATACATACCTCCTAGGCATGCACATCAGCTTGGTGTCCTTTTTGTTTGACAGTTCATTCCTAGCATCTGTGCATTCTCCTAGATTCCTTTCATTCATTCACTGATGCCTTCATTTTACAAATAGGCATAGCACTCTTCCTGTGTTCAGGTTGTCCTGAGTAATCTTGCAGCACATAAAATTGAATCAAACATGAATCCTGTTCTTAAAAAATTTTACAATCTAGAAAGGGAGATGAGGTTAGTACATAAATAAGTATAATACAAAGAGGAAATGTATGTCAAATAATAAAGCTAAAACTTCTTGTCAGAAAAAGAGATGTAGTACTGTAACAGGGTGGTCCCAGGAAAAGGGGAAGTTCCCAAAATCCTGGTTCCGCCCTAAGTGGGTGGAGCTGAGGATAAGAAAATTTCTGCAGAGAA
>JAGFMF010012072.1:1384091-1426395 GCA_019455555.1 Galemys pyrenaicus | reverse complement strand
AAAGGCCTTATATGTTTGTCTTGATGCGGCGGATGGCAGAACCCATTCAGAGAGGGCAGGCTTGGGGGTTCTGAGTGCTCCTCTCCCTGCCCTGTAACAGTACTTCTGTGGAGGTGTTGTTTGCACGGAACCATGAAGGATCAGAATTTGGGTGGAAAGACCAAGCAGTTAGCTCAGTTCTGCCTTTTTCTTCGTATCTAATTTAAGCCCTGTTCATCCTAGGGGTGTTCTGCCTGTTCACATTCAGCAAAGTGTAGTCACAGTTGTTTTCATACTGTTTTCCTTCTGTAATCAGAGGAACCCTGTTTTTGAAATGAACCTTATGGAGAAGCTAATACATAGAGCAGTTAAAGTGGGACAGCTTTGTTGGGTGTAAGGAGTTGTTATGATGATCCTAGTGTTTAACCTGCAAGAGGCACCTGCAGGCGGTACCCGAGGCATGTTACCACGGGAAATCCAAGGAGTCAGGCTTGAAAATGAAGGGAGAGACAGGAAAGGTTAGAATTAAAATCTAAAAATCTTTTATGATTTAATGATTTAAGATCTTGACTAAGTGAAGTCTCAGTTTTCCTATTGCAAAATGGGGCAACGATGCTACCTTACAGGATTGTTTTAAACTTTTTTAAAAAATTAATTATATTTGCCATCACTTGTATTCCCCAGGGAGTACCCACCACCATTCCACCCATGCACCATCACCTCAGTCCCTGTGCACTTTCTGCCCTCATCCCCGACTTTGCCCTTCTCTCCTTCCTCTCCCCGCCATGGTCCCTTTGGTTTATCTTGGCTTTTTGGTCTTGTTGAGTTTTTTGTTTGCTTTTGGTTATAATTGCACATTTCCTTGAGCTTATTCTTTGTTGTTGCTGTTGTTCTTTCGTATTCCTCCTAATATTGAAGCTATCCGATATTTTTCTCTTGCCTTCTGACTTGTTTCACTGAGTATAATTCCTTCTAGTTCCATCCATGTTTCTATAAATGTCCCTAGTTTCTCATTTTTGATTGCTGAATAATATCCCATTGTGTATATGTACCACATCTTCTTGATCCAGTCCTCTACTTTTGGGCATTTGGGTTGTTTCCAGGTCTTAACAATTACAAATGGTACTGCAATAAACTTAGGGGTACAGGTGCTCTTTTGGATCGGTGTTTTTGTGTCCTTTGGGTAGATTTACTCATCATCTGTATCAAATGCCTAACCTATAGTATGTGTGGGTCAGTTTAGTGCTCTATTAGAAAAATTAATAACACATAACTTAAAATTAAGCATTATAAAGTGAATAGTTCAGTGACATTCAGTACATAAATGTGACCACCACCTTTGTCTAGTACTAAAACCTTTTCATTAGTTCAAAATAAAATTCCTTGCCTATCAAGCAGTTTCTCATTTGCTACTCACCTTCTCCAAGCTCCACCTCCCCTCCAGCCCCACCAGTCTTTCTTTTGTCTGTGGATTTATCTATTATGGATGTTTATGTAGATGGATTATATGATATGTGACCTGGTCTCTTTTTCAACATGTTTTTGAGGTTCATCCACATTGTAACATATCAGTATGTCATTCCATTTTGTGACCAAATAGTATTCCAGTATTTGGACATACCACATTTTGTTAACCTATTCATGATGATGTGCTGTTTCCACTTTTTGCCTGTTGTGAATAGTGATGATGTTATGAACCTCTGTGTACATGGATGTATTTGAGCACCTTTTTTCAGTTTCTTGGGGAATGTACCTTCAAGTGGAATTGAGGGTCACATATAATTTTATATTTGGCTTTTTGAAGAACCACCAAATAATGCTTTGTTGCATAATAACTACCACAGGGCTGGACACACAAATTAACGTCTCACCAAATATTTTATGATTGTTTTTGATTAGTGTTAGCTCACCTCCTCTCAATTGATGTTTTTTTGGTTGCCTTGAGCACTAATTTTAGAGGAAATAGATACATTCAGAACTTGAAAGTTAACAAATATCACCATACGGATGATGGATGATGTTTGATGTCAAATAGCAGATACTTGTTAATTGAAAATGCTGTTTGAGCAGCTGTGCCCCTAGTCTGTGCCTAGGTGGTGGTAGAAGAAAAGTCTAAGTTCCTTTACTTATGCATAGTATGTTCTGTTTTAGAAGTTTCTGTTAAGTTTTGTGGATACTTATTCAGTTATATAACAGGCTATGAAAAAATTCTAGGTGCATATAAAGAGAGCTAAAAATAAGTGTTAGCAAAACTCAGGATGATAAAAGAGTAAATGCTATTTTTTTTTTTAAAACCACTGTTTTTGGCTCATCCATAATCGCATGACTCAAGTGTTATGACATTAATTTTGAGACAACACACAGCTTTAGTAAAAGCTTAGGGAAGGCTTCACATAATATTTATGATTCAGGATATTTTGACTCTTATGCTGACATGAATATTTCTGAATAGTGTTGATATTTATATAATACTAATGAAGCCAAAAGCTCACTGTTGGACTAAGCATTTCTGTAGATTTGTTTAGAGTGTTTAGAATAGTTTGTAATTAATGATATAAATAGTGTTTTATTATAAGGCTGTATGATACAACCATATAATTTACTGATATTATTTTGTAGTTAAAACTGAAATGATTCAAAACTTTAGAAAATAGAATAATTTAATTTATTGTATGAGTCCTCAGAATTAATTTGGAATAATTTACTCCTTTTTTTGATAGACTTTTAATCCAACTCTCAAGTTTTTATAGAAAAATGACAAGAGAATAGTGATTTTTAGGGTTGTACTTGAATAGAATGTCCTATCTACATATGAAACAAATTCTAGTGCTCTGAAAAAGAGAAGTGCCATGGATAATTCTGAATCAGGGAAAAAGCATTTCTATTTGGCTTTTGAATGAATTATGCATTTTTTTTCCCTTTAGATTTGTGTTTCTAGTTAGATACTGCTTAAACCAAAATTAAGTTGGTTTTCAATCTATTCTCTCAGCATACACCAATTTACAGTGGGGCCAGTGGGATGTCAGAAACAAACCAGCCTGAGATTAAAAAATTTGCAGTAGATAATATACAAAGTGGATAATATACATGTATTTAGTAGAGAATTGGCTACAGATAAGAGACTTCTGATTTTGTTCTTCTCCTAGCTCTGTGTGTGTGTGTGTGTGTGTTTAACACTGATTCTGCTTATTGCAAAGAACTGCTGAGTTACATCTGCTTCTGCCTAATTAACTCTGTTGGTTGGTGTCAGATGAGAGCTAATTTTGAGATTAAAGTGAGGAGTGGGACATGTGGGGGAGGGGAGGAGTATCTCAGTTTGCTTTTTTTTTTTGTATAAGGTCAAAACAGTTACTGCATTTTATTTTAAATTTATGTTTGCCTTTGTAGTACAAATTATCACTGCCCTAAAATATGACCTGTGTTAACACATACTTATAATTGTGGAAAACTGGTACATCCTCATTTAGATGCATTTAGGGCCATAATCCAAGCATTACTTAAATGCCAGATGACCTTTGGGACAAAGTAGTGAATGTTGCCTGGGAAAGTTAATACTCACATTTTAAAAACTTTTGAGTGTTTTTTGTTTGTTTGTTTTTTTAGTTTTGGCCATGTAATATGTTATCTGCCTGATTATTTGACTAATAGTGAAATTGTTTTCCCCATAGTGTAATTATTTCTTAGACTCTATCACAGACCTGATTTTTAAAGTTTGGTGAACATATCTGGCTTTAATAAGAGTGAAATTTACTTCTTCAGGCACTGGTTTGGGCTTCATTTCCTGTGCTGAATTCTTTGTTCTTAAATACCCTTTAGTGGTATGAAAGAGTCAATATATATCCAAATGGAGTCTATTAGTAAATTCATTGTAGCTCTTTGTATTGAATAGTTGTGGTGATCCATAGGTGGTTGTGGAATTTAAGGGATGTCCCTATGCCCAAATTAACATTCACTTTTTTCTTTCTTTTGGCAGATTTGCCTAAAGATCTGGACAATCTTCATTGCTGTCATGGACTGTTGAAACATTGGAGTCCCAATTCTGGTATTTTACTTTATTACATTTGTAACATATAAAATGTCAGTGTTACTGAAATGTGTGTATGGATATAAGTGATTCTTTTGATTGGGTAGCTTCTCATGAAAGTATATTTTGAGTATTTATTAGTTATGAAATGTGTTTTGTTTTAATGTATGTTCATTTGCTTGTGTAACCAAAATGTCTGAAAACAACTTTGCAGTATTACATACTTTTCTGTGACCTCTTCTCCTGCTTCCTGCAGTTGTGTTTTATGCAATCAAATTAAATTAGTTGATTCATCCTGAATAAATGATGAAAGATGAAATAATTGCTTGGACACAGTGAAATGTTTTCTAATGAAATTTTGCCCCAAACCATTTTACTTTGGAAAGATCAGTTTCCTGTTCTGAACTTACTAACACAGAATGATTCCTGTGTTCTGTCATGAGAGTAGTTACACTTTGAAAGCTAGTGATTTCATTTCTAAACACACTGCGTTCCAAGTCTAACATTTTTGTTAATGATTTATAAAATGACACAAAGACAAGTGCTTATTAGATTTGCAGATGACATCAATGACAGAACCAAGATTCAAAACAATCTTTAACAGATTGGAAGATAGACTCAAACTAATAAGATGAGCTTGAACTGTAATAAATTTTAAAGCCTAGCATTTAAGTTTGCACAAGGAAGGGAATGGAAAGACTCAGTTTGACAGCATTTTTGAAAGAGATCTGGGCTTTTTAGTTGGACTGCATGCTGGGCATGAGCCAGTTGGGTGGTAGGGCCGTTAAGAAAGACCATGTAGCACAGACTGCATTGTGCAATCATTTAATGCCTGAACTGTCAGATTTTAAGATATTAGTGAGTAACTGAGGGAAGGAGATACTTGAAAACCACATGATATGTGGAAGTATTAAGGATATGAATGGTTAAGGTGGCACTGGAGATTTAATTTTTAGTGGTTTTCAAGACACTTTTTTCCATATATTTGAAGACCTGTCATATTATAGAATTAGTAAGAATTTCTTCAGATTGTTCCAGGGGAACTAGAACTATTTGTTAGAAGTTTTGGGAAGGCAGATTGTGCCTCTAGGAGCAAGAAATATAGTTACAGTTGTGGAGTGAGTTGCCTCAGAAAATGACAAATTCTCAATCACTGGAAGTATTTTGAGACTTGATGGCCCATCTTTTGGGGATATTGAACAAGGGATCTTTTATTGGATAACTAGAGATTGGACTTGATGACTCTAAGGTCCTTTCAGCTCCTGGTTTCTGAATGTGATGGGGGAAGAAAATGGACTGAACCTGTAGTTTACTGATCACAAAGAGGACAGTCCTTTTTTAAACTGCCTTTTTCAAGATGACTGAACAAGTATAGTTCAATGGTCCAATTCTTTTTCAGTAACACTCCAGAATCTTTGAGAACAGATGTTATATTTTTCAGAATACAGAATCTAGCTGTAGATTTGAGCAAAGCCATTATTCTCCTCTTCTAGGTACATTATATAAATAACCAGAGATAACTTTAATTTTTTTAACTTATAAGACCTTTTTCAGGGTGTGTAGATACTATGTTGCTGGAAGTGATGATAGCTACTGTATATTGATTATTAGATACTGTATTCACATAATTCTTCCAACCATTCTGTGAGGGGGATATACTCTATTAGGTAAAGTGCCTGAAACAGAAGACACTTACCTAGGGTGTCTCTGCCAGACATCAGCAGAGCTGGCTTTCATTCCATTAGTCTGAGTGCAGTGGCAGAAAGAGAAGGTGTTTGTGGCTCAGCTGAATTTTAGAATGATGGCGTTTGAGCCTTAAATTCTACTATTGATCATTACGTTGAGTGAGTTTTGTCTTCACCTGAACCTCAGTTTACACATAATTGTTATAAACAGTGAAGTTGTTCTGAAAATTAAATGACAAATTACGTACAAGCATACTCCATAAATCTTTAAATTTAGATTTGAGATGTGGATATCATTAGTGGAGAGCAAGACCAGAGCACAGATCTGATGCAGCACCCAGGCCAGGCATATTCTCCTGGTATTCTTTGCCAGGTATCCTGAATACTAAATTGGAGATCTGGTGGATTTTATGTACCTCAGAAGGTTCTCAGAGAGCAGTACCCTACTTGAAATCAGATCTGTAAGAACCTTCCTTATACTGAACAGTTTCAATACGTGGGTACTAAGATACCTAGAATGTTACATTACTTAAAAGGTGAAGGGTTATGTTACTATACTAGTTTCAGTTTTCCAACCTTTGTGTTAGAGAGTGGGAGGATATGATTTGATAGCAGGGAAAATTTTTTGTGTGAAACTTGGGAAATTTAATATCTAGCAGAAATAATCTGTTATGGCTTATTTTTTTTAGTTTAAAATATTTTAAAGTAAGTTTAATGTACGTTCGTTAGTTTTTTTTGTATCATACATTTATTTTTTGTTGATTTTATGTTTTTGATGGACAGTATCTTGAACCATTTTCATGTAATTCAGTAAAGGTTATCAATTAAATATATAACTTTGATGTGGTCTCTTAAATGTGCCCTTCCCCCTTAAGTGACTTCATGTAAATAACAAGTGAAACACCTTTAAAAAATTCCATCTCCAATTATGACCCATTTTCTGTTTGGAAAATATAGTTACTATGACTTTGTTACAAAATTCCTGCCTGTCATTACTTCTGTGGTCATTCTGCGTCTGAAAAAGTAACATTAAAGGTTTTTAAATATGTTTTTAGATGTTCCTTTACTAAAAACCTTTCCCCCCTTTTTATCCTTTAAGGTCTTGATTTCTAGTTAAAGATGTTCTTCACCTGAGTGCAGTCTTTCATGTTGGTCAAATAAGACAACTATCAACATTGCCTGTTTGTCCTTTTTTAATTTCGTAAGGATGGATGTTTGTAAGAGGTTGCTTAATATGGTCCGGAATATTCTTCCCATTTGTTAAATGACTTAAATGTGCAAGTTCTGTTAAATACAAGGAGAATCTCTATGGGTAACTTTTGTATTGAAGAAGTCATTTGTCAACCATGGTAAAACTTGCAAACCCACTTTATACAGAGTGGATTCTTGAAGCTATACAGAAAATAAAAAAGCAAAAGCAAAGGCCCTCTGAAGAGAGAATCTGCCATGCAGTCAGCACTTCCCATGGGTTGGATAAAAAGACAGTTTCTGAACAGCTGGAACTCAGTGTTCAGGATGGCTCAGTTCTCAAAGTCACCAACAAAGGCCTTGCCTCCTATAAGGACCCAGACAATCCTGGGCGCTTTTCATCAGTTAAACCAGGCACTTTCCCCAAGTCAACCAAGGGTTCTAGAGGATCATGTAATGATCTCCACAATGTGGATTGGAATAAACTTTTAAGGAGAGCAATTGAAGGACTAGAGGAGCCGAATGGCTCTTCCTTGAAGAACATAGAGAAGTATCTCAGAAGTCAAAGTGATCTCACAAGTACCACCAACAACCCAGCCTTTCAGCAGCGGCTGCGACTGGGAGCCAAACGCGCAGTGAACAATGGGAGGTTACTGAAAGACGGACCGCAGTACAGGGTCAATTATGGAAGCTTAGATGGCAAAGGGGCTCCTAAATATCCCAGTGCTTTCCCATCCTCACTCCCACCTGTCAGCCTTCTACCCCATGAGAAAGACCAGGTAAGTGAAGGAAGAATGTTAGCATGATCTAAGTATTACCCATCTGACTTGTAGTTTTTTAGTTAAATTTTATATGGACAAATGTTCTGAGTAAAGTTTTATATGAATGGCCCCAGTTCCCCGGGTTTGTCCTGCTTCAGCTTGAGAAAATCAAATGTTTTCTCTTAGAGTTGGTTTTTACATTTTTAAAATTGTTTACAATGTAAATAGTTTTTTTTTTTAAAACATGTATTGAGGGTCTCTTCTTTGGTTGACTAAGAATTGAACATGATAATGATGTGACTTGTTTTTTAAACTGATTGCTCTTACTGAGTGCTTTGAAGGGGCAGGATAGATGACTTTAATCATCCTTCATCAAGGCAAGAGAACTTACAGTTAAAAAGTCCAAAAAGGCCATTGTATATTTTTCTTTTTAAAAAAAAAATTTGTTTAAAATTTTTACTTATATTTGTACTTGTTGAGGTATAGTTGATGTGCTTTTTCTCTTTATTATCTTCAAAGAATAGACTATTTTAATAATAGTCTGTACATTCCTAAAATTAAGATGCGTCCTAAATCCTGCCTGTTTCGATTTAAAGTAATTTATTATTGTTCACTTCTCAATGGGTAAAAGGGCAATTGGGTACATTGATAGCAGTTAATTTTACATCCTATAAACCACTAGCCACTGTTGATGGATGAGGTTGTTTGTGTTAACTACATTTTAAAAGTGATGGAAACACAAATGTTAGGAAAAGTTGTGTTCATGATGGCTTTTTTTCCTTTTTGGATACTGTCAATCTTGAAATGGCTTTGTTTTCTCAATGCGGTAACTGATAGAGACCCAACTATGGAAACTATAGGACCAGGTGGTTTGCCTTTCCACTGACTAAACTCTAGCATTTATTTCTTAGCCGTATTTTAATGTCATTAGTTTTCTGTAACATTTAATATTTGGTTGCATTTGTGTTTGTGTAACCAATTGCAAATTCTTTGTGAGATAATGTAGGCATAAAGAAAGAAGTAAGTGTATGAAATTTTTTCCTTAATAACACTTAAAAAAGTACAGCACATGACTCAAATCCTAATTCCTATGTCTGACATAGCCACATGAAGCACCTGTGTTTCTCATTAAATATTTTAATAAAAGCTTATATCATGAGGAAATTCCTTAAGGGACCATAGAGCCATTTATTGAAGGATTTGGATATCTTTGTTTTAAAAATATGTGTATTATCTTCAGATATATATTAAGGTTTTATAGTTATCGGGTACATAGATTACTACAGGCAGTTTGATAGTACGTTTTAATAATTTTGTGATCAGAGGAGTCACTAGAATTTTTCCACGGTCTCTTTTCTATCTTTCCTTTTAACCTTGTCTATCATTTCTGATCATATCTTTTTCATGCAGCATAAGTACAAAAGTATTTTCATCCAAAGGAAAATTTATTTCTGAAAGCATCTAGGATTAAGAACAGTAATTTATTGCTTGCCATGCCAGTTATTACTGCTCTTTTTATGCTGTTGATTTTCAAATTGTTCAGTTAGCATCACCATATCCCAAAGAAAACTGAGAAAATGTGTTCTAGAATTTTTATTTGATGAAATTAGTTGTATTCAATAATCATAATGTAATTCTTAAAAAAGAACATAAAAATCAGGTCAAGTCAGTTTGACCACAGTGGGTTGTATTGTTTGTACTGTATATTACATTAGCATTTTTCTTGAAAAAATGTTTAAAAAAACTACATAATATTTGATCCCTTATGATTATAAATGATATATAGCTTAAAATCATGTAAATGTTGTTACAACTTAGGTTCCCATGAGTTAACTTAGGTAGGTAGCCATTAAGTCCCCTGAAATCAAATGTAAAGTCTAGTGTATCCACATGTTTTTCATTATAGTGTTGATCTTTGGTGAAGCCAAGATTCTAAAGAGAGTCTGATTCCAGATCTCTATTGTTGAGTTGTATACTGGTAGACAGTGGCAACTTCTCATTAACAGTAAAAGTTTTCTCCTATTTCCTCAGAGCTTAGAAGCAATTTTCCCACAACAAAGAGCTTTTTTGCACTTTAAATTTGGAAGTTGCAGTGAGCTTATTACAGTTTTAAAGCAGATACTATTTATAATATTAGCATTATAGGAATGCAGTAGGGAAGGTAGTAAATCTGTGTCTAATTAGATTTAACATCATCATCATTCCTATGCATGACTGGTAAGAGGAATACAATGTAAGTTAAAATAGAAAGGCTCCTTCCTTTCTGAAATGTAATTGCACATCTTCTGATAGTCTAGAATTCAAATTGGATATTACCACACTGGCTTCTTAGCATAACTTCTTTGTATTTATTTAAGAAAGTTCTCTTTGGTGAGGTGATATGGAAATGAATTAAATCACTGAAGATAAAACTTTTATCTTTGACTTGGTGAGGGAACTCCTAAAGGATAGCATTAGTGTTTCTCATTAAAAGTGGTAAAGCTCAATTAGGTCAGATTATGAGGACTTTCGAAAGTCAAATATTCTTAGAGAGACTTTAGTTATCACCACACACTTTGTAGCATTAAGATTTCATTTGAACATTTGAGCTTTAGCATTTTCATAAAATCAGTTTAGTTCAATTTTAAGTAGTTGCCTTGGTATTTCGCTTTATTGAGAATACCTTCCTAAATTTTATTAACTGGAATCTTCATCTGTCTCCAGTGTGGTACTTTATATGGGAACTTTAATTCTAGGCAGCTAGAGTTGGAAAGGGAGATGCTTCTACTAACAGATAGGGCTTTTGATCTTCTTGAAGAAATGAGATAGCTCAATTAGAATCCTATAAAAACTTTCCAACACAATTACAAAAACCATACTTTTAATAAGAATAAAAAGTAAATGAATTTAAAAAGGACTGATGATCAGAAATGGAATTGAGAGACAAAACTGTTAAAATTTCCTCTTGTGGTCGTGGCTTATTTTGTTTGGGTTTCCCCTTTCACCCTTTTAGGGCACTGTTATTAGTGTGAAATAGTTCCATAAATAGTAGACTAATAGGTCTCCTACCCTAGCTTCTTGTGTTGTTCATGCCACGAATTAAAGAACTTCATTTTTTATTTTCCTTCAGTTTTTCTTTACTCTCTGCTCACTCTTCTTCAGTTCCATTATTCCAGTCCTCAAGAGACCTTCTTCATCTCTGTTGGGACTTTTCCAGTCGCCTGTACTTTGTAAAGGGTTATTCACTAGTCCATATTATTCTTTGATATGGCTGACTTCCAGAAGTCTTTCAACCCTAGGGAATAGTCTAAGACAACTCTGGATCTTTTGGCAGGAATGTTTGTATTTTTTATGTGCTAATTATAGAGTCCAAATGTCCTCTTCTCTGTTGACCTTCTTAGTTTTCCTCTGTATTGATGTCTTTTGTATTGCAGATGCTATGTTACTCAGCGTGCTTAGCTGTGTGTATTCAACTAAAAGTTGGATAAAGCCCTAAATATTACAAAATACGCTCTTCTGTTTAACCTGAATTTTGGAGTTGATATGGATGAAAATCAGTTTTAAAATGACTAAAGGCAGACAGAAACCTATAATAATGTAAAAGATTCAATGGATCAAATAAACACTTGCTGTTACATTGTTAGAGAAGGAAAAAAGATTGTAATTCACGTTGTTCCTATAAATAAGTTTCAGAAGTTCTTCAAAATAGCAGAGTATCTGAGAACTCCTTTTGTGAGCAGATAGTACCAGTTGTTGAGGCATTATTGAGAGAGCACTTGGATTGTCTCAAACTAGTTAGTTGGGTCAAGGGAAAATATAAAATGAAAGTGAATGAGTCTTTCTATTGCACTCTGACACATGGCAGCTTGTTCCACTTTTGAGCTTTTATCAAGATGGGACTTGTCTAGACTTCTAATGAAATAGTCTTCAGGTAAAGTAGAAACATTATGCCAGAGAATTTTGAACTGTTAAAATGAGTGTTAAACATTCTTTTTTTACTCTTTGACTCTCAATGTATTCGATATTCTACTGCTTTTTCTACGGTTCATAATCCTGTTTTGAATGTTAGTCTGTTTTCTGACTTCATAATGGTATTTCCTTTCAAGCATAAAGGATGCTAAGGGTGTGGTTTTCTGACATATTTTGGATATTTTCAGCAGCTTTCAGGAATTTACTGTTGTATTTTATTTTTATTTTTTGAAGATTTATTTTTAGTTATTATGCATACAAGAACTGGAATGTAGGCCAGAAGTGTGGGGGCGGGGTATTGCCAGTGAGGGGTCACCTCACAGAGACAGTGGGGAGCAGAATGGGTGTATCTACTGAAGTATGCTGCTATGGGGAGCAATAGGCAAGATAGGAGAGGTCTGCTGCGTCATGGGGGTTAGCTCTCTGGCTTGGATGGAACTCTTGCCAGTGGCTGGGGTTAGCTTGATAGCGTTTAGACTTTAACCCCTGTACCACTAGAGAGGCCCTGCATTTGTTTCAATTTCAGTACTAAGAAAGTCTGTATTTTATATTGCTTTAAAGTTATTTAACAGTTAAGTGATGCTTGCTTGTTTATTCTCATTGTATCTTATATGACAAAGATTTTGATCATTTTCATGCAAATATTATTAAGTAGTGCATTTTAATGTTTCTCAGAATAAAGGTCTTTTTTTTTTTAAAGATTGATTTATTTATACATACAAGAGCTGGGCGATAGACCAGAGGTACAGGGGGTGAGAGGATTCACCAGAGACAGAGCAGGGAGCAGAACAGGCAGACTGAAACACACTGCTGAGGGTAACAGTGGGCGAGGCAGGAGAGGTCTGCTTGCGCCATGTGGGTCCCCTCCCTGGCTGGCGGCAGGGATCAAACTCGTGCTGCAGTGGCTGCAGTTTGCTTCATAATGCGTGTCTTAACCCACTGTGCTACCAGGGAGGCCTTCAGAATGAAGGTCTTTATTTTTATATTTTATCTTTACACATGACAGTGTGCAATGGGAACACACAAGAAAATGTGATTTTTTTTTTTAAAAATCATTGCAGTAGCAAATTTTGATGTAAAGCTCATGGTTTTTTGTTTCATTTATAAACTTAATTTTTTGACCTGTACATTAAACTACAGTAGATCTGATGAAACTGTTCTTTATTACACCAATATTTAAAATGTGAGGCTGCATCTTCTCAGGTACTTTGATCTCTCCAATCTATTAATGTTTGTAAGTACATAAACATTAATTAGCTCACTAAATTAAAGTTAGCAAATGAGTCAGCCATATAATTTATTTGTGACATTTTGACTTAACAAATGGGAAAGTATGGTTTTGACTTAGCTAGGGAAAGTATGGTTTTATTTGTGTGCTGGTGCTCTAATCTCAGTGTCTTCAGGTGCTAATGGGGAGTTTATACATGTAAGAAAAAGAGGTACACCAATGTACATTGTGAAATACTAATCACTATTGGTATGCTTCTGCTTGGCACTGGACTACTTTCGCAGGGAAGTCTCCAGAAGTTGTAAATTTAATACTATCGTTTTTTCCTTATATAAATATATTAGCAGACTATTAGTGTAAAATTTAACTTGTTTTGGTTTATGAAAGGTAATACTTTGAAAAGTGTGCAAAGTGAATTATATAGACAAAATTCCAGATACTAAATTTAAACTGTACCGATCTTTCTGAACAAAGATACAAAATAAATACTAATCAGTGGTCTAAGCAAAATCCAGGAAGGATTTGTGTTAATGTGACAAGTGGGTTTAGAATTCTTTAGCCATTATTTTTTAGAAACCAGCTTTGTTCATACATCCTTTAGCTAATTTGCTTCACTTTTGATCTTTGATAAAAACAGCTGCAATTTTGTTTCATTAACAAACTTAACTGGTTAACAGATGTTTGCTTTGGCTTGATTGTGCCCTTTCTATTAGAAACAGCATAAGCATACATAGAAACCATGCTGGGCCTTTTCCTGTCTGTAGTTAGACAGGCCTTTCAGAAGAGCAACTAACTAATTTTATTTACAAGTTCAATTTTTGTTCCTCTGTACTATTATTGTAGGTATACAAACATTTTAGCTCTTGTTCCCCTGTTGGGGAGATCTTTTGTTCTTAATCCTCCATCTGTTGTTAGTCCAGTACATTCCCTACCCCCACACCCCCTACCTCCTGTTTTTTTATAGCATTGCAAAATCTTAGCATGCAAGGAAAAAGGTATTACAGAAGAGGTAATTGAGATATCAGTGACTCTTCTGTAGTTCAAGGGAAGTAATGGGACTAGCCTGATAAATTTAGATAATTTCTTCCATCTTCTTTAATGTCAGTAAGCTGCCATATGGAAAGCAGTGAGGCCTGCAGGAAGGAGGTGAGCTTTGGTCTGGGCTGTCTGGTACTTAGAGCCCTGTGGGCTGGAAGCCAGAGGCAGCACTTGAATTTTTCTGTAGTAGATTCTGATGCTGCCACTCTTGCTTTTTGTCCATGATTTACTACCGTGATTATGACCCTCCAAGATCATAAATGGGAATGACAAAGTTTTAAAAGAAAGAGTAGGAGCTTCTCTGGTGGCGCAGCAGGTTGAGTGCTGCACTGTGAGGCATCCATGGCACAGCAGCGCGGGTTTGATCCCCGATCAGGGAGGGGACCCACATGGCGCAGGTAGACCTCTCCTGCCTTTCTTGCTGCTCCCCTCAGCAGTATTTCAGTCCATCTGCCTGTTCTGCTCTCCACTGTCTCTGGTGAATCCTCTCACCTTCCGTGACTCTGGTCTGTACCCCAGCTCTTATGTATGCATATATAAATAAATCTTTAAAAAAAAACAGTAAAGATTATCAGAATGCAGTAGGTAGACTATATTACAAAGTTCAGTTTTAAGGACATCAAATGATTCCTATGTGATATTTCATTAACTTATTTCCAAAACTGGCATTTTAATATGTAGTAGCTTCTACTGTATGTGAAAACTCAACTGTAGTGATGAGCCCTGAGATGTGAGTAAAGCAGCAGATAACAGGATCTGCAGGTAGGAGAGTGTGGAGTGTTTGAAGAACATACATCATTGCAGTGAGACCACTAGCAGAATATGAAGGGACTGATAAAGGTAGGAGATATAGTGGAAGAAATCAGAAAGGTAAAAACTGGTACGTAAAGTTCGCAGTATTTCTGAAAAGTTGAAAGAGCCGTATAAACAAAAAGCTGTATTTCTTTCACCTGGATTCACCATTGTTAACATTTTGCCACATTTCTCCCACTTTCCCCTGTGTATATGTGAATAGTTTACATGTTTTTTTTATGTGTGTGTGCACACTTACAGCCACATATTTGTAATTTTTGAGTGAACAATTTAAAAATAAAAAGTTTGACATTATGCTGCATCAACCCTTAATAATTATATGTTAAGGAAAATTCTCCTGTATAACCATGGATACTGTTATCTCCTGTAAGAAGTTCACTAGTGAAAAAGTCCTATATAATTGTCCATATTTTTCCTAAATGGCACCAAAAATATAATTTATGACTTTTGAGTTTTAATCCAGAATTCAGTTAAAGAACCACACCCTGCATTTAGTTAATCTTGTTTAATAGAAAACGTTTTATCCTCCTTTTTTTGGTCTCTCCTGTCTGGAAGTCTAGGCAGTTGTACTATAGGGTTTCTCACTGTGTGTGTTTGATTGAGTCCTCATAATTAGATTCAGGGTAAACATTGTTGGCAAGAATATGACATGGACAGTGTTGTGTTTCCTATTATGAGATGCCAGGATATGTATCCTTCAGGTTATCTCATTCCTGGTATAACCAATTGATTAAGATGGTATCTGACAGATCTATCTTTATTAAGGCACCTTTTCCATTTTGTAGTAGGTAATCTGTACAATGATACTTTGAGACCATATGAATAAACTTTCATGTAGTGTGTTTTTTCTATTGTTTCTGAGCTTAAATAACACATATTGTGTTACAGTTCTGTAGGGTTGGAAGTTCAACATGGATCTCATAGGGTTAAAGTGAAAGTGTCAGCTAGACTGTGTTCCTTTCTGAAGACTCCAAGGGAGAATGTTTCTTCACCTTTTACAGCTTCTGTGGGCTGCCTTTAGCCCTTGGCTGATGACTTCCTACCTCCATTTTCAATTCCAACAACCTTGCATCTGTCCAGTTGTTTCTCCCTGATCACATCTCTGTTACCACAGCCTGGACAGGGCCTCAGCTTTTAAAGGATTCATGTGATTAGAGTGGAGCCATTTAGCTAATCCAGGATAATTTTCCCATCTCAGAATCCTTAATTTATCACATCTGTAAGGTCATTTTGCAATGTGGGGTAACAAATTCAAAAGTTCTTGGTGTTAGGAAGTGGATATTGGGGGAAGCATTGTTCTGCCTGCCACGCACTGGTTTCAGTATATTCACCTAAATTAGTTTTTGAATTGGACGTTGCAGAAGGCTTGGGGGCTATGGTGGAACAGGGTCTAAGTTTGCTTAGAAAGGAATGAATCACAGTTTATGGGAGAACTGCTAATCAAGGACTGTCAAGAGGCCGGAGTTCTGTCTGTTGGTACATCCTGAGTCATTTCCGCGAGGGCAGGAACTGGGACTGCCTTCTGCTTCTAGTGTTCTTTGCTCACAAGTTAAAGAACTGAATGATGGACTTGGCAGTAATGCTTGAGTTTTTTAACAGCGGGAATTTGCATATTCAAAGTGTTTTCTGAGAAGTGCCTTTAAAATTGTAGAGAGGAAATTTCATTTAAATGCAGGAGTGTGTGAAAATATATAAAGCATCTTAATAAGGTAGACTGGTGACAGCTTAAAAACTAATATTTGAAGAATTTTATATCTATTATTTAAATTAGATTTCTCAATTGGAGAACTGTAAAAGTCTGAAGAAGAAACTAACTTGGTTATGAAAGAACATTATCGTGCTCACAGTGTTACAAATCAATTTTATCTCAGTAAAATTGGAAAAAAGGAAAAATGTCATTCAGGTGGATGCATATTCTTTTAGTGCTTAGTGAAAACAAACAAAAAAATAAATAACAAATCAAGATTCAAAAAGGGGGCTAACTGCAAGGATTCTTTATTTTGTTGCTATAGAGTGTTTTGGTAGAATTTTCTGCGGTAGTTTGTTGAAATGCTTTGGAAATACTGTTCTGATTGTTAAAGAATAACTATAGTTATCAGCCTACAAATGTACTTTCTAGCGATGATAAAAAAGGTTGATCTTCTCATCTGATGAGCTCTGACCCTCTGTAAACCTTCCAACTTATCTTATTTTCCATCAGCTACTGAAATATAACAGGATGCCAGCAATTACATTCTCACAAAGCATTTATACGAACTTATAAAATCACTTCTTTATTGAAAAATTGTGTAATATCTAGATTTCAATTTAGCATGGCATGTTGGTTAGCAATAAATCTTGCTAAAGTATGAACATGAGCCTGCAGGCAGTTTGCAGAACATTGATCAGGTGCAAATTATATGTATTTGTCTAGCTTCTAAAAATTGCCGCAAAATAAAATAAATAGTTATCAAGACCACCACTTTTCAGGTCACTTTAAATCTGACATAATAAAAAGAAAAAAAAATAAATCTGACATAATAGAGCATCACCATGTATTTTGCAGAAGGTGCCTCTCTTGAAATTCATGATTTGTGCCTATGACCATTTAAGCTTCCATTTTATCTATAATAGACAAGAAAAACAAAATAACATAGTTAAACATATTTTTGTGCTTTGTAAAGTCTGCATAGTAAACAGTTCTTATTAGATTTGAAAGCTCTACAGAAAATATGCAAGAAGATATTCATCTTAAACACTTAGAGCTTATACTGTTTACCAAGTAATGTTGTATTTAATATATACAAAATAATTTTACATGATCCTCAAGAAATAAGTACCATTACTGATGGAATTTTACAGAAGAAGAAACAGGTCAAAAACATATGTTACCAGGAGTGCAAGGGAAGAGTTGGAGCTGGTGTTTGTGCTGGAACACAGGTCATAGTAAAGCCACTTCACTATCTAGACCTCTTATTTGGATAAAATCAACTTCTATCTGTTGAATTCTTGTAATATATAAAACACAGTACTGGGCATTCTAGAAGTTACAAGAAGCAAGCCTTATTAAAATAGTAATTAAAATTTACCAGTGGAATCATAATCAGGACATTCAGCTGTGTGCTTCTTTCTTAATAAACCAGTGCGGTGATCTTCAATTTCATAGCAGTTGAAATTTTCTTTAGGAATGAATGACAACCAGCCTTTATATATTGCTTATTATGAGACAGGTACTATTTAAAATGCTTTAAATATAGTAACTTGCCTGCGAGGTAGTACTTGTTTTCATTCTTAGTTACCAAAGGAGGGAACTGAGGCACACTAGGTTATAGGACTTATCAAAAGTCTCATAGGTTTTGTGTAGGGGAGTCAGGATTCAAACCCAGGCATCCTGGCTCTGTAGTTTGCACTGTTGAAAAGAATTCCACACTAGCTTCTTACAGACATGGGCCTCTAAGGGCTTTTTTAGTCTTTTTAGTGGACATCATTTAAGGTAGCTTTTCCCAGGCAGTGTTCTGAGGTAGAAGGAAGTACTCTTGATGTTAATCATGCTTATGCTGTACCTGAGATATAAAGTCCAGGAGAAGTTCTGAAATGTAACTTGCTTAATTTTACCAACATGATTTGATAATTGACCCTTTTTTCTCTGTTTCTCCTCACAACTGCCATTGACTTGCCTAGAAATCTTTGCATTTGATAAAATGCAGTTTGGGTAGTGCTAGCATAAGGATATACTGCAGTTCATTTCCTTCTTCCAAATTCACATTACAGAGGAAACCATTTAATTGAGTGTGGCGTTTGTGCTTCAGAATAGAAAATCAAAAATCATCAAATTCATTCCTTGTCTCTATTATAAGCTAATTTAGTAAAGCTGGTGTATGATAATTCTTTAACTGTGGAATGCAATTTTAGGAGTTGTGGATGATCTTTGAGCTCACCAAGTTCTGGCTTTTAAAACAGGCTAAGGTCCAAGGATCCCTTCAGGGAGTTTGTGAATTCCTGAAGTTATATACAAAAATGTTAGACTCATTCAAAAGGTTTTTTTTTTTTTTTTTTTGGAAGCTTCAATCTCACCCCCTCTTTAATAAGTCATTTGATATTTGATTAGACCAGTAGTTCTTGATTTCCCTGTACATTAGATTCATCTGAGGAGTTTTTAAATTTTTCAAACACATCTTACAACTCATATAAATTAGAATGCTGAGAGTGGGGGCCTCCCTGGTGGTGCAGTGGGTTAAGCAACACACTATGAAGCAAACCACAGCCACCGCAGCCACTGTAGCACGAGTTCGATCCCTGCTGCTGGCTAGGGAGGGGACCCACATGGTGCAGCAAACCTCTCCTGCCTTGCCCACTGCTCCCCTCAGCAGTGTACTTCCGTTGATCTGCCTGTTCTGCTCCCTGCTCTCTGTGGTGAATCCTCTCACGCCCCCACACCTCTGGCCTGTACCCCAGTGCTTGTATGCATAAATAAATAAATCTTAAAAAAAAAAAGAATGCTGAGAGTGAATGCCAGGCATCTGGAGATCTCTGCAACAAAAAAGTTTGATAATCATTACCTGAAGCTAACTTTGTTTTTGAGATGAGTAAAGAGGAGCAAATGGACTGCTTCTGTGATTGAGGAAAGTATCTAGAAGTGTTAATTGGGTAGGGCCCTAATTCTTACTAAAAGAGATCTAAGAGATCATTCAAAAGGAGTCTTTGGGGAATGCTTAGGTTCAAATCCTGACTTTTCCATTGGGCAAATACAATTTGTGTCTTGGTTTCCTCAATTGACAAATGTAGATAGTAATAACACAGACTCATTAGGGATAATTTGCTGAGATAGGGAGGTAGTGGGCTTTTCCTGGCTTGTGATAAAAATGGGCTATGAAGCAAAGGTGTAAATTGATGTCCTTATCACCTTCTAATTTAGACCTCTTCTCTTGGTGGTTAACTCTAGTTACGTAAGTCACAAGTGACTGAAGTTCACTTTTCTGTGTTGCTTGTTTTCTATGTCTTATTATTTAGGTAATCTGGAAATGTATTTCAGACTGTTGGTACATACATTTTCATAATTGTTATGTTTTCTGAATTGACCCTTTCATCATTATACATGTCTTTTGTTTCTAGCAACAACTTTTATTTTAAAGCTTTTTTCCTGATATTAACATAGCTATAATAAACATCTTTTCTTTCCTTCATGTTGAAGAGTAATTTTACTGAATATAGAATTATAGACTGTCAGTCTTTTAATAATTTGAATGTGTTATCCTTTCCCTTTCAGACTCCATGGTTTTTCATAAGAAATTGGATATTAATCATAGTGAGAATTTCTTGTATGTGACAAGTTCTCTCTTTTTGCTTTCAAGAGTCTCCTTGTACTTGGAATTTGATAGTTTGATTTTCACTGTGGATCTCTTTAAATGTTTTTTTTTAAAGATTTATTTATTCATATAAGAACTGGGGTACAGACCAGAAGTGCAGGGGGTGAGAGGATCCACCAGAGACAGAGTGGGGAGCAGAACAGGCAGATGGACTGAAATACACTGCTGAGGGGAGCAGTGGGCGAGGCAGGAGAGGTCTGCTGCACCATGTGGGTCACCTCTCTGGCCAGCGGCAGGGATCGAACTCATATGGCTGTGTTTTGCTTCATAGTGCGTTTCTTAACCCACTGCGCCACCAGGGGAGGGCCCTCTTTAAATGTGTATTTTGCTTGGAGTTTGTTAAATGTGTTGAATGTGTAGATTCCTGTCATTCATCAAATTTGGGACATTTCCAACCATTATTTTTCCAAATAGTCTTTCTGTCTCTTTCCTGGTCATTGTGCAAATTTCATTATGTGTATGTTGGTATACTTGATTCTTTTTCACAGGGTTTTTTTTTTTTTTTAAGATTTAATTAATTTATACATACAAGCACTGGGATACAGGCCAGAGGTGTGGAGGGGGTGAGAGGATTCACCACAGAGAGCAGGGAGCAGAACAGGCAGATCAACGGAAGTACACTGCTGAGGGGAGCAGCGGGCAAGGCAGCAGAGGTCTGCCACGCCATGTGGGTCCCCTCCCAGGCCAGCAGCAGGGATCGAACTCGTGCTACAGTGGCTGCAGTGGCTGCGCTTTGCTTCATAGTGCGTTGCTCAACCCACTGCGCCACCAGGGAGGCCCTTTTTTCACAGGTTTTTAAGGCTGTTCATTTTCTTCAATCTTCCCTCCCTCCCCCCTATATTTCTCAAACTAGATAATCTCAATTGACCGATCTTCAGGCTCAGTGATTCCTTTGCCAGCTCAGATATACTCTTGTGCCCTTAGGAATTCTTCATTTTGGTTATTGTACTTTGAACTGAAGAAATTATGTATTTAAAAAATGCTTTGCATCTTTATTGATATTCTGTACTTGGTGAAACATTACCTTTTCTTTAGGCATAGTTTTTGTTATTTCAACATGCTTTTGTAATAACCGTCTGGTTAAGTTTAATATTTTTGTTTTGTCATTTGCTCTTTTTTCTGTTTTTGACTGTGCTTTCTTATTCCTTTCATGTCTCATACATTTTTCCTTAAATCTCAACATTTTTAATAATAGAAAGTGGCAACTGTGGAAATTATCTTTTTGTTGTTGTTGCTGTTTCTTTGTTAAGTAATTTTCCTGGAATAATTCTGCAAAGTTTATTATCTGTATATGTGTATGCATGTGTAGTCTCTGAAATCTGTTAATTTAGTTCAGCGATCACTTAATCATTACAAAGAGATTTCCTTAAATGTCTTAAACCATTGTCTCTTAGCCTCTGCCAGGGTACTCTCTCTGTATTGGCTGTGTTTCCATTGCTCTAGGAGCTAGTTTACAACTCTGTTTTACCCTTCACTTTCTGTTTGTTCAGGGTCTTGAGGTCAGCTAGAGTTTCCTTTAACTTACAGTCTTCTCAGGTCTTTCTAGTACTTATACTTAGCCCTGCACATACACCTGACTTTTTAGATTAAAAAAAAAAAAAAAGTTGGAATTTTAAAAAGCTCCCTCCCTAAATGAACACTTCCATTTCTCAGTTTTTTCCTTTTAAGTTTTCTCTTTTTTGATCAGTTGCTTACAAGCTCCAGTTGGTATTACTGACTCAGATAGCCATGATGTTAACCATTTTCTGCTTATTGTTTTTGACAAAGCCTTGGGGATAAGGCTGTTTACACAGAGCAAATCTAGGTCAAATAAAGACAAGCATTGAGAATGAAGCTTTTCCAGAGAACTGCCAGGCAGGTCCAGTAGTTACCATTTTCTGGAGATTGATTGCAGGGGGTCCTTCAAATTCATTCTGCTGTTAATAGTGACTTTTTTTCTTAAAGATTTATTTATTTATGCATTTAAGAACTGGGGTACAGGCCAGAGTTGTGGGGGCTGAGAGGATTCACCAGAGACAGAGCCGGGAACAGAACAGGCAGATCAACAGAAATATACTTCCAAGGGCAGCAGCGGGCAAAGCAGGAGAGATCTGCCTTGTTCATGTAGGTCACCTCCCTAGCTGGCAGCAGGGATCGAACTGGTGCTGCAGTGGCTGTGGTCTGCTTCATAGTGTGTTGCTTAACCCACTGTGCCACCAGGGAGGTCCCAGTAGTGACTGTTAATACTGACTTTCACAGCTACATGATCTGTAAGACTGTTGGTTTTTTCAAGATTGTTGAAGAACTTGAGAGAGAGAGAGAATGCAACTAGGGCAAAATGCCACAAAGTTATCTTCATTTACCATAAACATTCATCAGTTGTTGCACACTTCCTTATTTTCTAGAGTTCTGAAGTAGATGATTTTGACAATTTTTGGTCATGTTCTTGTTTTACTAGAAAAGCACATATTTTGGAGTTTCTTAACTCTACCAATATGAAATTACTTCTTCACAGATGTTTGAATGTCACTTTTCTGGGTAAAGTTCTGAAAGTATGGTATCTTTTTGGTGTTCTCAATAAAAGGACTGTTTATGCTGGAATCGTGATATTAAGACTTTTAAAAACACAGTTTTATAAAGACAGGGCAACAATGATTTTGTGTTTGAGACATGTCTTCTAGTATGAAAATGCTGATTAACTTTTGGTATTGCTTATTAAGATGCTTTTAGAAATGTAAATCATATAACCATATGAGTCTCATTCTTATTTTGATAATGGATTGATAAAGAAAACTAAAAAAATCTTGACTCTCTTCTTTTGAAATACAGTCCACAAATCTACTTGTGCCTTAAATACTGTGTAATACTGTAGGCTTTAAGTTCTAAAAGTAGAACCTTGATTTAGTAGTTGATACTTCTTGAGGTAAGGTACACTTAAAGGGCAAGAATGTTGTTTCTTAGGCTTAAATTTTAAGGACAGTGGTAAATGTATCATTAGTAATATTATAGAAACCACTGATGTGAGAAAGGATAGGGAACTGTATTAAATTTATCATCTTAGTGTCACTGCTTTTCTCAAAGCTAACCGACACAAATATTTTAATGTATTATGTTTTAATTATTATAGTTAATGTAATGTATTTATAATGTATTTTAAACATGTATCATTCCAGCCTTCATTAATTTAGAAAAGATATTTAGAAGTCTCATTTTGAATGATTTTGTAGGGAAGGGTTTTCTACAATACCTGTTTGGACTTGGCTATTTCAGAACAGCGATAGCTAATGGAGAGAGCACTGTGACCAAAGGCTTAGATAGATAGATGGGTTCCAAGGCTGATGCAACAGACTAGCTGAGTTCGCTTTCCTCCTATGTAAAGGGGGTGACTGGACTTAGTGGATCTGTGTCTCCTAACCTAGGATTTCTGTGTCTGTAATTCTTGTCTATACTTTGAATCTCTGGAATAATTACTTTCTTAATTTTTTTTAAGATTGCCTTACTAAGAGGCATAACAAGCAAATATTGTGCATGAACCTTAGTGGTTATCCCCCCCCCCCCCCCGCAGAAATTGGGGGATAACCCAGTACATTTGAATTTGGACCTGATATTAAGGCATACTTGCAAATGTTCTTTGTTGATGGCATTTTAGTTATTTAAGACTATTGGATTAAGCCTATTTAAGACAACTGAATTAGGGAATACCTTCTTCAGTATCTAATAGAATGATTTAACAACAACAGAAACAAATGTGTGCATATAAAATGTGTACAGGTATAGCTCAAGATATGGGGCAGAAATATTAACTGGTGAATCTAGATGAAGAGTATGCAGGTATTCATTGTACTACTTTTTTGTAGGCTTGAAATAATTCCAAAATACAAAGTGGGAGAAAAATACATATAATTAGGATATGCATTTAAAGTTATATGTTTGCTTCACTTTCTCCAATAGATCTAATGAAAAGGGAAACTGTAACATTACCATAATTAGAAAACAAGCATTCCTTGTCATAAATAGAAAGTAACTGTAAAAGTTATTATTAAAAACACTTTAACTGGAGATTGTTATCTTCCAAGACTGCGCCTGAGGCCTGCTCTCAAAGGAAGATTAACAAACATTAAAGAGGTGTTATAGACATATTAGCACCAAACTGAGATTTTCTTCTTGTTTTAACAAGAGGGTATGAACGAAAATTGAAAAGGAAACAGTTTTCTCACTCTATGTGACTCAGATCACCTAAAATTCATCTCAAGTCTGACCTCAACCCATCTTGAATCCTACACTTTGGAAAATACTGCCTCTGGTTATAAATAACCAGATTATACTTAAAACATTAGACATTTTCTATTCAATTTTGTTTCTAGTGTCTGTCTTATTTTTAAAATTTCTATGTTGAATTATCATCATCATCATTATTTGGTAGTTTTGATCACCACAGATGTGTGTTTAGTTGTATGGTATCCTGGTCTAAGGCAGATGTCAGATTTTGCAGTCTAAATGTTAACTGGTTTCTTGCTCTGAAGTTGCTCTTGTACTTGTCTTTTTTTTTTCCCTCTCCCCTTTCTTTTCCTCTGTTCTTTTATGTTAACATTGTTCCTGCTGTTATTTGGAAGGCACTAGGTCCTCTATGCTTCTTGAACAATGAAAGAATCCAGATCGTGTCTGTCTCAGATTTTGTTATCCTAGTACAAGACTCAATTGAATAAAACATATTACCCATCTGGCCTAGAAATCTCAGTGGCACTCAAAATAACTTACTAACAAGTTGTTGGATCATGATATCTTGAAATTTTCTGAAAGTTCAGCTTTTTAGCTGTTGCTAAGAGAGAAATTGCATTGACATGAGGGACACGAGGACATGTCTGTACTCTGCCAGTTGTTTTATAGGCATTTGGCTCTGCCGCCTTGCAGATGGTTAGACTCTGGGTGGTGGGTAAATGTGTGCTGATTATCTTATTGAATTAAGGTAACCTTTTGTCATTCATTGAATTCTGCAGACCAGTTGGTCAGTGAGCAGCTGCTCTGTGTGGCTTGGTTTGGGTTTTAAAGTACACAAAGACTATCTTAAAGGGTGGTCAGTCTAATCCAGGTATTCAACAAAGCAATATTGAAAGCCTTTTTCCTCTTTGACACTGTTTTCTGTTCTGATGGCAGTGAATGAACAAAAACGTTCTTATTTTTTGCTCAATTAACTAAATGATTAAAGCAGTGGTTTATAAAGTGTTTGACAGAATGCCTGAGAGTTTTCTTTTTACCTAATGTTTTAAATTGGAGGAAATATCCTATCATAATATTTGATGTCACAAGTTTTCTAATTTTATAGCAGAGTCTATATTTGAAGATACATGTTAGACTAATGAAGTTGTTTTTTCGTTAATTTTCACAAAGATTCTGAAAATTGAAAGCATGTTCTAGTGATATTATCTCTTGTACACTTTTTAAAGACTATTTTATTTTAACTACCACTGAATTCTGTATCATTTAGAATCTAGCTCAGTTTCTGGAAACTGGTTCAGGAGTCTTCATTTTTAATAAAGGGGTTCTTAATTTTTAAAGTAAATCACCAAAATTGTGTGGCTCATTTCACTTTTAGGAAAATATTTCTTAAACTGATCTTTTTGAGTTTACTCAGGGTACAGTGTGTCTCTTCGGAGTAAATAATTGTCACCACTAGTTGATTTTCTTATTGTCAGAGAGAACTCATTTAATAGTGATTGATGAGCAGCCACCTGATTTCTCTAATTCGGTCATCTGTTGGGGCCTTTTGAGTCATATCCCACTTTCTCATTTGGATTTATATACTAGTAATCATAATGTCTAGTAACATTTATTAAGCACATATTTTGTGCTAGACTCTGGACTGGCCCTTTACGAATGAGTGCTCTTTCATTTTATCCTTACAACAGCTTATGAGGCAGTTCTTACTAGCTCCATCAGAGATGATAAATACAGCCTCTTTAGGAAGAAGGCAACTAACTCGTCCAGTATTACACAGCTAATTAGTGGCAGGGCCATATTTCAGTCCAGTGCTCTCAAGCCTCCAAAGCTCATGCTCCATTAGGCCCTGATGCTGTTTTAATGAAGATCAGCCTTGTTAGTGAGCCCCAGTTTTTTGGTTAAGCTGAAGCACAAATGAAGAGTCCTCTTTTAGGGCTCCAGGTTCATATCTTTCCCTGTCTTGTGTTAAAAATAATATAGCAACATTAAAGAAAAGTCTTCAACTGTTAACGTTGTCCATAATCTTGCCACTCTTAATACAGCTCTTTATTTTTGTCTCTTCCAGATTTGTTTGTGGATATGTCCTTTTACATCACTTTAATTAAATCATAGCTACAGCTATGCATTCTACTTTTTTAAGAGGACCGTATTTTTATTTCATAAATGTTTTCCATTTCAAATTGTCATTCTTTAAAAAGGATTTTGCCCAATTTCTTTGAACTTCCCAATCTATACTAAGTCCCTTTGGTATTCCCACAGAGTACTCTAGCTTCTTCTTACTAGTACTTGTTAGAGTCTATAATTTTCTATTTATTGTTCTGAGTATTTTTTTAACTTCAGTTTTCTCCTCTAGGTGGAAAAGGTTCACAAGGACAGGGATCTTACCTCTTAGCTCACTTCTCTCTGTTGAATGAGTACAAGTAATGTCATTTATTGACTAAATTAAACTTCCACTGGTATGTTAACTCCATCACAAAAACACAATCTGTCCAGAAACTGTTGGAACAGATTTTCATCAAATTTGGGCAAGTGTGTTTAGGATGATCAAAAGTATGTGTCATTTTCTGATCCTGTGTCAGAGGTAATATACAGAGATTTTAAACATGAGGCCTAAATTGGAAGCTGTAAGGACATGTAATTGGAATTGCAGACTTTGGTTTGCATTTTATAGTCACATAGCTTTTCATTTGGACTATTCCATACCTTGGTCTAGGCTGAGTGGCCATGACGCTATCTCTATTTAACAATGACCAGTAATTCCCCAGTCAGATATCAGTTAATTTCAAATAGAGCCATCTTTTTATTTTATTTTCATTTTGCTTGCTAAAACATGAATTTGTTATCAAAAGAGATAATTTTAATTGCTGTTTCTCTTCTGTGAAACACTTTTCTTGAACTATTGAAACAAATTAAACTGTGTAATGTTTATGGTATAAAAGCATTATGATTTATTGATGTCAGACTAGAATTCGGTTAAAAGAAGATACTGTGTGTGTTATACATAACCCTATACAATATATGGTAATTGTTAGGAGAGCCTAAAAGATATCAGATTTGTTGTCAGGTAAGAAAGAAACTGCCTGGTGTAAGGAAAACCAGCTGTCTGGTGCTGCACAAATTTCACTAAGATAATAATGTAGACATCTACAGATGGGAAAAGGTAGAAAATGTCAAATAAAAACATAAGTCATTTTCTGTTTCTGATATTTTAAAAACTAGTTTTAAATATTAAAAACTACTTAGGGGTAGAAAATCTTCACTTTGAGAGCAAGTGAAAACCGGAGTTAATCTCTCCCCTTTAATTCTGCAGAGTTTATTCCATGTACACCCTGCTTCTAGGCTTGCCCTTCTAGGTTCGTCCTTCTCTAGCTTGCATAACAGATTATTCTATAGTCCTTTCTCCTTCATACTCTATTCTATGCCATCTTTCTCTGTGTAGCTGAAGGTTTACCACATGCTTTAAAACCTGAGCTGGACGTTAACCAACATTTAGATATGCATCCTGTCCTGGAAATGTCAATACATCACTGTGTATGTAAAGCCAAGGCACAAGGAGTAAACCTCCACTAATATTAATTAGCAGGGAATATACTTCTCAACGGTCATGTTACATTACCTTCACATCCTAGCAGACTGTTTTTGGACAGTCTTTAGCTTCTAGTAATTTCTCCTGTCCTGAACAACTATAGCATCATGATCTTTACTGTCTGCATTTATTCATTCATACTATTAACTCTTTAGTTCTTTGGGTCCTAAATGCTGTGGCCAGTTAAAGCTCCTTAAGATGGACTGTATCTTTAACTCAGGTTTATTATCCCTGCTACCTAACACAAGGGCATATTTAATTCAGTTAAATAAATGATAGTACCTCTGAGTTGAAAGAGACCTTAGAGGAGATGTAGTTGATAAGCTTGAATCTCTTATGCAAATCTTCATGAGTGGTCATGCAGCTTCTGCTTCAACTGCTGCAAGGATGGCAGCCCATGAGCCCAGCAACAACTTTGTCTTCAGGTCCTTTGCTCTAGGTCCCAATACAAATGAACAAAAGTGTGAATGGAACTTAATGTGTTCCTAGTCTGTGCCAGACACAATATATTTCACTAAAGGATAATTTGGTGTTACTCAGTTGTGTGCATAATTTACTTCCTGCTCTCATCTATTCAGAAACCTCTTTCCTTTCAGTTTTAAAGGGCCTGCCACCCATCTTCTCAGATGGCCTAGGGAATAAGCATTATCTTTACCAAACGAGGAAATCAAGGCCCAGAGAGAGTTAAGGCCACACTGATGGGAGTCAAACCCCGTCTATGACCCAAGAGTCAGGCCTTTCCTCACAACATAGTGGACTTCCCCTTTGAGCTGAGGCTATGTCTCTTTGGCACTCCAAACTACCTTATTCTTATTTATCTTGGTAACCATCACAGTGCTTACCTTAGGACGAGTATGAATGTTGACTGGACCCTGGATATGACTACATGCTGTACTGTTCTATGCAAGAGTAGGGTTCTTACATGTAATCATGTAGAGCCTTGCACAGTAATTCATTTGACATAGTCACTTGTGTTTTTTTTAAGATCTTCTGCATTCATTCAAAAACATTTATTAGGTTGCCTTTGTGGAGCCAGTTGAAGGAGGAAGTTAGGAAATGGATATAGGCAGTCAGTCAGGAACAGGGTGGGTATCAAACTCTGGCTATAGTGGTTGTGGATGCTTCACAGTACAGTGCTTAACCCCTTGTACCACCAGCGAGGCCCTGTAACCTCAAAACCTAACTTTTTTCTGTATTTATTTTTTGAAGATACCACATTATAAATGAAACCCATATGGTATTTGTCTTTCTCTTTCTGACTTATCTTACTTATGCCCTTAAGGTCCATCCATGGTGTTGCAAATGGCAGAATTTCCTCCTTTTTAATGACCAAATAGTATCCTGTTATATGTATATCTGTGTGTAATAACATATTCTTTTTCCATTGATGGACACTTAAGTGGTTTCCATGTCTTTTTGGCTGTTGTAAATAATATTTCAATGGACATGAGGGTGCAGATATAGCTCTTCAATGTAGTGTTTTTTGTTTTGTTTGGATATAGTCCCAGAAGTGGGATTGCTGGATCATGTGATAGTTTTGGGTATGTCTGTGTTTATAAGACAGTTGAAGGGTCATGATCTTTGCAACATACTTTCAGTTGGGTCAGAAGCGAAAGAATTCAAAGGTAGTAAATTGTTAAAGAGTATATGGGTGTTTATTGTAATATTCTTGTAGCTTTTCTGTAGGCTTAAAATATTTTCAAACTAAGACTGAAGCTCAGTGAGGCTACAGTGTTTAGGAGGAGAGTAGAGAGGCAGGCAGGGCTTGAGAGGTGACTATGGGATGGTGGAGGCACAGGCAGTAACAGTGGGACTGGAGAGAAGAGGACAGATCTGAAAGGTGTTTTGGAAGCAGAACTAAAGGAATTTACTAGTGAATTGGATATGGTGACCAAGGTAGAGCAAGGGAAGATAGCATTAAAGAAGTTGTCCCCTTAGAGTGTCCTGATGGTTTCCACCAATTTCCAAAAGAAGCTTCTTTTTCCAGGTATTCTCACTTTCAGTATGTTTTGTGCAAATCAGTTACTCTGAGTAATTAACACAGGGGGTTATTTTGTTACAGGGCAGGGAGAGGACCAATTAGAACCCCCAAGCCTGGATATGGGTTTGGGAATAAATGTTTATTCTTCCATTAATTGGTTATGAAATCAATGCAGTGGCTTTCTACCAGTATTAAAAAGCACACAACTAAAAAGCAGAGTAAAAGTCATTATGGCATTTATCATGTAGTAAGGGTAAAGTGGTGTTTCATGGAATTTCTGTATATATCCTTATGTTATGCTTGGTCATGATGGAAGCGGTATTATTTACTTTGAGTTACTATCAAGAATTGTAAAATTGTGAACAGGATTATTGTAAACAGAGGTTTGCAGTCCTCATGGGAATATAAAAAAGCAAAAGGTAAACCCACAGGCAGCTAGTGTTGGCTGTCATGTGTTATTTATATTTTTAACAAACAACCAGCAGTTCTCCTGGTTGAGTTTCTAGTGATCCTCTACTTCCAGTCTTGAAATCAGCAAATTCTGAGCACCTACTGTTTGCCCAGCATTATTCTAGGCAATAACTGAGCAAATAGACATGACCCTCAAGGAGCTTAACATGTTACCGGGTAAAATCATAAACTTCCTTCAGTTCTGTTAAGTGATAGATGTGCTAAAGATTTAGTAGGCGTGATCTGGGAAAGCCTCTGAGAAGGTAGCATTTGAGTTTAGAATGAAACCTAAGATACAGTTTTATCTTAAGAAAGAGTATCCCAAGCAGGATTAGCGGGCAGGCAAAACCCTGGACATGAAAACCAGGCAAGGCTGTTTGAGGTACAGAAAGCATAATTGTTGTGTGGGAATTCAGGGAGAGGAGGGGGAAAAGTGTTCAGATTTAGGATGTTTTTCAGAGGTAAAGCTAATATGTTTTAACAACTAGTTGGAAATAGATGACTTAAGGAGGAATCTGAGTGGATGATGATACCATTTATTGGTAGGGAAGGCTGGAGGGTGATGTAGAAATGCAAACTGAGAGTCCTGCTCTTGGCTGTGAGTTTGAGAGATCTTTGACTTCAAATAAAGGACACAGGGCTGTCTGCTGGATGGTAGATTTCAGCAAAGAGGTCTGAACTGGAGATACAAATTCAAGAACCATTGTTTTATATGTAGCTGATCTTTAAAGGAATGAGACAAGATAAACTTAACTTGGTAAAGAATGTGGGACAGAACAAACACCTGAGGCAAACTCTGCCCCGCCCCCAGCTCCAGCACTCTGGGCAGTAAAGAGAAAGGAACATCTTTTAGAAATTAGGAGTGCCAGTGGGGGTTTAGATGTGAGGACCCCAAGAGGCCAGGGAGGGCCAAATACCAATTTATGTAGAATTGATGCCCTGTTGTTGAACCCTGGACCTGCCATGAACTAACAGTAAAATTACTTCTGTGTAGATATATGTGTCTTTAATTTTTTAAAATTTTATAAGTTGTGGATAATAGTACTTATTTCACAGAGCTGTTTGGTAAGTTAGTAGTACACATTGAGTGCTGTGAACAGTTCCCTGCCACGTAGTAATAAAAACTCATAAACTTAATTGTTTGTGGCAGTGGTGTTTATTGTAAAGAAATCAGTTCACACTTAAGGTCTAAGTTTCAGATTAGTACAGAAGTGTAAATAGTAGTAATAGTAGCTATTCATCTGTATGTGCCAGGTGATAATCAGTTTTAACTAATTCTCCTGAGTAGTATATTAAAGCAATCTTGAAGGATGAGGGATGAGGGGACCTTGTTACTAGATTACCATTAAATGGTGATATCAAGTAACCCTAGGATCAAAGTCATAGAAAATTGGCTTTTTCTCCAACATTTAATTTGCTGTTTCTTTATCACACGTCATCCTTCCTTTCAAGGTCAGGAGGAGATGCTATATTTTACTAGACAGCTGCATCTTAACACAAATTAGCATCTGAAGGAGCTTCTTAGATTTGATAAATAAAATCTCCTTCCCAGGAGGAGCTTGTAAAACCAATGAAGTTCAAAATTCTAATTCCCATTCCTTTCTAGTGTGCACCGTTTTTATTAATCTCGAATAAACATACAACCTCAAGCATCCTACGAAGGCAAATAGATTCCTTTTTAATTAGTGGCTCTTTATACAGAATTTTATCTCATGAAATTTATAAACCAAGAAGAGAACAAATATTTACACTTGCAACTTCTTGTCAACATTGCCCACTATTTGAATAGCTCTGAAGATGTAAATTTATCTTCCATGTTTTTACCAGGGCAGAAGAAAAATAGGCTTCAACTTCTTATGAGTATGTTTATTCTGTTATGTAGGGAATGTGGAAGATACATATAAGGGCTCTTTCTTAGTGACTGGCATTACTTTTTCATACAGACTTGTTCTATTAAATGCTAGCCTTTACTTTCTTTGGTGGTTGTTTTTTGTTGTACTGTTTCTTAGGTATTTCCAAGTACTAAGGCAAGATTTTATTTTGAGGAGTTCCTACTTTCTTAGTTATATGTAGAATTACTTCTCATTTTAAGTAGATCTTTAATTCCAAGGTAAAATTAGGCCAGTCACAAGGTTTTCTGGGAGCAGAATAACGTCGAGCTAAGATTCTGTATGTTAACATGGGTAATCTAATGCTTTATAAAAAATTTTTAATGGTGCTTAAATATATGATGGTTTAAAGACTCCAAACTAAAAAGCTTCATAAAATGTATTGAAATAATTTAGATAAATGGAGATGATTTTGCCTAGATTTGAGAGATAGTAAATTATTCAAGACTTTACTATACTTTTGATGCTGCAGAAAGTGACTGTCTAATTTCAGCTATTCCACGGTGGTTATGTCATGCCTGCATCAAAGGTGACTTTAGGTTACTTAAGTTTTTAAGATATATTTCATACATTTAGTTTTTTCAAAGCATAAGAAATAATTAAGACAAAAGACCAGATGAACCCTATATCTAGAATGAATGATTTAGTTGAAGCACCCTAGAAGCTAATGAGAAAAGAAAAAGATTCAGTTTATATGTAATTTTCATTGTCAGAATTGAAATCATAGAAGTTTAAGGAGGGAGAAAATTTTTCTGCTTTTTTGAACTTGAGGGTAATTTGTTTTGGATTCTAATCTTACATAATCAACAGAGTAATACATTAGTATTCTTTCTCCCGGCTCTTCTCTGTCTCCTCCCCCAAGAACAAATACCTGATTGTAAAAATAATGTATGCTGGTTGTGCAAAAGAACAGTTTCAAACAAATGAGAAATGTTTGTATGGAGATGAAATCTCCCTTGAGTGATACTAAACCTCTATCCAAGTAGATGCATCTCAGTTCAGAAATGGCTGGCGTTGAGTAATAATTCAATGGAGAAATTATTGCAAGGAGATAATGGTGATATTGATTTTAGCAAACATTTATTGGGCATCTCAGATTTCTTAGTATTAGGATATAGAAACTAGAAACGTCTCTTTCCCATAAGAAACTCAAAGGTTTATAATACAAATGAACAAATAAAATGCAAACCAAAATCTTAGATTATGAGAACAAAATGGAAGTTATGTGACCGGAAAGGGGAATGGAAGAATTGGGTAAAGAGACTCAATTAATATGGTGGTGGGTGGAAACTGGACTTTTGGTAACAATTGTATACACAGATACTGAGTTATAATGTGATCTACCTGAAACCTATGTAATGTTCACTTGTTCAGTCACTGATTCATCAAATATTTCAGTTATTTATTGAGGGCCTATTTGAGTATAGTACATAGTGGCCAGCTAGGGAAACTCTAGTGGGTTGCATCAGTAACTATACAGCTAGTGCTAATGTTGTGTGTTGAGTCCCTGGGTTTAGGATGAATAGATAAACTAGAGAGTGCAAGGGGGAGATTTATGTTTTAGAAAGCATGAAGTGTTGACTGTGAAGGAGAGAGTTGTAGGGCAGGAAGGAATATACTAATTGAGCTAAGAGAGAAAACAGTTTTGTGTGTAGACTTGTGTCTTCTTCGGTTGAGAGGATAGACTGAAGTGTCAAGACATTTCTAATCTAAGTTGTGGGGGACAAGGGAGAGGAGTTGTGATGGACAATGATTGTACAGGAGAGACTAGATCCCTGGGAATACTGATATCCAGGGTAAGCTCAGGAAGTGGGTGAAGTTTTCATGTTATTGGGTATTCTGAGCAATTTATTTATTTTGTCCCCTTTAAGTAATATATTAGTAAATATTCTGATGACTTTTATCCACAAGATACATTATTATCTAACATGTATAAGTCATCAAGTCTTTAAAGTACTTTACAATAAAATTAGATTTATTTATCTCTCGTTTAATCATGATGAAGTTGTGTTATAAAGTATTCACTTGTCCTCTCTTTTAGGCACAGGCAGAGAAAATCTTTGAATTAATGCTGAGTTTGGATACTGGTTTATCTACTTTCTAACTGTGACTTTGGGCCTTTTTACTTTATGTCTGAGCCTTAGTCTTCTCTTCTGTGAAGTGGAAAGATTAGTATTTATTGATTCTTTAAAAGAAAAAAAAAATCATTGATTCAAAATGTAGTATTACCAAAAGAAACCACTACATGGCATTTTGAATAGGCCATTTTGATCTTGTAGGCTTGACATTCATTCACTGATTCCTTACTTTGGAAGACAAACTATTAACCTTTCAGCTTTTAAAAAATCACCTAGTTGTATACGCAACAAACATCCTTATCCTATGTCTGCCCTAGTCTTATTCCCTTCCTGAGCTTTTAAAAATTATTTGTAAAGTATACATACTTGTTATTTAAAAGTGCTCCCCAAAATAAGTACAACTTACACTTTTGTTTCTCATTACTATCTTTCTGAAGTGTCCGGTTAGCTCTTTCTTAAGAAATTTTTCAGATGTATAAGTTAGGGGTAAATTCAACTCAGATAATAGTGGAGAGATTGCACAGGTGGTGGTTCTTTGTGGCTTCAGCATTTGGGGATAGACACTCCAAGCTGGTACAGCCAGCTGCCCATGATGTTACAGTGCCATCAGGATATAGAGTCTTTCCATCCTTCTGCTTCACCATCCTTAGCATAGAGGCTTCCTTATGTTCTTATTCTCATGAAATAGCTTTATCATGTTTAGGTACCACTTCTTTGTGCCAACAGGGAAAAGAAGAGAAGTTGAGGGTAACAGTGAAAGCTTTTTCCTGGCTAGGCTTCTCCCTTTTATTCAGAAAATGAGGCAACCCCTTCCCCCAAGGGTTTCTGCTTATATTTCATTGTATTGAGATGAGTCACATGACCACCTTTAGCTCTAAGTAGGTCAAGAATTTCCATTCCCAGTCTCTGGTTACTGGGCAAAGGGAAAGATGTTCTGAACCCTGTACTGATGAAGCTTTTTCCCTAGTCAGAGCCATTTTTTATTTTTCCTGTTTTGAACTCCAGCTGCTGAGAAGTCCCCTCTTCTAATGTTCAGTTTTAAGATGTCTTTAGGCAGATCTTATTGAGGTATAATTCTCATATTATAAAATTCACTCTTTTAAAGTGAACAATTTAGTGTGTGTTTTTTTAAGTTCATTTTCACCAAGTTATACGACCTTCACCTGGTTCCAGAACATCTTTATTACCTCAGAATGAGACCCTCTCCTCGTGAGCACTGCCCATTCCCTGCCTCCCTCATTCCCTGGCAACCAATGGTCCACTTTCTGTCTCTGCAGATTTGCCTGTTCCAGACATTTCATTTAAAAGGAGTCATACATAGTTTTATTTGTGTCTGACTTCTACTTAGCATAATGTTTTCAAGTTTGTCCAAGTTGTGGCATTATTGGCACTTCATTCTTTTAATTGCCGCATAATACTCTTTATATAAAGAAATCGTATCTTATTTATCCACTCATGAGTTGATAGACCCATGCAGTTTATAGATACTTAGATTTCTTCTACTTTCTGGTTATTTTGAATGGTGCTACTGTGAATATTTGTATAGAAGTTTTTAGATGGACACATGTTTTTAAATCTTATAATACACCAACATTCTCTTCAACTATACCTGGGAGTAGAATTGTGTGGTCTGGAGACAAACTTTACTCTGATCCTATAAGGAGATTATGTATCTCTGACATCAAATATTAGTTTTATATTTTGACTCACTGATCATTGTTAGTTTTCCAAGATATAACTCTGCTTTAGTCAGAGTTATTGTGAGGCTCAACTGAAATAACCTGTACAATGAGAGGTGCTGGCCCATAGCTACACATCACTCAGTAGTGGCATTTCACCCTTATTAGCTTCCTGCCTTTACCTTCCAGCTAGCTTTATAAACCCCATAGCTTCTAGTCTCTGCCTTCTTTCTTTCTGTCAAAATATAAGACTGGTACTTTTGATTAATTGACTACTGAAAACAATCATGTTATGTTAGGCAGAATTTATTTGTCTAAACCCCATGTTGCAGGTAATGCCACTAACACAGATTGGGGTAGCGTTTCAGACATCAGAATCCTTATATTATAGCAGGCTCCTGCTGAGGTTGATGGTGAAAGCAGCCTGACTGTAGACACTCAGTGGATGACATAGGTAGAAAAATAGGGTCAGAAAGAATTGCCTCCCCCTTCATCGCTCCCCTCTTACCTCCATCATGTGTCTGAAGTTGTAGCCCTTCTGCATTTCCTGTTATCCCCCTTCCCTATTTAAGCAGAGATTCCTCTTATTTTTCTCTCTTACTGTTAATAGTCATTTGGCCCCCTGCCTCTTTTCCTTACCTCATCCAAAAACTGTCTGATGCATATTTTATATTTTCTTGCATGCTTAACTTTTGTTAATATTAAATGATGATTTCATTCTGTAGCCATTCTCCTATTGATATCCTGTAACTTAACTTTGTGCCTTTCAATTCTAACCTCTGATAATCAAGTTTTGTTGAAAAAGAAATGTGATATCCAAACATATTCTTTTATTAGTAAAGGTATTACTGAACATGAGACTAGCACTTCACGTCTATAACAAGTTGTTCCATTTGTGAATACTAGGGTAATTTAGAAAGAACCTTCCTTTGTAAAGACTTTTTCAATAAGAGCCACATATTTCCAGAACTATTTCATAGTAATTTGTGGTTTTTAAGGTATGTCAGTAGAGATGCTGAAGCCAGCATGCCTGGATTCCGTTCGATAAATATTTTGTAAGATTGCTTACTTTAAAAAATTGTCTTTGTTTAAAAAATTAATTTCTTCTATTCTAATGTTTCAGTAAAGAATTTTTTAGCAAATTTCATAAATTCTCATTAAAACATTTCAAACCTCTTTGCTGTGGGTTGAAAGTTAAGGCATTTTTTGGGTCCACATACTTCATAATTTTAAGAAACTATATCACAGTCTATAACATGTTTATAATATATTTTTGATCCTGTGGGTTTTCTTTATTAAAGACAGAAAATAAAAATTTCAATGAATGGTAGTGTGCATATGGTAATGTATTTCTCATCTTGGATACTTTTAGCACAGTGACTCATGCTATTTTCTCAAGTTCCTTAGAGTTTATGAAAAGCAGTCGGCAACAGAATTGAAATAATGAATGTGATATGAAAGGGGAAAATGTACATATTTGTTCCTCTTTTACCTTGATGAAATTTTTATCCTGAGAATTTCCAGTAACGTCAAGATCAGTATGAGAGACCAGTGTGGTTCTACCCTCTATGGTCTAATGATTTCCTGTCTTGTCCCAGAACACGTATGTTTCCAAAGGGGAAAGAATATACAGTTTGATTTCATGGTGATAGATAGCTTTTCAAGGACGCTGGAGTCAAGTAAAAAAAAAAATCACTATTTAGGTCTTATGAGATGATGTGGAGGGAAAAGAGTAAGATGGAAGTTAAATTTGACTGTACCCAACTCCCAACTGCTGGCCACCACTGATATCTTTAGTTACTTTCCTGGCTGTATTTTAAGGATGTATTTCCTTTGATGACTTTTCTAATTGTTGGGAGTTATGGACCTTAGGATCTAGTTGAAAACAAAGTAGTTTCTAATACTTGAATTTTCTTTAAGGTAGGTAGAGTGTGTCTCAATAAGAGCTGGTAAATGACCTCTGGTAAATGAAGCTTGGTTTAATGGACAGTGCAGTGGATAGCCCAGTCAACAACACAAACACATTGTAGAAGCTCAGACTCTAGTACACTATTTTATACCTTGAGTCTCTAGGTAAGTTATGATCTTGTCTTTTACTCCCAGTTATCTCCTTCTGTCCATCATTATCCACCTGGATTTTGATTTTTGTTGTATTTATTGTCTTCTCACTGTATTTCTGTAGGGGAAAAATCTTTTTCTTAGCAGTGTTATAACTTAGTTATCTGGGACTTTTTCCCTAAGGCCTCAATATTGTTAGAAGTCTATAAAACTAAATAGAAAATCCCTTTTCTCTAACTCCATATATGTGTGCATTTTATCTATGAAGCAATGTTAGCATTTAGTTGTGGGGTAGAGGATATGCCCCATGTAGATACTTCATTTGTTTTTATCTAAATATTTAACATGCATGACAACCGTCCTCTTAGCTTCAGATTCTGAACTCTTGAAGAGTTTTTTGGATTTTTATGCATTTATTTTGATATTTCTGAGTTGAAAGTTCTCTGGATGTTTGTATACTCACTCCGTGAAGGACATTTTGATTATATAAAAATTAGTTCCCTCAATCACCATTACCAGAAGTTTTATCTTTCTAGAGAGATAATTCAGGCAATGGCAAGTATGACCTCTGCATAGTGTATTAAATTTGTCAACAAAGACATGAGAGTTACTCTGTATTTAATTTCTTCATTATGATGAGATAAATCTATTATTATAAAAGCCCTACTCATCAGTGAGAATGTTTCTTTCTATTAAAGGAGCAATGCATTTTTAAATTTAATTATTATACTTTGATTATCTGATATGTACTGGCTGCAAGCTAAGAATTCTAAAGATTTTCAAGATTTTTTAATGCATCAAATTCAATGCTGGCCAAAAGAATGATGGAAATATTCTATATATACACTGTTCAGTATGGCAGTCACACAAAATGTGGGCTAGTGAGACGAAGGAATTAAGCTTTAAATTTTCTTTTGAACTTAAATTTAAATTGTCACATGTGGTTAGTGGTTACCATATTGCACAGCACATATCCACAGCATGTTGAAAATCTCTAGTATAATGGCATCCTGGACTCTTAGATTTCCTCATTTTTGGTGGGAAGTTAAGACTGGTTAATTTTGAAGTTTAATAAATAGTATTGCCTTTAGCCATGAGAGGATTCTTTAATAAGAATGTTTATCAGACTTGAATGTATTAGAAATCAACATCTTTGAGAAGGCACCTTTTCATTCCAAAAATAATTTCAATATAATTGATTGAACAAATATTTAGAAAATATTTCCCGTGGAGGCCAGAGGAAAAATAGAAGATCCCCTCAAGAAGCTTTCTATTTGAGTGTTCCTTGGTAGACTTTTTTTTTTTAATTGCCATTTTTTTTTAAAGATTTATTTATTTATGCACACAAGAGCTGGGGTACAGGCCAGAGTCACGGGAGGTGAGAGGATTCTCCCCAGGCAGAGTGGGGAGCAGAACAGACAGATTGACACACACTGCTGAGGGGAGCAGCGGGTGAGGCAGAAGAGGTCTGCTACACCATGTGGGTCCCCTCCCTGGCCCGGGCATTGAACTCGCGCTGCTGTGTGGTGGATGCTTCACAGTGCGCCGCTCAACTTGCTGCGCCACGAGGGAGATCCTTCCTTGGTAGACTTTGATAGGCTAAGCACTGAGCTCTGTTTAATGAGGTACTTTCTGGAGCACAGAATACTGAATGGGAAATTATTATTAGGCTGCTAACATCAGTATTTGGTTTTAGTGCTTTGCAGGATGACTGGAGTTGTAACAACACAGTAGGGGCTTTTTACATTCAAGAACATTAAGTGGCATATTACATCTGATATACAAGATTAATTTTGGGTAAGAGAAAACTGAGGTGAGATTGGCATTTCCCCAGTTGTGCTCTGCAAGAAACTGCTGAATTGCAGATGTGTCTGAGCACATCCCACAGGTTTTCACTGCTTCTGGGAGATGAACTTACCTAGGACTCTGGGAAGCTTGTAACAGAGACATGGGACATGGACCCTTCCTCGTACACAGTCTCCCTTCTTCAGCTGAGTTTATTAGAGGAATTCTTGATCAAGCTGAGTTTGGCTCAACTGCCAGGAGTGTCTAATGTATATGAAGAATCTCTTAAGCAGAAGCATAGAGATTGTTAGGTAAGTCAGCGTTTGAAAGAGTTGCAGCAAGAATTCAGCTTTAGTCCCTCCCCCTTTCCAAATTTGGCAACATCTCCCCTGAGTTCAGTTGACTGTGCTCTTGGTTTGGAATCCAGAAGCAAAGAAAAGTCAAACTGGAAGGGCTGTATCTGCTTCTGCTCTGTGTAGCCACCTTCTTTTCCCATTAAGTTCTATGTTTTTGGCTAAATCATGAGTTTACAGCTGATCCATCTACAGCTTCTGTGTTCCCACCAAGCCAGTAACCCGAGCTCACCCACACTGTTTGGAGTTGGGGAACTTGGAACCTAACTGTCCTGGGTCCTTCTTGTTGGCAGTTGGGTGAGTCATGAAGGCCTGAAGGGCGACGTTCACACAGGCGGATTGCAGTGGGTTATAGACTAAGAGTGGGAGACAGATGGATTAATGATCTGATCTCACTGTGCAGATGTGGAGGGATGGAGCCAGCTTTCCCCTCTCTGCTTCCTGGGTACTTGGGATTGACTGTGTCACATGGGCTTTGTCTTGGCAGCTGGGCCTGTCGGGATTTAATCACTGGTTAAACAGTGACCTGGCACCAGGTCAGGGATGCAGCTCCACAGTCTGTACATCTGAGTCTGAGGGAGAGGGCCAGTGGCTTGGCAGTCTTCACACAGGTGTCCAGATATTCCTGACTCAGGAACTCAGTCATGGATAGTGGGGTACTTGGCTCTCTCTGCCTGTTCCTTAATCTCTGGGCTTGGGCCATGATGTCAGGCTGACCAGATTGGCTCATGTAGCCTGGAATGAGTTAGGTATTTCAGACATTAAGGAAGTGAACTGGCTAGTCTTTCCTGAAATAATGTCCACAGGCTGGTGGAGTATTGACTGGCACCTGCCTCTTTCAGAGATGGACTCAAGATTGGTTGTGTGGACTATGGAGTATATCCCATCTCTCTCCAGACACTGTCAAGCCAGATCCTAGTGGAATTTAAAAGAATGGATTACATATTAGAAGAAAACATTACCTGTTTGCAAGTAATCTTAAGTATAGATGGGAAACAATGAATGAATTTTACTGTTTAAAGATTTGAAATGTCTGTATCACCAAAGACAAAAATCACAAAATAATTAAAACATAATTAATAGATGAGGAGAAAATGGACCATGAATAATAGACAAAGGATAAATAAAAGACAAAGATAATGTGAGGAATCTTCTGCAAAGCAATCAGATATGCTTTTCTCCCATTAGATTGGCAGAGGTTGAAAAGCTTAAAAATCTGATTGGGCAACAGTTAGGTAAAATGTTCACTCATATAGTGTCTAAATTGTTCAGACTTTTTTGGAGAGCACTTGTCAGTATCCATGAAAATAAAATCACATATCTTTGACTTAGTAATTTGTGTCCAGCAAAATACACAAAAGATTGGAGTAAATAGATATACAGTGGCACAGTCAACATATGGAATATTATGCAGAACCTAAAAAGAATGTGGTAGATCTATATGCAGTGGAGGTGGGAAGCACTCCAGATACACTTTCAGTGAGAAAAATAAATTATAAAACTATTACGTTTAAAAACTTCTCAAAACTAGACATATTTCTGTATGCATTGCATTTTGTAGGTTCCATATGCATTGTGCATATGAAATCTAGACATAGTATAAATTTGTTTAGATTCTACATTTACTGTACTTCGTGAATTCTAAAATACATTTTTCACATTTCTGAAATCACTATTTCTAATAATTGGTGGCATAGTTAAATAGTTAAACTTTGTTTTCCCTTGGTGAAGCATGATTTGTATTGTAAGTGGTAAGAAATAAAGTTCCTTGGATATCTGTGTTATCTGAGCCACTTCTCTCCACCCACCATTATACTTGATATTCAGCTTCATTTGAGAATCTCAAGGCCTGGGTGGCTGAGAGATATTCTAGCTTGAAGATTCAGTGGAAAAGAGCTGAGGTTCAAACAAAGTGGGGAGCAGGACTCCAGAGTCCAAGTCCAGTCACTCCATCATATCCTTTATGTTTGTATGGGAAAGTTGAAGTGCTCCGTCAGCAAGGCAGTACCAGGTTAGCCAGTGACAATTAATGCAGTACTGCCCACCTACCAGCTGCAGGTTCCCTGAGACAAGCCTGGTCTTTGGTGTCCCAACCACTGGTTAGATAAGGACTTTGTACAGTGGACAGAAAAGAGATCAGATGGGCCTCCCCTGGTGGCGCAGTGGGTTAAGCAGCGCACTATGAAGCAAACCGCAGCCACTGCAGCACGAGTTCGATCCCTGCTGCCGGCCAGGGAGG
>JAGFMF010012072.1:1364714-1384041 GCA_019455555.1 Galemys pyrenaicus | reverse complement strand
TCCCCGCTCTCTGTGGTGAATCCTCTCGCCCCCCAACACCTCTGGTCTGTGCCCCAGTGCTTGTATGCATAAATAAATAAATCTTTAAAAAAAAAAAAGAAAAGAGATCAGATGGAAAAGCATTGCCCCATGCCTTTACCTAAGAGAACTAAGACCTAGTGGGTAAGAGTTAAAAAAAATCAATGAATCAATGAACTTTTCAATCTGAGGGTGTTAACGATAGAAGGAGAGAATCTGCCTGTGGGTTACAGATTAGATCTCTCCTGGAGGGAGGCCTGGGGAAGGGGGTTGGGTTTGTATGTACACAGTATGAGTATCCATAAATCAGAGATGCATTATGAAGATATACAGAGGAAGTTTGGTATTGACACTCTCAGTAAAGATGACTATTCAGAAGTAGTGTGTGACTTGTGAAAGGACAATCAGGGCTGTAGGAGCTAGAGAAGAGAAATCAAGGAAGACTTCTTGGGCAAGATGTCATTTGGGGTAGTCATTGGTGGAAAGGTAGAATTCAGAACTGTGATTTTTATGGAGAGATGCTGAAGGAAAGGAGAGAGGCTCACCATACTAACAGTCACTAAGGAGAACATGAGGAACTGTGAACAGTACGGTTGATTTGTCACAAACATATAAAAAATATATATATAAAAGGGAAGCAGTAGGAAATAAGAGCTTAAAAGGTACGTTAGGTCTAGACCATGAAGAGGTGAGAATGCCAGGGTTAGTTGTTGACACTGATTCAGTAGGCCTCTGTTTGACATTATAACCTTTTGGCTAGCAAATATTTTTGTACCATCATTGTTTTGATTTTTTTTTAAAGATTTATTTATGCATACAAGAGCTGGGGTACAGGCCAGAGTTGTGGGAGGTGAGAGAATTCACCAGACAGAGTGGGGAGGGGAACAGGCAGACTGACTGAAACGCAGTGGGTGAGGCAGAAGAGGTCTGCAACGCCATGTGGGTCCCCTCTCTGGCCAGCCGCAGGGATCAACTTGTGTGGTTTGCCTCTTAGTGCGTTGCTTAACCCACTGCGCCACCAGGGAGGCCATGTTTTGATTTTTAAAAATGTGATCAGTTCCAGTTCTCTTCCTAAAGGTTTTATTTGTTTAACTCTTGTGTTAAAAGTATGGGCAGATAGAGTTGTTTTTGTTTGTTTTGGGGGAGGGGCACATAAATGGTTGAATTGCAAAATTATATCTTTTTTACATTTTTTAAACCATCTTCCCTCCAGCATTTGCAGATAATCATTTTATCTTTCAAAAGAGATCATAGGAGATCCTAGTATGTGTCCCTGGTCAATGAAAGTAAAAAATTGAACCTTACATAAAGAGGTAAAATTAAATGTGAAAGATTTATTGAAGGAGATTAGTGGGAAATAAAAAATGGGTGAGTGTTGTTTAGAGAATGCTGTGATCCTTGTTAGCTTTGCTGTAGTATGATTTGGAAATCGCTTCTCTTGACCAAGCTATTTCTTAGCCTGCCCTTTAAACCTGGGCACCTTTCTATTGCCAAAGTGTTAGCTGATGCTTCAAGTACTACTTTTGGTAGGAGCCCTCCAGTCAATTTTTTGGATTCTGGTTTTGATTTCCAGGTGCTTTGTTGAACTGAACTGACCTTAGGACTCTGAAATGTGGAAGATCAGTTTGTGGTAGAGAAATGTGGTAGCAACCTAACATTTTCTGCCATGATGTATCTCTTTACAGATCCTCTTTTCTCTAAATGGTACAAGGGGTTGCACTGAAATGGTTTTTCATTTGTATCTATGATACTTTACAAAATAATAATTTTACTGATAAGTCACAACATGCTTTATTTGTTATTTTAGTCAATAGATATTTTAATAAGTAATAATTTACAGACTTAAACATGCGAACATGATCTGATAGAAAAAAATCAAATAATCTCTCACTTTTTTGTCATCAACATTGCATTAATGATTTTAGCCCTTAGGGAGTTTTCATTCTTTTGTTGTCTGTGGCTGGTGATGGCAGATTCTGGTAGGGACAAGCTTTTATAAATTTTTTTTTAGTTGGAATGATATTGGCATGTGGTGTGGACTGGCAGGATTAACATTATCTTTGCCAGTGATATTTTGACTTACTCTGTGAGTTCTTTTTTTTTTTTAAAGATTTATTCATTTATTTATTTATGCATATAAGAGGAGCTGGGGTACAGGCCAGAGTCGCGGGAAGTGAGACGAATCACCAGAGTGGGGGACAGAACAGGTAGATCGACCGAAACATACTGCTGAGGGGAGCAGCGGGCAAGTAGGAGAGGTCTGCTGTGCCATATGGGTTCCCTCCCTGGCCAGGATCGAACAGTGCAGCACTGAACCCGCTGCGCCACCAGGGAGGCCCACTCTGTGAGTTCTTTAATGAAGGTAGGGAGTGTTTTCCCAGATATTTGCCCCCCCTGTGCATGGCCACAGCCTTCTGCTATGGAAGCTGGTGCAGGTCAAATGGTCACTTCCTGTTCTGTACTGATACTTCTAAGAAACACCCTTTTGATGCACATCAGAGTGTCAAGCACAGGGTGCCAGAGTTAAAGCTGTTGCATGGTTCCCCTGCCTACTAACCAACTGTTTGGGTTTAGCCGCATTGCCATCTTTTTCTGTGCAACAGTGCTTATTTGTGCAGTTATTTGAATATTTTTTTAATTTATTTATGCATTCAAGAACTGGGATGTAGGCCAGAAGTGCAGGGGATGAGAGGGTTCACCAGAGCAGAGTAGGTGGATCTATTGAAATATACTGCTGAGAGGAGCAGCCGGCGAGACAAGAGCGATCTGCTGTACCATGTGGGTCAACTCCCTGGCAGGGATCAAACTCATGCCACAGTGGTTGGCAATAGCTTGATAGTGCTGAGACTTTAACCCGTGCGCCACCAGAAAGACCCTATTTGAATACTTAATAGAGCTGAAGTAGCAGTATTTCAGTTTTATATAATTCTGGTTATTTTCCTATCCTTTTTGCTAGAGATACAGATAAAATTGGATGTTAAATGGGAGTTTTCTTTTGTCTAAAATTTTGGACCAAGGTGTCGAAGTTCTAACCAGAAGGTAGTGAGTACCCATATAATCTGAAGAGAGATTGTAGAAGCATTCATTGCAGGGTTTGTCTGGAGGTGGCCAAATGGAGTAACTGTTAAATCCTCCACTCTGTATACCCAGTCTGTATCAGGAAGACTAGAAGTGGATTCCATGCAAGGTATTCCTAAGCCTAGAGGATGCTCTTCCTAGGGAAGTGGAGGTTTTCCTCTCTGTTCTCCCCAAGTAATTTGAGAGAAATCCCAGGAAAATAATATAGAGAATGGGATGATTGCAGGAGAAGAGTGTGACTTTTTACTGAACTGCAATCACCAGTTAGGTGCTGCTATGGGATTAGAATGAAATCCTGAGAAAGACTTATTGCCAAAGTGTGGTGTGTGCCTTTCGGAGTTTGGAGATAACTGAATACAAAGACTAGTGTCTACTCTCACCTGAAAGCAACCTTGTGACTGAGGCTGTGGGGTCTGGGGGAGCAAGTGCTTGACATTTCCTGCTTTCCAGGAGGTCTGCAGGAGGGTAGCAGCTGTGAGTCATTTGAAAAACCTTTGCCAATGAAGACTGCCCAACCAGTGCAGGACCCCAGCAGAGGAAAGATTGTGGGTGAACCACAGGGCTGGGTCCTGAGAGAAAACCATGAAAAATGAGTTAAAGGGCTGATTGCATGGGGCAGAATGGAAGTGCCAGGCAGGGTTTCTCACTAGATGGAGAGTATGTATTTGGACTCATGTCGTTGACAGGTGTTTTACAAGCCAGATGACCACAGACAAGTGGATAGATGGTTTCTTTTCTTTACACTGCCTCTTTCTACTCGCTCTCCCCCCATTCTGCTCTCAGCAGCAAAGCTTTACAATGGATACAATTAATTTTTATTTAGATTACGTTGAACTTTTAGTACTTGGAAGTTGGTTTTACCTTTTTTGAGGTTTTTTTTTTAAACTCCAATAAATCGGTAGCTCTAAGTTACTGAACTCTGAAAAATTCTTCCACTGTGGCATAATCAGCAATTTCAGCACACAGTAAACTGTAATAACTAGGTTTTATAATTTAGTGCAGTCTCACTTATTTTGTTTCCTGCAGATTTCAAGTATACATACCACTTATCAGTAATTGTGTCTTCTCAGATAGTTGAAATTTTACTATAAACTCAACACTGTAAATTTGCTAACTCATTATACAGCTAATATACATCATGTGCCCATATGACATTGGGGATCCCTTATGAATTAGATTATAATTATGGTTTTTGCAACCTTTAATTGTAATTTTTAAATTTATTGTTATTGGTTTGTTTATTGTGGTGGAAAACATATAATATTTACTGTCTTTAAAGTATAGAACAGTAATGTAAACTATATATATGTTGTATAAAACCATATCTCTAGACCCATTTTATCTTGTAAGATGAAAACTCTTTACCTGTTAAGCACTTAATCCTCTCTCTTCTTTCCCCCTTCTCCAAACCCTTGGAAACCACCAAACTACTTTCTAGGAGCCTAAGTACCTTAGATGCTTCATGGAAGTAGAATAATGTAATATTTGTCTTTGTGATTGACTGACTTCACTTAATATCTTCAACCTTCATATTGTAGCATATGACAGGATTTCACTTTTTAAAAGAAAAATATTTGTGTGTGTGTGTGTGTGTGTGTGTGAGAGAGAGAGAGAGAGAGAGAGAGAGAGAGAGAGAGAGAGGCTATATTTTCTTTACACATCCATTAATGGAAATTTATATTGAATAATGCTGCAGTGAATATGGGTATGCAAGTATCTTTTGAGATCTCATTTTCGTTTTTTTGGGATATATTCCCAGAAGTAGGATTGCTGCATCAGGTAGTAATTTTGTTTTTAATTTCTTGAAGAACCTCCATAATGTCCCCTTTTTCATTCCTAGCAATAGTGCACAAGAGTTCTGATTTCTCCACATCCTTACCAACACTTGTTATTGTCTCTTAGCAGTGGCTGTTCTCATGGACGTGAGGTAATTCCTAATTGTGGTTTTGATTTATGTTTTTCTTGTGATTGAGCATAATTTCATACACATTGACCTTTTCTTGGAAGAAATGTCTATTCAAGTCTTCTGCTTGTTTTTTATTGGATGTTTATTATTACTTTGACTGTTAAGTTGTAGCAGTTCTTGCTATATTCTAGATGGTAACTCCTTATCAGATGTATGATTTGAAAATGCTTTCATCAGTAGTTTTTATTTTCTCTGTGCAAACTTTTTGTAGTTAAAATATCAGTTGCAATTTTTTTTTTAAAGATTTATTTATTTATGCATACAAGAGCTGGGGTACAGGCCAGAGTCACGGGAGGTGAGAGGATTCACCAGACAGAGCGGGGAACAGAACAGGCAGACTGACTGAAACACATGCTGAGGGCAGCAGCGGGCGAGGCAGGAGAGGTCTGCTGCGCCATGTGGGTACCCCCCCTGGCCGGCGGCAGGGATCGAACTCGTGCTGCAGTGGTTGCGGTTTGCATTATAGTGCGTTGCTTAACCCGCTGCACCACCAGGGAGGCCCCATCAGTTGCAATTATTAATTATCTTGAGGTATTGAAAAGTTTAGGAAATAATGAGTTTTGTGCGGGTTTTTAATATCTTCCCAATAGGCACTGTTGAGTGAGGAGGGCACAAAGCTTGAGTTAGTTCCATGGTTTGACTAAAACACTCTTCTTACATAATCTTAACTCCCATCCTCATTCCTCCCTGTTATCCCCACTCCTCCTTTAAGATTCCTGAAAAATGTCCTGGCAGCCTAGGGGTTAAGTCTTAGAGGTATCACTGCAGTGGCTGACCTGAGTTCAATTTCGGGCCAGGGATCTAACCCACAATGACTCAGCAGACCTCTCCTGTCACTCCCACTTCTCCCCTCAATGATGTATTCAGTAAATCTACCTGTTCTGCTCCCCACTCTGTCTCTGGTGAATGCTCTCAGCCCCACACCTGTGACCTATACCCCAGTTCTTCTCTGCATGATTAAAAATAAGTAAAATCTTAAAAAAAAATTTTTAATGTCCTATTTCATCTTTTCTACCTTTGGCAAACTTTTGTTTCTTTGCATGAAATTTGGAATGCCTTACTTTCCCTTTTGCTTCCCCTTGTTTTTTATGACCTCTAAGAATGGCTACACTTATATGTGAATATAGCAAACAAATAGAGATATTCTGAGGTTTATAATCCCTGCACTGTAAGCTTCTGGAGCACCCAGCTTGGTCTTGGCTTCATTCCTGTGGCCCTATCACAGTGCCTGACCCAGAGTATTTGTCTACTTTAGATGATTATAGGTAGAAAGAAGAGCAAATGCTTTTTAAGAGATAACAGAACTTTTGACCAATTGTGCTTTCAAATATCCTTTCCCATCTAATTTTATCTGGTAAGATTTTGGCAGCTAATTGTAGATTTTATGAACTTACATTGGGTTGCCTTTGTCTTCTGTTATAAAAGCAATAATTAGAGGAAATGATCCTTTTGAGAGGTTGCTTAATGAATTCTGCCTCTTTTAAATGTGCTGCTTTAAATCTTCAAGTAAACTGTACTAATGCCCAAATTATTTCACTGTAGATCAGTATTGAACCAAAGTATTATGATGATTAATTTCCTTCTGTTAAATTCCTTATAATCTTTTCTTTGATGGTGGTGATAGAGGGCTCAACAATTAAAAAACAATTTATTGACTTTACATTTAGTATAGTTTACTTTGCTCGATTATATCATTAAAGTGTGATTTTATGTGTGGTATAAGAGTGTGCCGTGTTGAAATTCTGTTTTCTGTTAAACAAATTGCTTTGTGTTTTATGAACTACTGGTGTTTAAATGTAATAGTTTAAGATTTCAAAAAGCCTTTCTTGTTAAGTATCCTGCCAGCCTGACCTGGTTTCACTGCATCCTTCTCCACCCTTGTAACAAGTCCAGGCACAGATACACACTCTGGCACACACCCCAGTGAGCTCCTTCTCTTCTCCTGTGCCTCACCCCAACATGACATGAAATTTCTGTCAGAAATAACCTAGTTGTATATCTAGAGTGGTGGCCCAAGCCTGGTAACATTGCATTGTAATTCCCCTCCCCACTGTGGTGGCCACCAACACCTGTCTTACCTCTAGCCCCATTAAGTTGGTTTGTTCCTTCTACTTCTGTTACCCGTGTGGGCAGGGAAAATCCAGTAAATCACCAGTACCTGGAGACAAACAAAGCTTGTTGCTTACAGAACACAAAAGATAGGGCTAGTTAGAATCTATTTTGTACCTTAGCAATGAACCTCATCCAAGATGGCTTCATTTTTTAAGTGATTTCAACTTGCATCATGCTTTAAATCAGCAGCAAGAAGGTACAGCTTTTTTTTTTTGATAGAAAGGTCTACCATTAAAAATATTAATCATGGTGTACATTTAGTTAATGAACACTATGAACCTCTCAAGGATCTGTGTTGATTTTTTTGACTCCAAAAACTGAAAATTTGGGGGCTTTTTTATTGCTTAGAACTTGAAAATTCCACAGGAAATGAACTATAATTCAATTGCAGTTATTTTGCCTTATTAAATTAGGGTTTTAGCCTTAGCACTCATAACAAATAGATACTTTTAAATTATTTTGTTCAGTAAAATACAGTGGGCTCTCCCATTTATTTGTTGGAGTTTTTCTCATCTATGGGCATTTGTTTAGCTGAAAAAAAAAAGAAAAAGAAAAAACCACCTACCAAAGTGCTTGTGACAGAACTTTTAATCTTCAGGGCAAGTATGAAATGTTTTTGTAAAAAACAAAAACAATAAAGCTACCTAGACGTGGCTCACGTTGAAGTATGTAGTGTCCTATTTGTAGTCACTGGTTGCAGGGCTCTGATAAGAGGACTGTGGGTTTAGGACAGAAATGCTGCTTGTTCCAACACTTTGTAACTTTGCAGCAAGTTACCACTGACTTTTTAGAACTTTCTGTTTTTCCACATACAAACTTGGAGGAGGATTAAGGTTATGTTTGCATATAGCACATGATAATTAGCTTTATTTTTCTCTGGACAGCAACTTACATTTGTGTATTACCTTTAGGAGATGCTTGTTAGAAAAAGCTTCATATCAGCAGGTGTTCACTGCTCATTTCATTTGTATGTGGGTGAGGTGGTCATGACTCTTGTTGCGCAAGAAAGAAAACAGGATTGAGAAGTTTTATGCCTTGTTCCTACCTTTGTATGGGCAGTTGGTGACAGAACTAAGACTCCAGCTTGGGTCTAGAATATTATATGCCATTTAATACTGTGCTCTGGCAGAACAAAAAAAGCATAAAATAGTTATAGTCAACTTCATTTTCCTGAATATTTATAGCTTGGGGGGGGGGGATGAACCTTTAAAGTTTTTTTTTCTTTTTTTAAAGATTTATTTATTTATGCGTACAAGCACTGGGGTACAGGCCAGAGGTGTGGTGGGTGGGGGGTGAGAGGATTCACCACAGAGAGCAGGGAGCAGAACAGGCAGATCAACAGAAGTACACTGCTGAGGGGAGCAGCGGACACAGCAGGAGAGGTCTGCCGCGCCATGTGGGTCCCCTCCCAGGCCAGCAGCAGGGATCGAACTCGTGCTGCAGTGGCTGCGGTTTGCTTCATAGTGTGTTGCTTAACCCACTGCGCCACCAGGGAGGCCCCTAAAGTTTTTTTTTTCTTTTATCTCTAAAATTATTACTTTTAGTCAGTTAACCCAAGAAAGGAAATATTTTTCATGCATTTATAGAAGCAACTGCTATTTCTGTGAAAAAAATAGATAAAACATCAATATTCTAAATGGATTTTTATAATTACAGAATCCAGCAAGTGGTTCTTAAATAATTTTTCTCTAGCCTAGAGTGTGAGTTTGATGTTGGTAGTGTGTAAGTTAGCACGAAATGGACCTCTTACTCCTAAGTCAGTCGGTGATAATGTTTCTTGAGAAGTATAACACTGCATTAGCACAGTGTCTTTATTTTTGGTCAGCTAATTACATTGCTAATGTTTGTCTTGCTTATTATAAACTAATTAAAAGTATCTAAGATATAAGCAGCCTTTATATTCTTTTAAATATATAGCAATAAGAGATTTAAAATGATAACTCTTACACATATGAAACAGTGAGAAAACAGTTGGATATAAATTCTGTAAATTATGTTGTGAAAGTTAAAATTCCTTACAACTTCTATAGAGAGATCAGTAGGGTTCTCCACTGATATAGCTGTTCCTTGGGTTTAGCTGTTCCTTGGGTTACAATAGATGTTTTGCTGTTATCTTACTACTGATACCTAAACCCAGATATATCTGACATTGACTAGTGTTAATATTGTCTAAAGATGTCTAATGTACAAAGCAAAGTGAAGGTGACTTAGGCTGCATTGGTTCCACTTGTTCATAAGATGTGATCAGGACTGTTTTCTCTGCATCTTGAATTCTTCTTCCTCTTTATGTGAATTCATTTTGCATATTATCTCTTTCCTTGGTACTGGGGAAATGACTGCTCATCCTGCCAGGTGAACAGTTCCTGTCCACCCCTTAGCTCAACCACTAACACTACAGTCATTTGAGGACTGTGGTTTAGAGGATGTGCTGTGTGTGTGTGTGTGTGTGTGTGTGTGTGTGTGAGAGAGAGAGAGAGAGAGAGAGACAGAGACAGAACACGAGAACTGTGATTGACAGCTCTCCAGAATAGAAGACAGTCTTTTAGAAGGAAGAGGGTGATGTACCAGAAGAAGAGAGGGTGGGAAATATGCTCAGCAACCAAAAATAATAGCCATCACAGTCTACAGCATAGATAGTATTGCGAAAACAGCTTTAAAATTGTTCAATGACTTCAAGTATAGACATGTTAAACACAGAGAACTACTTTAAGTAGTTCCAGATTGTTTGTCCAGGTGTCATTCTCTGGTGTAGGAGTTTTTAAAGCAGCAAATCTTCAACTACTCTTTTACTTAATACACCATGAAAGTATATCCTGAGTGTCCCAAGTGTTTGTGTTTTGACATGTTTATATGCACCTCTTATGGTTGCTCTTTTGTAAGTTAAAATAAATTTTAATCACCCTGGCCATCTATTTAGATGTGGCAGCCTTCCATTTTATAAAATAATTACTGTTGAAGCAAAATTTTTGTTCAACATGTGCTATCAAGTTACCTATCAAAGCCACCTGAATGAATGATTAAAAGGTTTAGATCAAAAGCAACTGGCTTAACTTCATGGAGGTTTTCATCCTTTAATTTAAAATCTGTCTGTGTCTAACTGATTATCTCTCACATTTTATAAAGAAATATTGATGTCCTATAAAGTATGTAGTGACCTCACTTCTGGCTCTGTGGGTAGGTTTCTCTGCAGGTCTCTGAAGCATTGATATTCCTGTAACCTTTGAGGCAAGATGTGTGTATAGTGTATTAATGAGCTGGTTGAAGTGATGTACAGTAATTTCATCCTTGGATAAAAACAGATGTGAAAGATTCTGTTAATATTTAATCAGGCTCCAAGCCTCTGTTGGCTTGTTTAAGTTGACCTGACAGCATTATACCTGGAAACACTTTGAATTAAACTCTTGAGTGCTTGACCTTGTTCAAACAGTTGTAATTTAATAAGGCTGCTGTCTTGGTGGAGGTAGCGTGGCTAATAGGCAAATCCTTTTCTAGCTGAGATTGTTCTGTTTGTGAGTAGGGAGATTCAGAGGTACTCAGATTCCCACCAGCTTTGGGGAGGAACTAGATGTGAAGAAATAAATCTAAATGAAGGAATGATCTTTTAGAAAACCATTAAAAAATTGTCTTTAGTTTTCATTTTTAGCCTTCTGGATATAATGTTTTTAATGTCACTAGGTACATTTTGCTTAAAAGAATTGCTAAGTTATGTGTTAAAAACTGGAACATTCTCAGAAACAAGGAACTCTAGGGGAACTAGATGCTAGCTCTAGCTCTCTGTCCATCCATCCCTCCAGTTCCCTATCTCTTCTGGCACTCAGCCATCCAGTCTCCTCTTATCCCCGCTGGTCTCTCTCTGTCTGTACCTACCTCTATGCATTGCTTGCTCTGCTCTCTGCCTTCATCTGTTGTCCTCTGCACTCCATTCCATTATTTTTTCGTTTCTCCCATAACTTCTGTTTATTCATTATTTCTGTTCTCTTTATGCCATCAGTTTGCTTGGGCACTTATTTGTTCCAACTCTCTTATATTCTTTCTAGTCTAGTTCTTGCAATTAATAACATTTTGTTATTTTTTAATACACTTTGGTGTATTTTCTCTCTTTTTTCTTGTTTAAACATAAGTTGTTGGGCCTCCCTGGTGGCGCAGTGGGTTAAGCAACACACTATGAAGCAAACCGCAGCCACTGCAGCACCAGTTCGATCCCTGCGGCCGGCCAGGGAGGGTACCCACATGGCGTGGCAGACCTCCCCTGCTGTGTCCGCTGCTCCCCTCAGCAGTGTACTTCTGTTGATCTGCCTGTTCTGCTCCCCGCTCTGTCTGTGGTGAATCCTCTCACCCCCCACACCTCTGGCCTGTACCCCAGTGCTTGTATGCATAAATAAATAAATATTTAAAAAAAAACAAAAAAAATAAACATAAGTTGTAGACACATAAAGCCCCCTGAAAATTTAGAGTCATATCAGTAATATTTTAAAGATCTTCATATCTACTTGGCATAACTGACATTAGTAGGAATATTTTGGGTATGAGATATGTATTAATAGCTTTGCAAGGTTGGGGGCCTCCCTGGTGGCTCAGAGGTTAAAGACAGTGCTATCAAGTGATCTTAAGTCACTGCAGTGAGTTTGATCCAGGAAGCTCTCCTACATGGCTCAGCAGACCTCTCTTGTCTCGCCCTGCTACTCCCCTTGGCAGTGTGTTTCAGTATATCGCTCTGTTCTGTTCCCCATTCTGTCTCTAGTGAATCCTCTCACCACACCCTCTGGCCTACACCCCAGTTCTTGAATACATAAAAAAATAAAATCTTTTTTTTTTTAAAAAAAAGCTTTGCAGGTTGTTGAGAATATTTTATTAATCCATGCCCTCTGAAAAATATTAAATGTGTCATCATTAATCATTTCATATTACCTTTTCTTTGATTTGCATTATTTATCAACCCATTTGAGAGGAGTTAGCTTTTATATTTTTTTCACCTTCACAATTTTTAACATAGTGCCTCATACTAAGTAACTCTCAGGTAAGTATGGTTTATGCTTTTATGCTTGATTTTTATAAAACTTGATTTCTGTGTATGTTCAAGATGCACTGATAAGGTTCAGCAGAAATAAGGAAAATAACAATACGTAGCTCTAAGGATATAGAAAAGGAATAGAGAAATATCCTAACTGCTTTAAAACTATTGGGAAATTTCACGGTTATGATGTGTTTCTCATAGGAAGCTGCCTCCATCAGGAACCCTCCTTAGTAATGTTCATTATCTTACTGGGTTTGCCATGGTCCAGTGAAGTAACAGAATTCTAAAAATGGCCCTCAGTGATCCTAACTTCCTCACCTCTGAATTTGGCTGTAGCCTGTGAGTGTGTTATGATACCACTCTCATAATTATATTACCTTGTGTGGCAAAAGGGCAAGTATCTAGGTACACTAATCTAATCCTGCATGCCCATTAGAAACAGTTTTCTCTCTTTCTGGGAAGAAAGGGAAATTCAAAGCATGATTAGGATTTGAATGAGTGTGGTGTTTCTGGCTTGAAGATGGAGGGGACCACATGCCAAGGAATGTAAGTAGCTACTAGAAGCTAATTGCAGCCCCCAGCTGACACTCAGTAAACAGTAATCTCAGTTATATAACCACTAGGAATTGAATTCTGCCTAAATGATCTTGTGAGTGGATTCTTTCCAAAAGCCTCCAAATAAGAATCTAACCCACACAATACCCATGAAACAAGCAGAGAACCTAGTTGATCCTGCCTGGATTTCTGATGTATAAATTTCTGAGCTAATAATAAGTAAGTGGATATTTTAAGCCACTGTTTGTGATAATAGAAAACTAGTAATAGTCCAGGATCTGGCTGATTCTCAGTTTTGTCAATTTTATCCTGATTTTCTTTGGTTATCAAGGGCAACGCATGTTGCTCTTGAAGGACAGACTCTCCAGGTAAAGAAACTGATAAATGAAGTCAAGAGGCTAGTAGTTAGTTGTTTCAGGGACCAACATACTCAGTTTGAATGGACTTTTTTAGGAAGCCAAACTTGTGTTAGTGAGTATAACATCTAAGTCAGAAAAGTTAAGATGATTAGTTTTTCTGTCTTGAACAGTGATGGCCTTCCCTTTGTCCTGGACAGTATTTAGATGGGCACTTCCAGCTTATCTGGAGATGCATCAAATTTGATTTGTTTTCCATTGTTATTAACAAATTACCACAATAAAGCAGCTTTTAAAAAAGCCGATTTATTATTTCACTGTTTCAGTGAGTCAGGAGTTCAGGCTTGGGTCCTCCTCAGAATGTTACCAGATGGATGCTGTGATGTCATGTGAGGTGTGGGATCCTCTTCCAAGCTCACAGACTGTGTGCAGAATTCAGTTCCTTGTGGTTGTAGCACTGAGGGCTTCTGCTCCTAGAGGCCACCCTGACACATGGCCCTCTCCATGTCCTAGTAACTTGCCTATTCAATGTGAGTTTGAGAATCTTTCGTATACCTCCAACCTTTCCAGTCTCTGATCTTTCAAAAGTCTCCATCTGATTAAGTCAGACCCAACCTCAACCAGTCTCCCTTTTGATGGACTCAAATTCCACTAGCATTCTGGGACCTTAATTATATTACAAAATCCTCTCACTTGTTCATATATCATAACCTAGTCATGGGAATGAACTCCATTATACTTTCAGTGCTGCCCACTAGGTAGGGAATTATATAGGATGTCTATACCAAGGGCCATCTTAGAATTTTGCCTCCTGCTACCTTAGTTTCTATATCCACTGTTGACTGACCACCTTGTTTACTGATTCTTTCTGTTTAACTGTGTTCACAGCTCTCGCGTTTGGAAGTTTAGTCTTGGAAACGGTACTATATCTCTGAAGTGACTATATAATTCTGCTCACATTCAGTATGTGTTGATTTTAAGATTTAAATTTGTGAAGACTATTTTCTTTTATTCCCCCCNAGACTTTTTTTTTTTTTTCCCCCCCCCCCCCCCCCTTTTAGTAGTTGACTAAGGAAAAATGTCTTTACTGTAGTTTCCAAGGTCCTGGCAGCTTTAGCCTCTGTACTTTTCTGGTCTAAATATTTTCATTTGTCAGAAAAATTCTATCCTCACTGAACTTTTAAGGATTATAACTTAACATTCTGCATTATAGATGGAGAAACCAAGGAGAGGAAACGAGTTGTTTGCACAGTTATTAACCGTTGAAGAAATGTTTCTTATTTATATCCTGCTTTCTCTCAATATGATGACTTCCAGTAAAAGGCGTAGTCTAAAATTAAAGCAATTAAGAAAAAGATATTTCTATTATAAGATTTTGACAGTATGTAAACATAGATGTCCTTGCCCATTAAAATGAACACTAAGAAACCCAGAATGTTTTCATGAGGTAGATTTTTACCACTGCCTGCCAGTTGTGAGAGATCATTGCCTCAGGCCACAGTGGTCAGGGAAGTGGCACAGTTAACCTGCTTCACTCTCTAGGGAAACTGTCAAGAAGTGAACAGTGAATTCATAGGTAAAATATGTTCTCTTAAGCCATAGGCAGTCAGTTGTTGATTGACTGATGGAACAGGTAGGAGGCAGGCTAATGGAAGATGGCATTCAAAGCCGCTGCTAACTCTCTCACCTGCACTGACTGGGGTTTCTGTTGCCTTTTGGTAATTTTCCATGAGTGGTAGTAGTTTAGCAGGCAGACTTAGGTTGCCTGTGGGGTAAGTCCTCATCCTCCCATTTACCTCAGTCTCTCCCTTTTGCCATCTGTGGAATGAGAGTTAAGAGAGTATCTGTAAAGCACTTAATATGATGCTGGGCACTAGTACTAATAGAGGATCAAGGAAAGGTACCTGCGATTGGGAGCCATCAACCCCAGCAGGAAGGAGTTAGATTGTGTAGAATTGCCAGCACAAAGTGATAACAAAAAAAACCAGACTGACTTTTAGTTGGTTTATTACTGCTTTTAAACTCTCTACAGACAAAGAGGTATTCCCTTATTATTGCCTGCACCCTAGGTAGACCATTCCTTTCACCCACCCCTTGAAATGTCACTACCTTACATGTAAGTGCTCCAAAATCTGTGTTGCTACTGCTTCTTTCATATTTGAGCTGAGGTATACGTTTTCATCAGAGAGGAAATGACAGGTGAATGTGGTCTGGTACTACTTATCATAGAGATATGTAGAAAAATTGGTGTTCTAAAAACCACAAGATGCTTAGAGCATGGTTTGTAAGCCGTTAAGATTAAAATGTAATAAAATCCAACTTGAAAAAGTGAAAAATGAAGCAACAACTGATTGATCAAAAGCAGTTTTTTATTTTCTTTCTCTGGCTCTTAAACACTGTAATATTTCAAACATGAACATGAGTACATGAAATATCTCCTTCACTTCAGCCTTTCATTTTAATCCCATAAACTGGGGTTAAAAGATTAGTGAACAAAACTCAAATGTAAATTTGAGTTTGGCAATCAAGGTAATTCAGTCTTGGCCTCAGCCCACTTTCCCTGATTCATCACTCCAGATTCTCTGAGCTAAATTTATTGTCTCCTCTACTTGAGCTTTAGCCCAGTAGAGTGCCCTCTGCTCCGCCCGTCCCAGACTAATCATCCTAAACCTACCTGGTTTGTGGTTTAAATCTGTTTTGATTCTGTGAAGCCTTCATTCCAGACCTCTAACTACATTTTAGTGGTGCTAAATCCTTCCTTTAAGTTCATAGCCCTTGTTTATAAGGCATGTTCATCTTCTGCCTACAGGTGTTCACTGTGATCCGCGGCCTCACTGTGGTCAGGTAGAATATTATCTTAGGTTCTGCCCAGAGTGGGTTAAAGGTGGTGGAAATGGTGATTTTCTTGTCTGCCTGATTTTTTTTAATGCTATTCTCTTTTTAGGATTTTTCCCTTTTTACACCCGCTGGTCTTTTTACTACAGATAGAACCAAGCTAAACCCTCCGGACTTGCTTATACTATGTGCACTAGAAGTTTCAAAATATTTCTCAGAAGGACTCTCAGGGACCACTCAGTGCAGAACTCTCTTGAGAAGGGGTTTGCTCTTGTGTTTGCACACCCCCAGCTCTAATCTGGGTACCCTGATTGTAAGAAGTGCCTCCTAAAACTTCTAATTCCTCTGGTGCTCTCCAGTGCAGTTACACTGAATGTAAGTCATTGCATCATGGTGGCTTTTCTAACGCAAAACATTGTAATAGTTCTTCATTTGAACTTAGAATTTCTGATATTTGACTGTTTTTGACCTATAAAAATGGTAATTTTATGAGCCAACCTAATATATTTCTCCCGATTCTCTAGGTTAACCTGCTTTCTCTTAAATCCTTAATACTAGTTCTTTGTTCCTTTACCTGTTTTTTTTTTAAAAGATTTATTTATTTATGCATACAAGCACTGGGGTACAATGCCAGAGGTGTGGGGGGGTGAGAGGATTCACCACAGAGAGCGGGAAGCAGAACAGGCAGATCAACAGAAGCACACTGCTGAGGGGAGCAGCGGGCACAGCAGGAGAGGTCTGCCGCGCCATGTGGGTCCCCTCCCTGGGCCGGCCGCAGGGATCGAACTGGTGCTGCAGTGGCTATGGTTTGCTCCATAGTGCGTTGCTTAACCCACTACGCCACCAGGGAGGCCCCACCTATTTTTTTTTTTATTATTTTATGTTTATCCTTTTACCTGTAAGGTCCCAGGAACTTGACCCCTGTACCTCAAATTCTACCTGTTTTCACTGTTTTGAACTCTGAACCAAGATTTCTTATTCACAGTATCCATGACTACATATATGGGGAAGAAATAATTGTGAAAATAGTAAGAGATAGTCATTTTAACCCTTTTTTTCAGTTTTATTAAGGTATAATTGACAAAATTGTAAGATATTTGAATTGTATATCATGGAGTTTTGATATACATTATGAAAATACTCCCACCATCTAGTTAATTAGCACACCTGTTGCTCTATATATTTATCTTGTTTTTGTGTGAGAATATTTAAATCCTACCATTTTAGCACATTTAAATTATACAATACAGTGTCATCAACTATAGTCACTATGTTTTAAATTGGATCCTCAGAGCTTATTTCATAGCTGAAAAGTTCATACCCTTATACCAACCTCCTCTTATTACCTCCAGCCAATCCCTGGCATCCACTTTTCTATTCTCTCTCTCTCTCTTTTTTAAAGAGTTTCACTTTTATTTTTAAGATTCCACATAAAGAAATACTATGTGGAATTTGTGTTTCTTTGTCTGACTTACTCCACTTAATGCCTTCAAGATCCACTCATGTTGTTGCAAGTGGAAAGATTTTCTTCTTTCTCTTGGCTAAATAATATTTCAGTATACCATATCTTTATCTACTCATCGGTTGATGGACACATATCTAGATCTTAATAAAATATAAATTGTTCCCCAAAATCAGTTTCATAGTTTAACCTCTTGATTATACGGAAGAATTGTCCCCTGTCCAATACTTATTAACTGGATACCAGGCTGAACTACTGAGATTAAACTTATTACTGGGTTAGTATTTTCACCAAAACAGGACTCCCAATAATCTTTCTTGTATATTAGCTCCTAATTCGCCTCTTCTCACTCATGGTTGTGTACTTTTTTCCCTTACCTCTCCTAAGTTCTCTGGATTACTGGCCTACTGAATGTGAGGGTTCTATGACCAGAGGTACTCTTTGATAAGTTAGTACCAGCAGGCCCAAATTCCTTTCCCTAGGTTCTGTGTGCGTATTTCATGGAGCTCAGTGCTGTTCATCTGTTCTTTGTATCATTGTATCATATACAGTTTTGTGAAGTAGTTTTATTTCTAGGATAAGCAGAGTTCCCAGCTTCAAAGCACCATCCCACACTGCTTAACTCTCAAATTTTAAGTGAAGAGGTTACTTTGTTTTTGTATTCAGGTATCTTACCTTCTTCCCCCTAATGCTTACTCTGTTTTGCTTTCCTGCTCTATCTAGATCATGTATCTCATGAGTAGGCTGGGATAAAGAAAAAACCTTCCATTGTTGTTGCTCTACCAGTCTACTTTGGTTATTGTAGTTGTTAGGCATTTAAAACTAAAAAATCTTTTAACTATTTTTTCCCTCTCACTTCCATAATTGTAACATGAAGAGAATTTGTTATCATTTTCTGAGACTAAGTATCTAATAATCTTATCAAGAAGAGAAATGTGTTTAGTTTTTTGAGGTTTATATGTTCAATGACTCCCATCTGGCTTCTAAAGATACTTTACTTCTAGGTACACAGAAATGATGTTTAATTCTTTCTAAAATTGTTGCTGAGTGTAAGTGTAGTATTTTCTTGTAGCTTTCTGAACTTTTTTTCTTTCACTTATTTTTTGGGTGCCTCTTGCTCACATTAAGATAGCTGGTACATCAACCACTCTCCTGGACTTTCCATACTTAATGGACTACAGATATTCAGCCTCTCCCAGGAAAGTTTCTTAGAGGTTAAGAGAAAGTTTGTCTAGGCCTGGAAACTCAAATTTGTATTCAGCAGTCATTACTACTCATCTTATTGACTAAGGGAGGGGCTAACTATATACACACAAGAAGCTGTATGTTTTTCTTCCCATTTTACATCCATCTTTCACTTGAGATATTTATCTTGTTTAAGTCTGTGCTTTGCTATCTTTGGGATACTTTTCTTTGACTCTTGATAAAGTATTGTTTGTATTTTTCTTCCTTCTTAAAAGAATAAATCTAAAAATATATTTTGTGATTATTTTATGAAGTATCTTTCCTCTAAAATCTGCATAGTAACTTTATTTTTATTTATTTTTTTTGTGGGTAACCTATCAGAATAAGATATTTATGAAGACATCTGCTTAACACTGTCTGCATTCCTCTGGGATTTATGCTCTTGAATGACCACATGTATGTGTAGGCGACTTACAAGAAAATTGGTGGACTTTAATTTTCAACTGTCTTCATTCATGTTATACATTTTAATCTTACCTGCTGTTTGCATGCCATTTTCATAGAACTCTTTCTCTTGATACCTTTCTTGTCTCTTATGATATATAATGATTTTTGAAATTATTTTATAAGACTTGAAATTCTTATATTCAGGCCTCCCCTGGTGGCGCAGTGGGTTAAGCAACGCACTACGAAGCAAATCGCAGCCACTGAAGCACGAGTTCGATCCCTGCTGCCGGCCAGGGGGG
>JAGFMF010012072.1:1323144-1364664 GCA_019455555.1 Galemys pyrenaicus | reverse complement strand
GCTCTCTGTGGTGAATCCTCTCACCCCCCACACCTCTGGCCTGTGCCCCAGTGCTTGTATGCATAAATAAATAAATCTTTAAAAAAAAAAAAAGAAATTCTTATATTCATTTCAGATTATCTTTCCTTTAAAAATATTATGATATATTTTTTATAAAATGACTGTAATATGTGCATAATCTGGGGAAAGATAATACAAGTGTTTGTGACTACTTTTTTGAAAGCAGAATATGTTTTGAAAAACATTCTGTTTTATATTACAGTGAATTTCTAGATTGATTTCCTTATAACTTTCCTTCAGTAGATACTAAGTTCACCCTACAAATATCCTAATTTCTAGATTCTTTGGATATGTTAATTATCTTGCACATATATCTATCATATATATGCATATGTATACTATCATGTGTATATATTTGAAGCTCGAAGAACTTAAGATTTCAGGGGGAACTTTTTTTTTTAAATTTGTTTATGCATATAAGAGCTGGGGTACAGGCCAGAGTCGCGGGAGGTAAGGAAGGATTTACGAGAGACAGGCAGACTGACTGAGATACACTGACTGAGCAGTGGGCGAGGCAGGAGAGATCTGCTATGCCCTGTGGGTCCCCTCCCTGGCTGGCAGCGGGGTCAAACTTGTGCTGCAGTGACTGTGGTTTGCTTCATAGTGCATTGCTTAACCCATTGTGCCACCAGGGTGGACCCGATTTCAGGAGAAATTTAAACTTTTAGTACACTTTCTAATAATTCTCTCTGATACATAACTTACAATATTGTGAATCTTTTAACTCAAATTCAGCCACGTGTATTGATTACTCTGCCTATTTTATAGAAAATTTATTGTGTTAGCATGTTGCTTTTTCCTGTTTCTTCCTCCTCTTTAATATTATCCTAATAACTATAAATGCGGATTATAATTGTGGATGACTATACGTAGGTTTTATAGACTTTTAAAACTACGGGTACAAAGAAGGTTATGATATATTGTCCTGTACTTGTACACTTATTGGGACATTGCATTTCTTATTCTGTGGCACTACCTAATTATGGTCAAATTTATTAATGGCCCATGTGATTTAGTTGCACTACCTTGATGTCCCTATCTCTGTATTGGAGCAGAGTGATTGTGTCACATTGTGCCAGCTTAGTGTGGCTAGCTAACATGGTTCCTCAATATCAGCTCTGGGGTAGCCAGCAGCTGGAGCCTTTGTCTGTTTTTGACAGTAGAGTGTCCTTGTCACTATTGATTAGGTCATTCAGTCAAGTGAAATAAAATGGATCTATAAATGACTACATGATAATCCTATAGATAAATAAATGTCAAGTGAAGTATTACTTGAATTTGGGGGAGCGGCAGATAAGTAGTTGGAGGGAGAGATTTGGTGTAACAGACTTCTCAGTATAGTTTTATTTTTTCATTTTATATGTTAGAAAGTTGTAGATGTCTTTTGTTGGAGAAAATCTGCAGTTAAGCATCCTCCTGATAAACTTGATAGATTTTAATACACATAAAGTTAATTGCTTGTAGAATTTACAAGGATTGAGTTAGATTTGCATCTTACTGAAAAAGCACATTTCCTGACATTAGTGAAACTACAACTTGTATTTTAGAAGTGCCCTTCTTGAGAGAAAGTGCATGGAGTTGAAAGAAAACATGAATGCCTAAGGCCTGCTAATCAATCTGCTTCCGGAGATGTGAAGCACCGTGACCTGTGGGAACACCCAGGTCTTCCTCAGCAGAGCTGTGTCTATGTCTCCTGCTTATCCACTTCTCAGGCGCCTACAGGAGACCTGTCAGCAAGCCTAGCCTGACCTTAAATGGTGTTCATTTAGTAAGTCTGTAGCCTTTTCTTTATATAGTGTATCACTGTGCCTTTTCAGAGTGTAATTAGTTAATCCAGAAATTAAAACTCCTGTGACAGAAAACAGATGCTGTTATTCACAAAAAAGAGAAATAAAATTCAGTCTATTTATTATTTAAATAAATTCTTTTTAAATTGAAGAATTGTTATGTGGGTAGTTTTCAACATGATTTTCTAAATATTAGATGCTTACAACTAATTTGGATTTAGTTAATTCAGTGTTTATCACATTTAATTCTTATTTACTGCAAAGGCTAAAGCAATTTATTTCTTCTGGAAAATTTTAGGTTCTTATGAATAAGGGATTTCAGCCAAACTTGTTTAGTTTTTCAAGCAGCTGGCTTCAGAAATCAGAAATTTCTTTAATAATGAGCCATCTTTTTTAGAATTTAACAATTTGAAAGGCCTACATAGTTAGGCTATGGTTTCAGTGTACGGGCTCTGCAAATGGATACTTTTTTCCTGTTGACACATTCTACTTTGTTTTCAAAGTTTATTTGTGTAGTTTCCTTAGAAGCAAAGCAAAGGTCTTTAAAATAATAATTTTTCATTAAAACTTGCTCTTTATAGAAGTAGGGAATAATTATATTATGACAAACTATTAGTGTGTACCTTAAGATAATCATTTTAAAAATTATCCACATAAGTCTCTGTTTTTGAGAATGGAACCAGCTGAAAAGATGTGTATCCTCTAATCCTATTCTACTGTACTTTCTAGTGTTCTGATTTTCCTCACTTCCTTTGTTCTTCAGGATCCTCCTTCATATAAGGTACCCCTTCTGTTAAGAACCCCATTCCACATCTCCTCAGACCTTTGTCTAGCTGAATCTATGCCAGGCTAAATATAACTGGATTCCAAAGGTCTTCTTTGACTACAGCCTGAACGTCCATTACCTCCTGTTTTTTACTAACATAACAGTATCACATGTATTTTTGTAGTTTCAATGTAAACCACAGTCAGGCAAGGATTGTATCTTCGTGTATTTCCAATAGTACTATAATGCCTAACACAGTTTTCATGAATATCTGTAGAATAAGATGGTATTTTCTTCCTTCATCATCAGTTTTTCAGGTAGAGAACCTTTGTTTACCTAGTTATTACCTTTGTCTTAAACAATTCAAAAGGTTATATGTGCTGGTAGATAATTCAAATCGACTGTTCCAGTACTGACTGGCCCATTGCCACTATCAGTGCTCTGAGGATAATTTAAAATTACTCATGTTGCTTATGATGGTGGCATTTAAAATCTATAATTTTTGTACTGGTGTTGCCATTGCAGTGACCCTGTGAGACATCATAATGCCTTAATGATAACTTGTCTTGTAGCTCACTTTTGCACTTTCACTTATGTCTATAGTTCTGAATGTTTTTTTGACTTGGTGCTTTATTTGATAATTCTTACTTTTCTCTTAAGTTAAACTGACCTCTCACAGTTATATCTTCACAGTCTCAATAGTTATCAGGAACACATTTTTCCATTCTATAATACGGAATGGCACAGTGCTTGGTTTCCTTTACAGTAAGTGTCTAATGAAATATCTTCCCAGTGGTATTGGATTTCATGTATTATGATTTACATATTCTCCTGTGTATCACTGAGCTCCATATTATTTAGAGAGTACTTATAATGGTAGTTCAGGTTCATGTATCTTTTATTGACTGCACCAACCATATTTGCAAAAATACCGTTTGCTGTACTTCAGGCATAACTAACCTGCTTGTCTTTGTTTTTCAGTTATCCTTGATATATGTGTACATGGGTTCATTCTTGGTAAAAATTCATATGATAAGAATATGTCAGTGGTTCCTTTAACCTGTTTCATTATTTATTTACGTTGTATATCTGAGTGCTTTGTATATAGCTAAACACTTCTTTGGCATGGTTCTACAATTTTATAAAATAATTCAGTCTAGCATACAATTTTTTAGAAAATTATTTTGAAGATTGTTACAAAAGACAAGTTGAGAAGATTAATATACCTTTTACTGAGCTTCCCCATTATTAACCACCTACACAACCATAATACAATTATCAAAATCATGTTTTCAATTCACTGGTTTGTAATACTTGTGAGCTATAGTCCTTACTTGAATTTCACCTACTGTATTTTTTCTGTCCCACTATTTAAGTCGGGATCCCACATTACCTTTAGTCATTGTTTCTTCTTTATTATCTCTAATCTAATAGTAACTCGTTCTTTTGTTCTTTCTGCAAACAGTTTTGCATACTACTATAGTACTAATCACAAAGATTGGTGCATGAGGATGAGATAAATAACACATATGCAAGTAATGTTTCCACAATGTAGTACCATATATAAAAGGCCTTTGTATTTTCTGAATAGAGAGGGAATTACTAATTCACTGGGTGACAGTGCTGAAGCAACCTTTTCGGAAGAAATAAGATCTGGGTCTTAAAGAATGGGATAACTTTTTGTTTGGAGAATGGGAATGGAAGAGGACATTGTGGAAGAGGCCACAGCCTTTGCCTTGAATGCTTGAGAAACTATGATGACTTTTAGACTGACTAATAAATAACTTAGTAGGAATGGAGCATAGAGAGAGAAGAAACTTGAAATTTAGAAACTGCCCATTTTTCTATACATTTTAAAGACTAAGTTCACCCTCATAAGGTAACTTTTGAATTTTAAAAAAATTCAAGTTAAGCACACTTATTAGCATATAATTTATAATCAATGTTTCTAATTTTAGAATACATAACATTAAGATGTTATTTTCTTTGGAGTAGCTAATTATGTTCAGCTGTTTTTGTGTCATCTAATATCTTTTTAATTGTGTTAATAAAAATATGAACTCATTTTATAATACCTACTGAGCACATAGTTTATGATACTGCTTTAGGTAAGGAACAGAGCAACAAAGAAAACAAATATTCCTGCTCTTTTTCCAGTACATCCTAGTGGTTCTAGTTGTAATATGTTTGAGTTAACATGGCCATCAGGTTAGCAAGCATTTGTTGAGTATCTACCATGTACAGAGCATTGTGTCTGGTTGTTGAAGAAGGAAGAAAATTTCACTAAATACAATTGAAAATAGTGGCACAAAATACTTTATCTTTATTTCATGTTCATTCTTGAAGATTATTTTTGCTAGGTAGTGAATTTTGGAAGGTTATTTTCTTGGAATACATTGAAGAGATTTCATGGTATCCTGAATTAATTTGTCAATCTAAGGCAGTTGCTTTTTCTCTTCACTGTTTTTGAAGTGATTTCCTTTGGCTTTTATATTTGAGATTTTGCTGTGATTTATCTATGTATCTTCATTTATTCTGCTAATGGTCTGAGGGTTGCTATCTTGCATTAGTTTAGGGAAATCCTTAGCAGTTATTTCTTCACGTACTGTTTTTACTCTGTCCTCTTCTAGTGTTTGGATTTCCTGCTAAATGTATATTAGAATTACTTAAAGTATACCCTGTGCCTCTTACCTTGTCTTCTGTCACTGTACATTTTTTCATCTTTTTCTCTCTGAGCTATATTCAGAATAATTTTTAGTCAATTACAGTTTATTAATCTCTCTTCAATTGTATCTAATCTGCCATTGAAATCATTCACTGAGTTCTGAATTTCAGTTTCTATATTTTAATTATAGAGTTTTCATTTATTTTTAGAATCTTTGTATTTTTAATATCTGACATTTCTTTGGGCCTGATTCTGTTCTTTATTGTTTCTGCTAGTTCTGACCCATAGTGTCTTGTCTCTTCATGTGTTTGATTATATTGTTTTTCATGAAATATTTATACAAACAGTTTGAGGACTAGAATTTTCAAATGCTTCTGCCTTCTACCTAAATTGAGCAGTTTAGGGCCTCTGCAGTCCATGGTCTCTTCCCCCATCATGTGTGACCCTGCTTACAGAAAAGGGCCTAGTAGAGACCTCAATTTCTTAAGCCCCAGAGATACCAAAGTTCATCACAGCTTCTCTTCTTTGATTAGTAAAGAGAACATAATGTCACTGGGTATTGGGCTTATGTTGTTGGCTTCCTGTCCTTACCACTCTTAGTTAATTGAACCCTATCTCCTTAACTCTGGGTGCTTCTATAAAGATATATTGTCCAGGGGCCTCCCTGGAGGCACCAGTTAAGTCTCAGCACTGTGAATCTGCCCATGACCACTGTGTCATGAGTTCGATCCCCAGGCTAAGCCACATGGTGCAGCAGACCTCTTGTCTTACCCGTGGCTCCCCTCAGCAGTGTATTTCAATAGATTCACCTGTCCTGCTCCCCACTGTGTCTCTGGTGAATCCTCTCATCCCCTCCCCCCCATACACACACCTCTGACCTACACCCCAGCTCTTATATGCATAAATAAATCTTTTTAAAATTTATATATATTGTCCAACTTTTTACATTGCCTTTAGTAGGAGGATTGTTATGACTTACCTACTCTGCTATCACCAGAAGAGTGCCCCAAAATTCACTGCCTAAACTAGACAGTTACATATTTTAGTTAGATTTTTTTTAACCATTTGTAAGCATAGGATTTCAACCATATCATAAGCTTTTTGGATAAGGACATTCTCTGATATCTATTATCCATCTCACTCGGTTTTTAATATAATGGTAATGGGGTAGTTGGTTGTCTATAACTACCTCTTGGTTTATTGACCAATTAAAGACATAGTTTTCCCACCTATGGTGATTTTTTTTTTTCCCTCTTTGTTCATGAGGCTGTTTTTATCCTTCAAAGAGTTGTTACAATTTTTAAAAACCATGTCCTTTTTTATCTTCTGCCTTGCTTTTCCACCCAAAGGTTGGGTAATCTCAATTAAACTAACCACTGATCTCCTATAATAAAATAGTACTCAGGGAGCTTTCCCTAATCTTAATTTATATGTATTATAACAGGAAAGATTATTTGGATTTTTTTGAACTTCAAAATTTTAGTAATGAAAATTTTCATATAATTTTTCAGCATAGTTGCTGTGAATTTTTGTTTCTTTGATACTTTAATGTCAAATGGCGTTCTAACATGAACAGATTGCTGTAATCTAAGTATTTTTAGACTAGATTTTTAAGCTTGCATTCCTTAGTTCAAGTTGTCCCTTGTTCTTTTTGTACACATAGTATGTTCTACCCATTGAGTAAGGAAATGTATCAGCTAAGAGTTGTAGATGTGCTTTTCTTCTTTTGTTCTTCTTCATAAATATGAGTATAAACATATTCTGATATGTTAAAGTGGACTTGTCTTTTACATTCTCATTGCTCTTCCAAATTCATCCTTGCTCGGAGGATACCCTAAAACCAGGACTGCAGACCTTGGTAATTCTTTCTCACTATTGTTTTGTACTTTTGCAATTCTCTAGTGACTGCTTGAACTATTGGTTGTCAGTTGACCTGATTTGTTTCACTTGTAAACAAAATGGCTTAAGCCACTGTTGATTTTTGTGGCACATCAGTTGCTTGGTGCAAGGTGCTAATGAGACATGGGTCATAGGTCCAGGCTCAGAGTGGGTTGGTAAGCTTTGCTCTGGCCCATGGCCACAGACCCTGACTCCCCCTTGCCAGCTGTCTTGCACATGTATGCCATGGCTCATTACAGGGACTGAGCAGGAGGTGTAGATAAGACAAGGCAAATCTATCATCTCCGCCAGAAAAGACAACTCCTACTGATAGGTCAGTAACCTTTTCATTGGAAGAATAGCACATTAGTATTAGCTTCTGTAGATGTGTCCATCTGAGTCTTTTTCTTAAAATAACTTGTCATTGAGTGGGTTGTCTGAAGCAAGTTTAGAATACTGCTCACATTTAAAACACGTTTGAATATAAAGATGACTTTTTAGGTTGTAAAAGAGTACTGGTCTTAATTGCAGCTTCTTAGTATCATTCTCTAAAGTAGAAAAGTAAGCCTTAAAAGTCAAGTTTGATATAGCAGTGGAAATAAACTGCAAATTGCTATTATGAAGAAATCTATGAAGTTTAGGAAAAGTCTCCCAGGCCTTTTCCAGCTAACCTTCATAAAGAAGGGGGAGGATGGGGAGAGGAGGACAGCAGATGAAGTGATGCTCACAAAAAGAACTTATCTAGAAAATCATACATGTTTGCTCTTTACCAGAGCATTTTAGCAGATAATATTTCACAAAAGGACTCAACAAATAATTGGACAGATTTTTCTTTAGGAGCTTAGTTTATGATCATCTAAATTAATCTGAGCAGGAATTTAGACATTTCTTCTTGATGTATACAAGTCCAGAAATGCAAAGGATATAGAGAGAGAAGGAGAAGGGGGGTGAGGGTGGGAGGCAAGAATGACTTCCTTGAAGGTCTTGAAGGCCCAATGGTAAACTTTCAGGTGACCAGTGAATCCTAGAGTATGGTATATGTACCACTGGTGGTGGACCGTGCACAGTCACTTCATATAGTTGTACTTCTATTTTAACACTAATTAGGAAGGAAAGAAACCCTGTTTTAAACATGCCATTCAGGAACCTCCCTGGTGGCGCAGTGGATTAAGCAAAACACTATGAAGCAAACCACAGCCACTGCAGCACCAGTTCGATTCCTGCTACCTGCCAGGGAGAAGACCCACATGGCGTAGCAGACCTCTCCTGCATCGCTGCCTGCTGTTCCCCTCAGCAGTGTATCTCAGTCAGTCTGCCTGTTCTGCTCCCCACTCTGTCTCTGGTGACTCTTCTCACTGCCCTGGACTCTGGTCTGTACCCCAGCTCTTGTATGAATGAATGAATGAATGAATGAATAAATCTTTAAAAATAAATAAGTAAATAAGCATGCCATTCAATGGATAGTACAACTTCAGATGAATTTTTAATACATTTTTTAAGAGGAAAACTAAACCACGTTAAAAGTTGTTTCAAATACTAGGTTATATGCAGATGAAGCAGAGTTGCTGGCTTGGTCTGGGGGTGACTGAGGATTGGGAAATAGTGACTAAATATGATATGCTGAGGCAGAGGTCACTATCAGCCCTCAGAAGCGGGTAAAAGTTATTGGAAAGATTCAAGCCCCTAATGGTTAGCTAGGAAGTAGTAATTTGGGTTTCTTAAGTTCCTGTTTGTTTACAGGGTGTAGGTTCAGGTAGGATAATCAGGGTTATGTTTAAAAGACATCTGAGAAGTGAACTCAAGATAATTTAGTTAATGAGTCATTGGCAAATCATTTTCTTGTTAAAAGCAGTATGAGGAGTAGGAGAAGTGGAAGAGAGACTTCTGCATTTTTCATTTATTGATTCATTAATTCAGCCAGTATTCCCTGAGCACAGACAGTATGTCAAGCTCTGTTCTAGGGATTAGAGGTACAGCAAGGAACCAGACATTTAAGTCTCTGCCTTTATGAAATTCATTTCCATTCTAATGAAAAGAGACAGAGAGTAAACAAGTAAATATATAAATGTCAACTGGTGATGAGTGTTGTAGAGATAAGTAAAGCAGAGTTAGAAGTGACAGGGATGGGGGAGACAAGATTACTATTTTAAATTGTGTGATTAGAGAAGACCACACTGAGATGGTGATATTTGATTCTGAAGGAAATGAGGAGCATGTATAAAGTAGAAGTGTTCTAGATGAAGGAAACAGAAATACCTTAATGAAATGCTATGATGTGTGTGAGAAACAGAAAGGAGGCCAGATGGGTAGAGTGTAGAGAGAGGGCAGAGGAAGACATGAGCACAGAGAGGGGAAGGAGGACCTGAGCTCGTATTGGGACTATGAACCAGTGTAAAGCCTGTGACTTTGCTGGGAGTAAGATGGGAAGCCTTTTCAAAGTTTTGAGCAGATCAGTGATTTGACTGAATTAGATTTTAATAAAATGGGTCTGATTGCCGAACTGAGAAAAAACTTTAGGGTGACACCAAGGAGGATAGTATTGCTATAATCAAGCAAGACATGTGATGACTTAGAATGGAGTTGATGGTGGAGAGAGTGGTGATCACTGGACAGATTCTGGATATATTTTGAAGTAGAGTCACTAGAATTTGTAGATATACTTTGATGTACAGTGTTAATGAAAGATAAGACTTCAAGGTTATTGGTCTGAAAAACTGAAGGAATGAAGTTATAGAGATAGTAACAGAAAAAGTGAAGGGGAGTATAAATAAAGTAGTCATAATACATCTCGTTTTGCTTAGATTTTTTTTTTTAAAACTTCCTTTATAAGCTGGTGATTTCCAAATAGCAAAGTATTCTGCCAATTCGGTGACTAATTGGGTTAGAGGCTAATAGTAAGCCATTCTTATAAACATCAGTGGAAGTGGTGTATCCAAATGAAAGCTCATGTTAGGCAAAGATTCAAAGACTAGGAATGACTGAAAAGCATGTTGCAAGCCAAGTGAATATTAAGAGTCTTAACTTTGAAAGAAAAGAACATTATCCTTGGAAATAACTATCTTAGTTGCATCTTCCGAACTTAATTCTCATTGTGGGGTTTTAAAAATGAAAAATGGGGGCCTCCCTGGTGGCGCAGTGGGTTAAGCAACGTACTATGAAGCAAAACGCAGCCACTGCAGCACGAGTTCGATCCCTGCTGCAGGCCGGGGAGGGGACCCACATGGCGTGGCAGACCTCTCCTGCTGTGCCCGCTGCTCCCCTCAGCAGTGTACTTCCGTTGATCTGCCTGTTCTGCTCCCTGCTCTCTGTGGTGAATCCTCGCACCCCCCCCCCACACCTCTGGCCTGTACCCCAGTGCTTGTATGCATAAATAAATAAATCTTTAAAAAAAATAAATAAAAATGAAAATGAAAAATGAAGCATCACTTGGTAGCCATGAAATTGACTAACTTTGTAAAATTAGAATTCTATGATTTGCTATCTTTATGCTCATTGGACATTCCTCCTTTTGCCAAAAAAACAGAACGTTGGCTCTTGTGCCTTACATCCTAGAGAACCAGTCTTCTCTCTTTGCTCTCAACTGTTAAGTGCTTCCTATTGCTCAGTGATGAAATCTGTTAGTTTGCACTACTGAATTATTTTTTTCAACTTTGTTTTAATTGAGCCTTTGGAGTATAAACTATTTCTTAACATCTGAAAGCTAAAGATCTAATACTGAAATTTGTGGTGCTGTAGGAGCTCTTTTAGCTTCTATATCCAAACCAAAATGTAAAATCTATTTTTTATTGTGGGATAACCATTCCATACCCACTCGACCTTAGTTTCCCCCCTCCACCCCCTACCACTCCCCTAATCCATGAAAATATCAATGAAGAGGACTTCATTGAGTAGGTCTAGAGCTGTTTTTACCCCAGCCTTTCTTTATAATAAAATTTCATTTTCATAATCCTCACAAAGGAACTGATAATCACATGGATGGCAAAGAATAAAGCATTTTGTGAAACCAATACCTGGAAATTGAATCACTTTTTTCCATTAAATTTATTTCACAGAATAACACTGGTACTGTTGGATGAGTATGTGTTACAAAAGCAAATTATTAAGGGGTGGAAACCCATTACCCTGGTTCATGTGAAGTTGGATATCTGAAAAGGAATATTTATTTTGTCTGTGCTTTAAAAGTTCTTTAACAGTAACTCAAGACACTCAGTACATAATACTGTCATTAACTTTTAGGTGCCATTCTATTCTTCTAGACTGCGCATCATTATATAATATAGTGCCTGATATACATTCATTCATTAATTCATTGAAAGAATGTATTCAGTGCTTATTATGTTCTCAACACAAACACATGTGTATTAATGATAGAACTGAAAGCTGAACAAATGTAGTTCATTCCAAATGGAATATGTGGTCATGACTGAGTTAAAGATCAAGGAAGCCAGTTAACAAACATTTACACAGATAACCATGAAATTAACAGTGACTATAGGTGCAGGACACATTGAGTGTCTAACTGGGTAAATACCAAGTATGTATATTGTGAACACTCAGTAAAGAATTGCTGAAATTTATTTTGAAATTGGATAGACACATGAGGCTTTAAATTAGTCAAAAATGGAATACTGTTTTTTAAAAAGACACCATTGTATCTATGTTGTCTATAAGAGAAAATGAAAAGTACTTGTTTAATGTAGATACATATTTTTAGTAACCTGACCCAGGTCTTTTGTGGGTCTGTGCCTCTGCATATGTTGTACTTGTTCTAGTTTTCTTCGCCTTGTAGTGCCCACCCAATCTTAAAGACCCAGCCTAAATGCCACCTTGTTCCTTCCATGTCATCTCATGTCTCTTTAGGAGAAGCAAGAGCCATGTTGTATTAATCTGTGAATTCCTAGGTCTTGGTCTACTGTTTTGCATGGAGGCACCAGGGGGTGGTTTGTTTAATGAATGAATTTGTTTATGTACGTTTCTAGGTGCACACTAGAGACCTCTGTTCTGGCCCTCCCTGGAAGGAGTGACCTCTAATCAAATCAGCACTGTGTCGCATTCCTTTATTTTGGGATGTTTGTCTTCCGTTTCTCACATAGAGTTGCGTGGATTATATGTAGTATTAAAGTAAGAGATAAGCAAATTCAGTAATTGTAAAACAGTGGAGTCATTATAATTAACAGTTAGTACATTACTGTTGTTCCTTAGAATACGCATTCCAGAAATACAATTTTAAAGTCTTACTGACAAGTCCAGTGTTCTATGTTTGACCTAGACATTGGTGTAATAAACAGTTCTGTAGCAATTAGTGTGTTGACCCAATATAGGTGCTTGACAAGGCCCCTTTCAGCTTTGTGAATATCACTTCAACCCCCACTTCCCATCCCAGTAGTACAGACTGTTAATGAATTAGGAGTCATATCGGTCAATTGGCAAGAGACTGCCTAGAGCAGATTGCTATGGAGTGAGACCTCACTGTTTCTGTGGCATAAAGAAACCTCTCAGAAGAGCCTGAATGGTTCAGGAAACCTGAAGTAGGGAGCCAGCGGCTCAGCGGGAGGCACCTCTGCTTGACCAACTGGAGCCTGCTGTAAGAATCTTTTTTTTCTTGTGGCTCTGCAAACATGTAGGGGAAATTGAAAATCTCCTTTTGGAAAAAAAAAATGTAATTTAAAATCTTTTCTAATTCAGAATCTTAGCAAGTAGTGATGGGAATGAACAGACCAGTGAGTTTGGAGGCAAAAGAGAAGTTTCAGGGGCTCCGAGTTGTCTCAGTAACCCATCTTCCTAGCCCAGAGCCTTTCCTCAGGTGTCTTTCTCACTCAGACTTGGAGTGGTTGCTGCTTTTTTTGATTACTGCAGTGCTGTCAGGAAACTGGCTACTTCCATAGGGACCTTTGCCCTAAGAACCTGTGCTCTCAAGCTTAGGTAATATGCAGACCAAGTGACCCTGTGCTGCTTTCCTGTGTTTGTAGATAGAGGAGATCCTCTGAGCTGCCCTAAATTTATGAGAGAAGATTCCACAGGCTTTTGGAAGCAAAGCCAGAGCATGAGTCATATATCTGAATTCATTAACTAAGAGTGCTCCAGGAAAAAGAAATGTCTACCTGGCATTTTATTATTTAGAAATTTCTTTCAACTGTCAGTTCTCTATTTCAAGGGTACTGGTGCTAGGATGTATAATACAAAACTTAAGAAAAAGTATACTGTGTTTTGTATAATTAAAATGACATTTTCTTTACTTGGTTCAAAATTAATCTTACTCTTATGAATTAGGATATTTGAATAAAGCAGGTGTCTACTATTTGTGTCAGATCCAAGAGTTTACTTTCTCCTTCCTGGTTAAATTGTCACTTGATAAGTAATTTTTTGAAAGCCTGTTATATTCTGATGGTGCATTAGGACATGAAGAGGATATAAAATGTGTAAGACCCTCTTTCAAGAAACTAGTAGTGTGATTGAATGGATAATATTTATGATTACGAAAGAGAACGCTAGCTATTTTGGAGAATAATCAAGGGTAATAGTCATGATTTCAATTTTAAGTGCTACGAGTGCAAGAGTGAAGAGAGATGGAAAATAAATATTATTTAGTAAAATTCACCACTACAGAAGAAATACTTGTAGTACTTTTTGTTCCGGTATCAGGAATAACAGTATGAATCACTGATTTACTTGCCAGTGAAGAGTCTGCTTTTTATTCTGTACCATAAAATTCTTAGCTCATTTATGTCACTGACATAGAGACTCACCTTTTTGGAGAAAGAAGTCTTTGGTTTTCACATATACCTGTTAAAAATTTAAAGATTTCATAGCCCTTTCCTTGAAAGTTTAAGGCATTAAGTCAAAAATATTTATTGCACTCTGACCTTCGGCCAATGTATACACATTTTTTAGTTTTTAAATAACAGTAAAGTAATAATTCTGGAACAGTACCTCTTAAGATAACTTTGGTAAGTGAAAAATAGTGAGATGAGCTTTTAGCCCAGAACCTTTGTTTCCACTTGCTGAAGATTTTCTCTTCTTTTGTTTGGTAGAACTTAGCAATGTTCAAGCTATAACAGTCGAAGCTACATTCACACCGTTGTCAGGATTTGTTAAGTGATTATAATCACATAAAATTCTGCAAAAAGTTTGGCTTCCTATAATGGGAAATGCTGAATAATACTGTTTTATTTATATATATAAATAATACTTATACTTATTTATATATATTTATATATACACACACACTCCCTTGGTTATTTTAACATGTGTATATACACACACACATACACACACACGGGGTATTTGGGTCACATTTACATGTCATAGGTCTTTCATAGTTTTCTGCCATTCCTCATAACGGAATTTGAAAGTAATCATTTAGCGTGAATGAAATTGGTTTCTTTTTCTGAGGAATTTAGATTTCTAACCAGAATGTCTGATCTATTTTATGTGCCTGCCAAAAAAATCCCAAAATACTGGCCGCCTGAGTTCTGGCTAATGTTTCCAGGCGCTCTGTTTTGAAAACATTCTGTTTCTACCCTGTGTTACAAATACTCTTGCATACAGTAAAATCCTGTGATAAATATTTTTCAGTGAACATAAAGTATTTGAAAAATAAACGAATGGCAGCATTATCATTAGTCATACATTGACTGAGTGCCACAAGTGTATTCATCATTTTGTACAGGACACAGTCCAAGATACAATCCCTATTTAGTGGTTTCATAGTCTAATTATTTGTGAAATGGTCATGTTAAAATAACCAAGGAAGTATCAAATGGGCAAGTCGTTTGCAATTATGATTAATATATGCTGTGAGTAATTAATAGGAAAATTTATATGGCTTCTACTTGGACTGCTGGTTTGAGATAGATAGAAGTAGTAAGTATATATTCAAGATAATTCACATTAAGTAAAATCTTTTGAATATATGCTAGATTCATTTCTTACTTGTGTTTTATGGCACTCAAGAAAAAAGTGAGCTCAAGTAGGTTTATATCCATTATTCTTTATAATAATATCGTTTAGGTCTTAAATCAGTCAGTAACCGGTGATTTTCCCTGGTGGCACAAGGGATTAAGTCACAGCACTATGGAGCTATACACAGCCACAGCAGCATGAGTTCAATCCTCAGCCCGGGACCTGACCCAAATGGTGCAGCAGACATCTCCTATCTTGCCCGCTGTCCCCTCAGCAGTGAATTTCAATCAGTCTGCCTGTTCTGTTCTCTACTCTTACTCTGGTGAATCTTCTCATCACCTGAACCTCTGACCTGTAACCCAAGTCTTGAATGCATCAATAAATCTTTAAAAAAAAAATTCAGTCAATAACAAATTATATTATTTAAGAATTGCTTTTCACATTTCACAGACTGATTATCCTTGCAGTATTTATCCCTTGATTATTTTAAGATACTTTGAAAATATTTTAATATTTATTTAGATTTCTTTTGTGCTAGATAAAGCATTTAGTTTACATTATAAAAATGAAAATTATTGAAGTTGCATCTACACAGTGCAAATATCTATTTAAATTCAGTACTCGGAGTTTTGTAGGCAAAATGTTTAACAAAATTTGTGTTTAATTTACCTGTTGCTTTGACTCATGTAGACTTAGGTAAAATTATACATAGTGAGTAGAGATATAAAAATTTTAATGTATTTGAATAGGTTTTTTTCCCCGCCTGTATGCAGGCACAGGTTGTGTGTGTGTGTGTGTGTGTGTGTGTGTGGTTTTCTTTAAAAAGTGATTGTATGGTCTATTGACTTCATCAGTAATAAAAGCTTTTGCATTAGTTGGGAAATTAAAATGGTTGACAAAAAATATGGTGTAAAAATTGTGTATGTTAGTGTGCGTGTTATTTCCCAGATGCTTGGTGGAGACTCCAAACTTCTTTGAGCATAGTTTGCAGTTTCCCTCTTTCTTATCAATGATTTCTTGTCTCAGTTTCCCTAAAGACACTTGTGAAGCAATCTGAATGCAGGATTCTTCTAGGTTGTAATTTTTCCCATCTCTTGTTTATTATTTTTCACTGTTAGTCAATCTTTAAAAAAAAAATGCTCAACCTCAGGGTTCATAGAGACAATTCTTTTTGTTCACATCATTTATTGGATGTTGTGTAACAGTATTTAATTAATTATAATAACAGACATAACTGACATAAACAGATTTGAAAACAAACACAGTTAAGCCCAGAACTCAACAGGTGGAAGCACAAGTCCCTAGTTATTCTAAACAATAGCTTATTAACCACTTAGGTTGAACACTTTTTGTGGGGAAACAAAAAACGCTAGACTAATATGAGGGCCAGTTAGAAAGCTTTGTTGTTGTTTTCAATCTGAGACTCTTGCCAAGTTAGCTCTCCCTCTAAATAATGCCCTTTCTTTTCCTGTCCCTGTTTGAATCCTTGCTCAAGTCTATGTATTTTAATCATCGCAGTCACCACCCTTCCTCTTTTCACTTATATCTATTATCCTTGGCCTCCACTGTTTGTTTCTAACTGAAATCTCTCTCACCCTCAATTTTAAATGCTGTATCAAAGTTCACCTCCTCCTGAAACCCTGTGGATCAATTCCCCCAACATTTATACTTCCATTGATAATGTAAACTTTACTTATGCAGTTTTGATAAAGCTTCAAAAACTGAATTTTAGTGTCAACTCTGTATATAAATAAATATTCAAACATTTCTTTAGCCATATGAATTTATAAAAGAAAAAAGGGCAATTCTTTTAGAATGTGATTTACCTATACTATTGAAGAAAGCAAGACACGCATATATTGGTGGGATTTTATTATCCAAAAGCATGCATGTCTTCAATTGTGTGTGTGTGTGTGTGTAATATGTTCTTTCCTCATAATCTATAAACCCTTAAAGGCATGGGTCATATGCTAATATGTTCATTTTTTGAAACTTACGTAGCACAGTGGACAGATAGTCTGCGCTCTTGCAATAATGACTTGTCAATATCCTTTGAGCAGCTACCATATGCTAACAGTCCTTATCACTTATATATGAAATTTCATGGAATTCATACAACTGTTATTATTCCCATTTTACAGATACAGACATTAAAAGAGGGGTCAAATATTTGGCTAAGGTCACACAACTAGGAAAATGGTACTGCAAGAAATCAAACCCTGGTAGTCTAGTTCCATATTTTATATGCTTAATTCCATTACACTGCAGTGTATGTCAACAGCCTTTCAAGACTTTTTGTAACAAGTCCTGAAAACTTAGATAAAATAAGAATTTTCTCTTAACCAAACTAAATATAAAACTAAAATATAATCCTTCAATGAAGTAGATTTATGCTAAATATGGAGTCTTGGGAAGGCCTCGTTAGAACACAAACAGAATGGGAGACTAAGTATGGTATTGTCTGATCTTCAGTAAGAAAAGTATCTGCTTATGTTGAGAACCCTTTCGTTTCTTATATGTAACACCTGAATGAGGATGGTATGTTTATCGAATATTCACATCTCATTGCTGGGTGACATCAGGGAGCTCTTTTTTAGGATAGCTGTCCATCTGTTCTCCTCCACAAACTCCTGGATCTGTGCCACTGCCATTTGGCTGCTGGCTTCAAGAGAGCCTAAATCAGTGAGTTGCTACACCAGAGAGAACAAACAGACTCTTCTTCTTAAAGTGTCTGTAATTATATGACCATAATTAGAAAGAAAACCTTCTTTATATAATTTGTAGCTCACAAGGAAAGACTTTCTGCTTACACACCATTTTTCCCCTCTATTGTTTCATGAGCTGATTGGGAAACAGGTTATTCAGCCTAACAATAGACCATTAAACCCAGTGGAGATATCCAAATTCCCCACACCCTAATTTTGCTGTGAGCCTTGGGGTTATCCCCTGTCCTGTGTCAGCTTTAGAGTTGTAGTGTTACATGATGTCACTAATAAAATAATATAGGAAATGTTGGGCGTGACCACCTTAATTCCTACTGCTATTAGTTGCTTGGTGAAAAAGAGATAACCAGAAATAAAGAACTCTTGAGCAGAGACACTAGTTTTGGTGCTTGAGGTTAGTTAGGGTTTGAATTTGTTGTCATTATTGTAGACAGTAACATTGTTTGGATGGTTCTGCAGTGTTCAGAGATGTAGGTCACTTTGATTTTTGCCTGATGGTTTGAGTTTGAATAGATGTTGATTAATTCATGAGCCCCAACTGCAAGGTAGATGTTCAGTATTGATTAGACACATGCCCCTAGTTGTATGCTGTTAAAAAGAGCTCGGTTGTGAAATGCTCCTAAAGCTAAATCAATATACTACTAAAGTTGTTTTCCCCATAAATGTTTGAATTTTATCCCTTTAGCTAAATGGAAAGGCCTGTTAGGAATTTATGTGATCTGGATTGTTAAGAAACTACCTATATCTTTGGAACAGTATACTCATAAGTTAACCATTCCAGGTGAGTATGAATTATTCATATATACCTCTTAGCTGAGGATAGCTCTGGTTTAATGGAGGAGACAATATAATAATTTTCTTTGGAAAATTTTCTTTATTGCGGTGACATGGAGCAAGAACTTTACTCGGAGCACATACAAATACTAATAAAAATTTCAAGGGCTTTGAGACACAGTTCTTCACAGTGTAAGAGTTTAAAAATGTCTACAATTTCTGTTGTGATCATAGCCAGTAATTGCTAAGTGATTTGCTGTACTTGGCAGAGTCACTAGGAAGTTTTCTGGGCTGGCATTTTTTCCTGAAATCTTTATTGACTTTAGAGCAATTTCTGACTGACTTTTTCTCTCTCAACATGAAGACTCATCCAGAATACCAGCAGACTTTATGAAATCCACTATAGTTTCTAGGCCTGCCCTTCTCTCCTTGCCTTCTTTTCCAGGTTCCCAGAACTGCTGTTACCTCCTGCTGTGTGGGCTTCCTGAACATACCAACCCCGTCCTTAAATCTTTAAGTCCTTCCTAATTTCCTTTTGCCTCTACTCTAGCCATTCCTTTTAAGCATCAAAGCCAGTCACCAGCAGGCTCTGGATTATCTCATTTCCCTGATCTACTGCTTAGGTCCCCAGCCCCTCTCTCAATTTGTTTTAAATTCCTCTAGGTAGCACCTTCCTTATGAACTCATTACCTGAGCCTTTTGAGCCATCTCACAAGCACTATCATTTTCCTGCATTCTCTTCCTAACAAACTGTTGTTTTCTGTTCTAAATAACTTCTAAAAATCCCATCTTCCATAAAAGTCATTTTGAATTAAGGAACAAATGAATTAATGATTTCCTCTTCATTTACTCTGACAATAATAGACTTCTCATAGCTTCCTCCTCTAATAGCCATTTGCATTATAAACTCAGTCTTTGCTTCCCAATTCCATAATGACCCTTGCCCTTGATTATATGTAACAGTAGTATATCTCATCCCTGTTCTGGTTACTGTTCCTAATTTAGAGACTCACATAGGATTTGAGGCCAGTCATCTGACTTGTACTCTGAACTCTGCCAATTGTAGCTATGCTCCTTCAGGCCCATTGTTTAACCTTCTGTGTCACAGTTTCTTTCTGTGACAATAATAGCTACTACCTGAGACTGTCCAAATAATTTAAGCAATTCACAGAGTACCTTGATACATAAGTAAGCATGTAGTAAATATTAACTATTATTAACATACAATGTATGTTAACATACATACGTAATTACATTTATTCACTTGTGTGCACACAATTCTACATGCATCCTTGCATAGTTTGGAGAAGTACTCAAACATGTAATTGCAGTTTCTTTTTTGAAATTGAAAAAATACTTTTAAATGCAAACATAAAAAGTTGAACAGTCTTGACTGGTGAGTAAGCTTTTAAACAAAAGGTAGGTAGGTACTGTAACTAGTTGCTTATGCACATCTACTAAAGATCTAACAGGAGTGGTTTGTTCTTTGTGTAACAGCACCAGAACCCCATATGTAGGTATGGGAACTTAAGCTTTTGCATAATAATGATAAAATCTCTAGAAAAGTTTCAAAAAGAGGCACTAGTCTGCTCAAACTTTAGTAAATAAAAGATAAATTAATTTTTAAAAAGATAATGTGAATGAGAATGTCCTTTTAAAAAAAGACTATAGAAAGGGACTAGTCATTGTCCTGGATTTATACATATTCCCTTTGAAGTCTGATATATTATCAGTAAAGCCATTTAGCATGAATGTGAGTAATTACATTTGTTTTCTTAATTTTGTTGCTTTTAAATTTTTCTGTTAAGGCATTTTATAAACATGGCTGAAAGTATTTCTGGGCTGATGGGTATATTTTCTAAGTAGGATTCTAATGAGACTGATATTTATATTTGGAAAATGTTGACTCCATATTGATGGTTTGCTTTTTGCAAATCATTTATTCACAATTTATGAGGGATGTATCAGTGTAATATTTATTTAGAAATTAGAAGTAATTTTAGATAGAAAAATAGCATCTTTTTAAAAAATATAATACATGATTTAACAATAGCAATGTTTTTTTAATATAAAAGAATCCAGCAGTATATATAGTATGCATATGCTTTTATTACCTCTGTTTTTAATGTCATTAATCATATCTTGTAGGTTGTTGCTATTCTTGCAAGTAAAAGAGGTGGATTTCCCTTACTTATATATTTTTACAGCTTATATCATTTTAGATTGTTTTATTAATTCCAGTTTCATAAAATAAAACATTACAGAAATTACTAGGGAAGGTGGCATATGAAGGTGTGGGAGTTACACTGTTTCATGTTTGCAGCTTTCATTTCTTTTCAAGTATAGATTTATTCCTAGTGATACAAATTGCTGTTTTCTTTGGCAGACTTTAGAAGCAAGTCTATGTGAAATTATGTAATGTCTGAAAAGTTATATTCATGATTAATTGGGCTATCCTAGAGTGGTATTTGTGTATGTGGAATAAGGCGATCATGCTTTTTCTTTGGCAGTGAGCTGAAGTGCCCCTGCTCATATCAGGTTACTCTAGAGGGCTTTTTGGTTGAAAACTGTGTGTTTTGCTTGATCTCTAAAAAGCGTAAAATGTAACTTCAAAGCCAAATATGCTGGAATTCATATTGTAACCAAAGTAGTCTCAGGCTAACTTAAAAAGTAAGCTGTTCTACTTTATCGTAGTTAACAAATGAAACAAGGTTTAAGACAGTATTACCAATATTAATTGTATGGCCCTGAATGCACATCAACTTGTGATTATCCATGGGTCGACTGTAGTGTCAATTGTAGTTTTATTTGAAGTTTGTTTGTAGATTTAAGTTCTTCCTGCCCTTGATCTAAACTGATTGTCACGATGATCTTTTTATTTATCTAAGCTGAAATTTACAGGAGCTGGAAAATAAGACTTTTAAACAAATGCCCCCTTCTGTGTGTCAGCCTGAGAAATGATGACATCCATTATTAACACTACAGTGATGCTGAACTTGATAACTGGAGACAAGATACAGCCTTGGTTCTACCTTTCCCTGTCTTGGGAACGTTAACTTCAGGTTTCTCTATGTAATGTACTTTGGGCATTTTAATTACTTATCCTGTGCTTACCTGGATAGCTTTACATTAATAAGTGTTTTTCAGATGTTTGCTGCTGCCAATTAACTGCTACTATTGCTACTGCTACTCCTAACTACTACAACTGCAACTACACAACTACTACTATTACTTTTATAATAGCTCCTCCTACAGGGCATTAATTCCTGGGTTTTGGTGAATCCTCATATTGAGATGATAAAAGATATCCCAAAATTGAATATGAGTAATCTGGGTGTTAACTTTTTGAAAATACGTGTTCTTATTACTCAGAAGGGTGCATCAGATAGCAGTATCAGTGCTCACCTTGATAAAAATGCAGAATGTCTGACCCTGTGCCTGAACTGCTAATCTGAATCTGCATTGTAACAAGATCTCAGCTGTTTGTTTATACACTAAATTTTAAGAAGCACCAACCTGCATAACTTCCAAAATGACCTCTCATCATCTAGTATCCCCCAAATCATCTGAGTAATATTAGAGATAACTACCAGCAGTTATCATATGAGTAAGGAAGTTATTGGAAAGACAGGAAGATGGAAAGCAGAGGGAAGGAGGAAGAAAAAACCAGACCTGAAAATTCTAATATTATATTTCTGTCTCTGCTCAGTGATTTGAGATTATTCTTTGTTGTGACACTGAATATGGAAAGAGTGCTGAGATGTCACAGACTGGTAGTAAATTTCCGCAACCTTGTAAGTTTCAGTTATCTGTCAAGCTTACTTCAGGTTTCCTTTAACTCATGGTTTCAAGAATTTTTGTAAACCCTTTTTTCTCTTATTAAGATTTTACTTATTTATTTTTGCATAGAAGAACTGGGGTGTAGGCCAGAAGGGCATGGGAGGGGGAGTGAAGGGATTCACCAGAGACAATGAGGAGCAGAATAGGCAGATTTACTGAAATACACTGCTGAGGGGAGTAGCAGGCCAGATAGGAGAGGTCTGCTGTGCTATATGTAGGTTAACTTCTGTGCGGGAAATTGTCATGGCCGCAGCCATGACAGCGCTGAGACTTAACCTCTAGTTCACCAAGGAGATGAACAAATACAACAAAGTGTAATTCTGTTATAATGTTACTTTAATCAACTTTGGCATGAAGAGGATATTCTTAATGTGCTGAGGTTGAAAGATCATTGGATGCGGGAGAAGAGTTTCTTTTATTACTCACTCTTTTCTTTGGCTAATACCTTTACTTTTGTGGGGTTTAGTAGCCTCCAGTATAACTGTTGTGAGGACATATGAGAAGAGTGTTCATTGATTAACTGAGTTAATCTAGTCATAGAGGCATAGTTTGATTGTTATCACAAACTAGGGGATAAGGAAATTATACCTTTTTGACTTCAAGTATGATCTTTCAATCTGTTATTTAGAAGTTGATAGGAAAACAAGTTTAAGTTGAAATATGGCATAACTTTCCATTATTACACTATTAAGGGAAAAAATGTTAGGAATATCAATGGCACAACCTCTTGTAATTAAAAATATCCATATTCTGTAATCTAGCAATCTCACTCCTAGGAGTTAACCCATATAGGTATATTTATACATGAAAATACACATGCACATTTTTGTGGAAGCAAGGGTGTTAAAAATGCTAATAATGATAAGAATGAAACTGAGTATATTTCAGCCTTTTTCTTTTTGAGATGTTATATGTTTGTGTCTGTGTGAACTGTCCATGGAAATGTCTCAGTGAACTTTTGAGGAGATTTGAGTTCCAAGGGTTAGACATAGAAGGAAGAACTTATTTTCTGTTCTGTGTATTTTTGTTCTATATAAATTTTTAAAACCAATTTAAATTTATAATCCACAAAATAACCCTTATATTGAAGACTTTAAAACCATATCCATAACACTCATTTAGTTTTGTTTTGTTTTTTCACTTTTAAAGTGTATTCATTAATTTTCCTATGAAAATGTTCAAAGACTGAGGTCTTTGGAACTTTGGTCCCACAGTTACTATGAGTAGACAGTGGATCCACAGTAGCCTCATTGTTTTGTATATCCTCTCACACCCCTTAGGCTCTCCTGGACAAATGCCTTATGTCCTAATCATTCAGAGCTATGATTCTTAACTTAGGGTACCATCAGAATTTCTTCGAATTGTAAAAAACATTATATGCCTAAATCAACTTTTGACCTGTTGAGTCAAAATCTATAGGTGTAGCTTAGGTTTACATATTTGTAAAAAGCTACACAGGTGATTGTGGTGTTGACGCTCTTAAGAGCAATTCTTGGTAAGATTACTCTTCTTCTGAAGTACCAGATTTTACCCGCTCTATACCCTAGCCTCCCAAGAGTGCTATGGATAAAATAACAGAGTAGATTGGGTGGGCCCTCCAGTCTATATTCAAGAAAAAGGTAGTGTCACTCTGAATAGAACAGACTTTTTGTTGTGTTAGAATAATATGATAGAGATGATAACTAAGCAAGTTTCTGATACCATTAGAATCAACAAGTTCAGTAGACAGTAAATATAGAAAGTGAAATGCTGGCTCTTTGAAAACATTGGTAAAATTCTGAAATCTCTAGCAAAGGTCAGTCCAATAAAAGAAACAACACATGAATTGCAAATACCAGGTATTACAGAAGACCTAAAAAGAATAATGAGTGGGCCTCCCTGGTGGCTCAAGGATTAAAGTCTCAGGGCTATCAAACTATAGCCAGCCACTGCACCAGCCACTTCAGCATGAGTTTGATCCCTGCTAGGGATGTTTCAGTCAGTCCACCTGTTCGGCTTCCCTAATCTGTCTCAGGTGAATCCTTTCAAACTCAACACCCCCAAACACACCGCTGGCCTACCCCCAGTTCTTCTACACAAAAATAAATTTTTTAAAACTAACCAAAAATTAGAAAAAATGGAAGCTGTAAAATAATATTCCTCACGAACATAAACAAAAGTCTTTCAAAAATACGAGGAAATCAAATCCAGTAACCTGGAAAAATAATGTGAGAGCTGACCAAAGAAGGATTTACCCAGAAATGCAAGCTTGGTTCAATATTCTAAAATGAAAATAGCACTTAATCATCTCAGATTTAATTGACAAAACTAAAAATCCCATGATATCTCTCATGGGACGTGGTCAGAAATAGAAAGGACGTGGTCAACCTGATTAAAAAACAAAAAAACTGGAAAAAAAATCATAGCTGACATCATTATTAATGGTGAAGGATTAAATACTTTTTCTCAAGTCAGGATTAAGATAATAATCCCCCCTTCATTGTTTCTATTCACTATACTGGAGTTCCTACTCAGTGTAATAAAGCAGAGAAAAGAAAGGAAAGGCATACATAATGGAAAGAATTAAAACTGTCTCTCATTCAGAGCACATGATCATTGTACAGAAAATCCTAAGGAATCTTTCAGAAAGCTACTAAAACAAGTGAACTTAGCAAGAATGCAAGTTAATATCCAAAACCCAGTTATACTTCTGTGTAGAAACAATGAGCATTAAGAAATTGAACTATCATTTATAATAGCATAGATCTGTATGAAAATGTGGAACTAAATTTAGCAAAATATGAAAGAAATTTGTACCCTGAAAACCTAAATAAACAAAGTCATGCCCATGCTCCTGAATTGGAAGAATCCATCATATTAAAAAGTCAATACTCCCCCCAAACTGATTTATATACTAACACTACCCCAATAAAGATCCCAGCAGGATTTTCCCCAGAAAATTGGCAAGCAGATTATAAAAAAATTCGTATGGCAATGCAGTAGACCTAAAATAGCTAGAACAAATTTTGAAAAAGAAGACTAAATCTTCTTTCTTCAAGAGAAAATCTCAGCAGATGATCTTGGAATCAATCATGGGCTGTCTCTGTCTCTGTCTGTCTGTCTGTCTGTCTGTCTGTCTCTCTTTCTCTGATCACATGCACCCACATATATCGATAGCTATGGAAGTGAACTTTAACCCTTCACTTATCACACAAATAATAACCTGGTTTTGGAGTTCTTCACAGGAAAATTGTAAGACATGACTCATTTGATTTAATGTTTTCAAATTTTCTATTTTCTCTTGTGTCAGTTTTGTTGATTTTCATCAATGAAATTATCCATTTCATTTACATCGTTTGAAATATGGGCATAAAGTTGTTTGTAATATTTCCTATCATTTATGTATTTGCCAAAATTTGTAGTGTGATTCCCTCCTTACTACCTGATATTGAAAAGTAATGTTTTTCTTGATCGTTCTAGTTGGTGTTTTCTAATAAAGATATACCTACAATACATGTAGTTCTACTTTTAAAATATGTATTCAAGAGAAATGAAAAGGTCTTCACAAAAAGACTTGTTAGAATATTCATAGACGTTTTATTCATTTTAGTCCTAAACTAAAAATAACTTAAATGCTGTTCCACTATTGAAACAATAAACTCAATTTAAAGCATTTTATAATAAAATACTACTAGGTAACAATAAGAAATTAATTGCTTATATATGTAACAAGAATGCATAATGTGACAATGCAGTGAATGAAACAAGTCCTACACAAGAATTTAGAGTTTGTTTTCCATTTATACAATGGTCTAGAACTGACCATACGAACTTGTGATGGTAGAACTCAGATGGAGAGTAGAAATGGATTGACTGGGAAGGGAGAGAGTCATCTGGGGATTTGGAGTGTTCTTTTTCTCGATAGAGATGTAGGATATGTGGGTATATGCATTTATTCAAAACTCTTAAACTATGTGTTTCATTATTTGTAGATTATACTTGAACTTAGTTGTACATCAGTGTAAATGTACTTATTGCTACTGAACTTTACAATTAAATGTAAGTGGGTGAATGTGAAGGTTCTTAATGGGCAAATATTTAAAGCTTTTTTTTCTCCTATAACCATGTGCTATTCTGTTAGTTTTTTACCACTTACAAACTCAAGTAAGAATGTAATTTAGAAAATGACAACAAAATACTAAGTATGAGAAATAATGCTTCATTTATGGATTCAAAAAATATTCATCAAGCATCTGTAGTTTCTTTGTTTTATTATATGTGGTAATTAAGATAAACCAAACTAGAGTCTCCTCCAAAGAGCTCAAAGTGGGATGCTAAGCCTTGATTTAAAATATGCAAAGAACTCTTAATTTCACAAAAATTAAGAGCTTTGTTTTACCTAATGTATATCCTTTAGTAGCACACCATACATTCTTAAAGTGCTAGGAAACTGAGTTTAAAAAATCCTTGTTCTGTGTGGGTAACCTATCACATGTGACATTCCTTTACTGGCCTTAATGTAGCTTGAGGAACTTATGTTTTGTGCTGCTCCCACACAGTTTACTGTGGTGCTGGGCCACCACAGAGCAGAGCATGTTGAGATAACATTAATGTAAGGATGGCGCCTGGCCTCCACCATAAATTAGGGCTAAGTTGAGAAAACAAAGTCAGAGCTCTTGACATTCAGATAGTAAATATCCATCTATACTCTTGCTACTGCTTATGACTGCTGTTATTGAAAGGGTGAGAGGTAGTTTGAAAGTGAGGGAACAAAAGCAGAAAAGTCAGGGGCATAGAAATTCTGTACACCAGATGGTTTATGTCCCCACAGGGCAATTGAGAATTAAGTGTGGTAATGGAATTACAGTACTTTTATTGGTTCTCTGAGGATAAGTACTTAGAGTAGCAGATATATTCTGTTTGGCATACTTGGGTGCTGAGTAAATATCAGTAACTTATTGAATAGCACATAGCATGTCAGTTGCTGTCTGTGAATGTGGGGTGTTGTTAATGATAATAATATTACCAAAATAATAACTAATATATGACTTTTCTAGTTGGTTATTATCTATCTGTTTAGGTCTCATCTCTTCATCTTCATTCTACTTCTCTGTTTCTTTTATTTTTCCCCCTACTTCTTTCTTTCGATCTAATTACTTGACTTGCTTATGTCTCCTGAGTTGTTAATGAATGTTTCTCTTGGTGGAATTGGTAATGAAACTGTCAGTGTTTGTACTGTGCCTGTATGGGACTATAGGCACAATAGCTAGATTAAAAACATACCTTAGGGCAATGGTAGAAGCTGGCTGTATGATTCCAACTCTGATATTCTGAAAAAGACAAAACTATGGATACAGTAGTAAAGATGAGTGATTACCACAAGTTAGAGACGAGGGGGAATGAAAAGATGAACTTGAGGAATTTTAGGGGTAGTGAAATTATTTAGTATGATACTTATATATGCTACTACTTATAATGATGAATACATGTCATTATAAATTTGTCCAGATCCATAGATGTACAACACCAAGAGAGAACCTTAATGTAAACCCTGGGTTCTGGATAATATTGATGTCAAGTAGATTCATCACTTTAACAAATTTATCAATGTTGGGGGATGTTTATAATTGGGGAGACTATGCATGTAGAGAGAGTGAGTATATGAGAGAGAAATCTGCCACTTCCCAAATTTGCTTTGAACCTAAAACTGCTCTTAAAATAGTATTAAAAAAAGAACGGTTAAGGATTTGTGATGCTTGAATAGGAATTTATTTTAAAAATTACTTTTTTAAAATCTAAAGTAGGGCTTATATTATATTGCAAATATTGACATGCTTGCTGAACAGACTTCTTGTAACCATGTGTTAATGTTGAATCAAATTTTGATCCCTCTTCAGAAATGCTTATCTGGGCGCCTCCCTCATGGCCCATGGAATTAAGCACTGACCTATGAAGTACCCACAGCCACTGCAGCATGAGTTTGATCCCCGGCCAGGGAAGTGACCCACGTGGCACAGCAGACCTCTCCTGCCTTGCCCGCTGCTCCCCTCAGTAGTGTACTTCATTCAGTTTGCCTGTTGAACCACTTTGCTCTGGTGAATCTTCTCACCCTCCACAACCTCTGGCCTACACACCATTTTCTTGTATACATAAGTAAAATAAAAAATATTTTAAAAAAAATGCGTATCTGTAGTTTCTGATGGAGTGAGGAGAAATATTTAGATGACATTATAACAACTCTGTTCAGATAAGAAACTAAAATTCCTGGGGAAGGCCTTGTTTTGTTGTTATCTCCTTCCCAGTTTGTAGGCTTCAGGCTTCCACCCGCCTCCCAAAGGAAAAAAAAAAGACAATGATGATGATGATGATGATGATCAAACAAAATTGCTATTATTAAATGTGGTGTGCAGGATTAGATTTGCTTTCTTCCAATAGAATCATGTTCCTTAATCAGCACTCTTATAAATGACACACCTGCCTAATTAGAACAAGTTCTAGACTTCAGGGTACACTGTTAGCATTTCAATTAGCTCCACACAATTGATGACTGTTGCAGCTGATTTCTTAGAAAGTCTTCCCTTCTCTTATAATTCCTTTGTGGCTAAGCTTTTATTATTTTTTACCTCTGACTCAGCCTTTGATTGTGGGGATTTCCCAGTGTGTGGTCATTGATACGGTTTTTGTTTCTAAGTGATTGTTTAAAAGAAAAAAAGACGTGACATATTTATGGATATATGTAGTGATATTTTAAAATATTTTTATTTTATTAGATTTAATTTACTTGTTGTCACTCTTAAAATACAGAGAGCCCTCTTCACTGTGACAAGGGGGTAATATATAGCAATCATATTCAAGATCTCCATACATTAGCAATAATAAATCCTTTTGACCAGAGTAATACAGAAACTCAATCCAGAGCCAGTGGGGATGATATAGTGCTCCCTCACAGAACCAATTACCCACAGAGAAGTATAATGAGCAGTGGAGATGATACAATAAAACTCTATATGGAGAGAATAAAATTATGGTAAAATTGTTAGCTGTGAAAAGTCTTATAATAAGTATATCTCCAATTATCTTCTGGAAGACATTATTTAAATATCTATTCAGATGTTTGCGTCAAAACTCATGATTCAATTGCAAGAATAGCCTTAGAATAAAACAAAAGGACACGTGTGTATAGAGAAAATGGCGATGGACATGGTATAAACAGAGTTCTTTTGTGCCCCTGTGGTGCTGCTGTGAGGGCATCAGACCTTCCTGCTGAGGAATGCTGTACTGACCACAGTTATAACACATGTCAATGGTAACAAGATAGTGCTCTTAAAAAATGAGATGATTTCGATCATCACAGGAAGCCTGTTTCCAAAGACCTCATCTTTAGCAAATTGCTATAAAGGAAAATCCTGAGTGTGCATGATCTATATCCTAATTAGGAGTGGGCTTGATCTTTTCAGACAGACATCAGTGGGTTAAGTGGTAAGAAATGAAGTCTAGTTCTTTATTAGGTATGTGTCAAGTAGAGTGCTGAAGTGGCAATAAAAAAAAAAAGGTGGGGGGCGTATGTTACCCTGTAACTCACACAAACCATTTTTAGTTTCTGTTGTCCCAGCACTATCAGTTGCGCAGTTGGTGGAAAATAATTCATTACTGATAACAAAACACCAAAGTTTAAAAATATTTTCCTTTTAAAATAGATTAAACAGATTACTGTCCATGTTTTAATTTAGTTACTCTCACTGCAGTGTATTTATCTCATTGATTTTATTTGCTATCTTGTTAGTTTCTTCTTTCTTGAGAGGGATATAAAGAAGCGGAATCACAATGAGGTACTGGCAACAGACCATGCCCCCCCAAATCATTCTTACATGCAACTATAGTTACTATTACTGATTGAGCCCTAATTGTTAATACTCATGGTAATGGTGAGACGATTTTCCTCCTAACTGATTTTTAAGTTTTGGTTCTGGTTTGTCAGATTACACTCAGGGACGTGCAATTATTTTTCAGACAACTTTCATTATAAATTGTCAGAGTAGAAAAAAAGGACTTTAGTTCAGTGATGGAACCCATTTTGTCAGTCATTGACAGTTGCTTTACCCCTCACTTTATAGTCATTAAAGATATACATTAAAATAAATAACAAGCGTCATTATTTTTGAGCCACTTGAACTGGAGGAACCAGTATTTAACCTGTGAAAGCAGTTCATTTATTTACTCAACAAATGTAGTTTGAGGCTGGAGCTACAGCAGCAAACAAAGTCCCTGCTCCATCGTGGAGCTTTTATAGTTTAGTCAGTGAAATAAAATAGACAAATGAAACATAACATATAGTGACAAGTGCTATGCAGAACAACAAAGCAAGACATGAAGTATCCAGAATGGTGCTGGTGGAATGTTATTCTAGAATGGTCTCAAATATCTGAATCAAGTTCCAAACAAAATAAGGGATCGATTGAGGGGAAAGACTTGTATCTCAATCCCAGCTTCACAGTTGAACATGCACAGATTTAGAAAAGTTACCTACATTTTCAGATTCTGGATTTCTTCCCTAAAATAAACATAATTAATCTACATTCCAGCATGATTTTTGAGGAGGATTAAATGTGACAGTGTATGAGTGATCTATAGCCTAGAAGCTACCCCAGGACCATCACATGAGAGATGAGGAGTAGGTGCTTCTTGTACAGTTTGCAGACTTTAAACTTATCCATGGATGTTAATTCTTGAGGTTAGTTTGAAATTTCAGGCATACTGATAAGAAAATGTGATCAACAGGTTACATGCCTTTGTGAAATTTCAAAGAAAGGAATTAAGAATTAACAGGCTGCTTAAGTATGAATTGTCTGTTGTGGACTTGTGCAGAATTGAACTGCCATTTATTCAGACCTCTTTCTGACTGCAGTCATTTTAATCTATTACCAGGGATTATATTTTCAAACAATTTATATGTAGTCTGATTGAGAATAGTGAATCATAATAATTCTGTGACCCATTTACATGCATTACTGTAAAAGTTTCATTTCATACAAGTGACAATTTTTTAAAGTTAATTAGACTCGGCTGTACTGAGGTTAGCAAAAAGTGCTTTGAATTATCAATAATTCAGCAGGGCAGACATTTCTGTATAATGCAGTGGTTTTATAGAGTATTGTGAGATAGTTATCCCTAAAATAAATGCTTGTGAGCATATATCAGCATAGTGGGGTTCACTTGAATGTAGCATGAAGTGATAGCATCTATGCTTTGTATTATTGGACAGAGTATGGGACATTAGTCTTTCTGGCCATGAACTACTAGCAACCTTTGTCCTTTGTGTTACCTTTAGTTAAAAACGAAAAATGAGCATGAATGCTGGCTGATGGCCATGTCTTTCTGCAGCTCAAAATTCATCTGGGGAAGAAAAATGGGAGTGTGGATTTGGATTTGTTTCATTGCATGAATGATAGGTGACATTTTGTAAATTATTTATCACCACAAGGATGGCAGCAATGGCTTGAGCATTGTTATATCAAATGAAAGCAGGAATCCCATTAGTACAAAGACTGGGTTTTAGCTAGAATCTATCAGGGGAATGGTGTCACTTTAAAACCAGATTGTTCTTTTAATTGCTATTTAAAGGAACAAAAGTGTTCCCAAGGTACTGCAGTTGAGCAGTTGCAAGTAATAACTATGGATCCATAATTATGCAGTGCTGATTATCTGGCATTTAAAAAATTGTGGCTGGAGTTAGTGACCAATTTGTTGTAGCTTGTCACTTTTTTTGTTTTTCTAATGCAGGATGCTTTATATTCTACTTTTAACTGGGACTACAAAAATATATTTGTATAGCTACCTCAGAAAGTAAAGCCTGTATGTATTAAAAGAACAAATTAAAATAAAAATAAGGCAAGATAATGAATGTTCATGTTGTAAGATGAAATTAGAAGCAATTTTGCAAATGCTTGGTCATAAGATGAATTCTGGTTTTTGATGACATGTTGTCACTGAACTAGGCATTTGTTGAAATCATAACCATTTGAAATATTAGATGAGGTATGGGCTTTTTAACTAGCATATGTTTCTTTCATCTATTCAGCTAGCAAATATATTTTGAGTGACTACTGTATTATCAGGCAATGCGTTAGGCATTTGGGATAGAGTAACTGAACAAATGAGGTTTATTCTTTGCTGATGTATATTTAGAAATGTATATTTAGAGCTGCAAAATCTTGTTTTTAATTTACATTAGAAAAACATTTGTGATTCTGCTAAGTTTTCTTTCCCTGAATTTTTAATTCATGAGATTCATATATAAATACATTATAGTTACATTCAGAAAGCTAGCAGACAACATGTGTGAATGCTTGGAATATGCAGTAAAATTTTAGTTTTCATACAGTTTTGACTGTTCAAAATAATGTGACCAGATCTGTAAGCACAGCCAACTATTCATATGACTGGGAATACTAGCATTGCTGGTAGTCATAAATAACAATGGAGACACTAAAATTTATGCAGATTTATACATTGTTAAAAGCAATTTCCTTAGTGAGAATTAAAGGGTGCTAGCGGGTTAGACAAATGTTTTGTTGTTTCTTTTATTAAAGTGGGAATATCAGAGATTGAGGGTTTATCTCTGATATGTGGCATATTGTGGTTTACTTCTGAAGACCTTGTTGCTGCAGGGAGCCTTTTCATCTCGAAAGTCTCTATAGACCTTTAAAAATGTTCTTGCTTAGTTTTAACTCTATTATTTTGTCACATGAAAACACAGTATTTTATGTCAAATATTTAATAGAATGATAATAGTAACCTGCACTAAAACATTTGAAATTTAGTTAGTTTGCCCTAACTACATTATATTCATACACTACACTACTAATGCATACTACACTTATACTATATTCATAGACTATAGCCCTAAAGAATACCATATACTATAATACTAATACATCTTTAATAATGTTCATTTTAGAAAAGATATATGATATATAAAGGTGTTAGATTTCATTGGTTTAATGAAAATTGCTCTTTGGTCTTCTACATTACAATTAAGTACAATAAATTATTCAGGTAAAATTTAGTATCCGATTAAGAAAAATTTTAACAGTAGAAAGTGGTTTGAATATCTTAGAATATCTTAAAGGGTGTTTTTTAAATTGAAGAAATGTGTAAGAACCTTTTCATTTTAATGTATTGTTTTAAATGGAAAACTAACTGGTTTTTTTTGTTTGTTTTTAATTTTAATTTTGTCAATAGCCCCGTGCTGATCCCATTCCAATATGTAGCTTCTGTTTGGGGACTAAAGAATCAAATCGTGAAAAGAAACCAGAAGAACTCCTCTCTTGTGCAGATTGTGGCAGTAGTGGTGAGTTGGTTCTTTTTATATGTATACAGTGACTCCCCACTATAATTACATGGTATTTATTTCTCTACCAAAACTGTATCTGTTATCTGAAGCAATGTTTGGTTGGTAATAATATAGATTTCAAATTTTAACAGTAAATGTATGTAAGGGGGGAAAAGTGGAAGTTTGTTAGCACTGGCTTAAAGATACATATGTTTCTATAATAAAATACATATGATATATAATTAAGCTTTAGTTTCATGCTAGCGTTGGTAATTCAGTGTGGAGCACTTTACACTATAGATAAATTGATGTCACAAATTCTAGGCTTTCAGCTGAGTGCAGCTAAAATCACTTGTTTTTCTATAGCAAGAATCCTGATATTAGGTAATTGAGTTGGTACATATGGTGTTGCAGATCATGACACCTACAGGTGCTGTGGAACAGTACAGCTCAGCTTTTGCGTGACTCCCAATAAAAAAGTACAGTATTATGGAAACTGCCATGAAAGAGTTTAAAAAATCATCAAGCATGAAAGAAATTCAGTTTGCCTAGAATAAAATAAGAAGAGGGTGGTCTATGTAGAAGGTAATGTGGAAATCAAGAAAGAGCTAGATCAGGACACTAGACTATTGGTAAATTATAATATCCACTGTGCTTTCAAAGGTAGCTATTACCTTTGCCTTTTTGACAGTATAAAGTTTTAAGACCACACTTCCAGTGAGAATGGCCTATGCCTAAAAAAAAAAAACACACACAAACAAGAACAAGTACTGTCAAGGATGTGGAGAATGTAATGGGATGGGAATGTAAACTGGTCCAACCACTGTGGAAAGCTGTGTAGAGGATCCTCAGAACACAAAACACTAATTTAAAAGGAAACTTGCACTCCTAAGTTTTTTGCAGCACTATTTATAATAGTCAAGATATGAAAACAACCTAAATGTCCCAAAACAGATGAACAAATTGAGAAAATATGGCATATATACACAATGGAATACTACTCAGCAATCAAAAAAGACAAAGTCATGCCATTTGGGGTGACATGAGTGGAGCTGGAAGGGTTGATATTAAGCAAAATAAATCAGAAGGAAAAAGTTAAAAAAAATATTAGATGGTTTCACCTACATGTAGAATATAGAAAAACCAAGCAAAAGGTCAGACAAAGACAAACCTTGAAAGCTGACAGTAGATATGAAGCTTCCATGAGGGGAGGGACAGGTGTTTGGGAAGGGGTGACAACAAGGTGGAGAGGGAATATGGTGATGGACTATGCATGCTTTGGAGGTGAGAAAACTATAGTGACCACGCCTAGGGGGGAAAATCATATATTATGCAAACATTAAGTTAAAAAAAAAAGTCACTGTGATGTGATGGTTAAGAGCAAACTTAAGAGCCGGGCATGACCTATCTCTTATTTAATCATTCTGATTCTCACTTTTCTCATTAGAAAATTAGGTAATTAATGGTAGCATTTACCTCTTGCATCTTATAGGAAACAAATTAGAGGATATAGGAAAGTGGCCTAGCACAAAATCTTCAGCAAAATGATATGTATACTATAAAAGTCAGCCACTGTTATAATTTGGTATGTTTGATATTATTGTCCTTGATTGCTGCAAGTAGTTTAAAAATCTTAACTCCACTTATGACAGCTGCTTGATGGGTGGAGAGAGGAAATGTTTCTTACTGAGGAATGACAATGTTGTGTAATGATTCTTCCTCCTATGAAGATTTTACTTGATAGGCCTTATGGATTTTGCGATTTTCTGGACCTGAATAGGATGGGCAAAGCTTGGAAATAAGACATTTCAAACTCTGCTTGAGAAATGCTTTCTGACAGTCTTTTTGATGGGCTCTACAGATTCATTAAAATTCTTCTACTTGCTCTTCGTATCATGGATAGTGACAAAAGGGCATGGAAACATTATCTGTATGTTCAGTTTAATAAATCTCAACCTTACAATCTTCCTGTTTTATCTTGATAAGGTAGTGCCTCGCTCATCAGTTCTGACTCTGTAGTTATCTTTTGGGTTTTCTCATGAGGCTCATTCTGAATGAATTATCCTTTTGTGTAACTGCCCGGTCTGTTTAGTGGTGTTCACTTGTCTAGGGTTTACCCCTTGTGATTTTTAAGGTAGTTCTTTTAAAACACCCTTCACTGTTTTATTTCTTTGTCTGGACAGCTAGACAGATTAAAGACATACTTAACTGTGGGAAGAAAAGTTCCCTTCATATATTTCCTTACCTCTGGTGATACACTTACTTGAGTTGATAAGGAATTCAAGATCTTTATCTTCTAGATCATAACTTCAAGGCTTCCTTCACAGGGTATAAAGGTGTAATTCTAAACAGGTAGATCTTAGATTTTTCTGATGTAATCAATCTCCCTTATTTTCCCCAGATTAAGACCTGCCAAAGGAGAAGTTTGATCTCCTTTGTACTCTGAGGTCACTGAAATTTTTTTCTCCTGAAGTTTCTTAGTTTTCCAGAGTATGTAGGTCTTTTAAAGTCACTTTCTTGTGTTCTCTTTTAACAAATCAAGAAGAATGAATTAAGGATACTGACCAGAGCCTTTTGTATACTTACAGTCAATTTGGGAACCAGTTTTCCTCCTCTCTTCAGAAAGAGAGGACCAGAAACTTTGGAGTCAAGGTATGGGTCATAGCAGAAATTCAAGCCCTGGAGTCATCATGTCCCTAATTTAGGATAGAACATGGCTCAGAGTTCTTCTATAGACTCAGCAGTAGGATCCAGCTCTAGTGTTAAGGTTCACTTAATCTTCCCTTGAGTGTACTGTGCCAGTGTGGATTTAGCTACTTTAGTAAAAAAAAAAACAAAAAAACAAAAAAACAAACATTATTCCTAACTCAGGGAGCTGTTTTTTCCACATGTATTTCATCTGGTAAGTCAAAAATATACACTTTTAAAGAAAAGGAACAAAAAATATATAGTTCTTGTTAGAGAATTTGGGGGGTTCTCATAGTTTTAATATTCTGTAGTGACACCTTTGTGGCATGACTCACCAGTGCCCTCTAATAATGGGTGAAGCTACATCATCACAATCCAGTTCAGTTTTTCAAATGGGAATTACAGTGTAAAGGGTACCCCTAATTGACCTATGTAAATGACTGCTGTGTCACAGTCCGAGGAGTCCATTGATTCTAGTATTAAGTGGAGTCTGTAATGATCAAAGGAATCCCTAATATAAGATTTTTCATGAGAAAAATACCCCTAGCTGTACCAAACCAGAAAAAGAAAATAGAGGTGGCAGCCCATAAGGAAGATCATTCTTAAATGTGTTTCCCATATATACCCGTTGGATTTTAGTTACTTTTATCTGAAGTTCTATTTGTATGCTGTCTTACTTAGACTCTGCTTACATTTCACAGATAAGAATAATAAATGTTTCTTTCTGTTTACATCATAATGCCAAATACAATGTTTCAGTTTTTCAGGTGAACTAAGTGTTGCAACTGTGTAGTATCTCATTATTTTCCTTCTAAAAATTATTTTGAAAAATCAAGTTTGCAAGTGGAAAAAGTCAAGTGGTTTAAAAAAAATAAGGAGACCTCCCTGGTGGCACAAGGGGTTAAGCACTGCACTTTGAAACATCCACAGCCACTGCAGCACAAGTTCCATCTTCTTGGGAGGAGGAGGGAGGAGACCCACATGGCATAGCAGACCGACTCTCTGCCTTACCCACTGTGCCCCTCAGCAGTGTATTTCAATCTGCCCGTTCTGTTCCCCGTTCTATCTCTGGTGAACCTTTCACCCCCCCACCCTATACCTCTGGCCTGTACCCCAGTCTTATTTTTTTAAAGATTTATTTATCATTCAAGAGCTGGGGTACAGGCCAGAGGCACAGGGGGTGAGAGGATTCACCTGAGACAGAGTGGGGAACAGAACAGGCAGATCTACTGAAATCCACTACTGAGGGGAGCAGCAGGCGAGGCAGGAGAGGTCTGCTGCGCCATATGGGTCCACTCCCTGGCCAGGGATCAAACTCATGGTGTTGTGCGGGGCTGTTTCACAGTGCGGTGCTCAACCCGCTGAGCCACTAGGGAGGCCCCCTCCTTTTTTATTTTTATTTTTATTTTTTTTTTAAGATTTATTTATTTATGCATACAAGCACTGGGGTACAGGCCAGAGGTGTAGGGGGGTGAGAGGATTCACCACAGAGAGCGGGGAGCAGAACAGGCAGATCAACAGAAGTACACTGCTGAGGGGAGCAGCGGGCACAGCAGGAGAGGTCTGCTGCACCATGTGGGTCCCCCCGCTGGCCGGCAGCAGGGATTGAACTCGTCCTGCAGTGGCTGCGGTTTGCTTCGTAGTGCGTTGCTTAACCCACTGCGCCACCAGGGGAGGCCCCCCCTCCTTTTTTAAATGACTTATTTATTTATGCATACAAGAGCCGGGGTATAGGCTAGAGGCATTGGAGGTGAGAGGATTCACCAGAGACAGTGGGGAGCAGAACAGGCATATCTACTGCAATCCACTGCTGAGGGGAGCCGCAGGCGAGGTCTGCTGCGCCATGGGGGTCCCCTCCCTGGCTGGAGATTGATCTCACTGCTGTGCCAAGGGAGGATGCTTCAGAGTGTGATGCTCAACCCGCTGCGCCATCAAGGAGGCCCTGCACCCCAGTTCTTATATGCATAGATAAATAAAAAACAAACAAACAAACAAACATAAGGTGCCATGCATAGTTCAGAGTCCCACATTTGGTGTCCCAGTTCTGTTTTGCTCTTTACTGGTTATAGAACTGCAATTTTCTGTATCTATAAACTGTATAAGGTGATATATCTGCACCCTACATGCACAGGCTCTTGTGAGGATTCAGTAAGATAACATAATATGAAGATTATCAGTCACTATACAACTTCCCACAAACATGAGGGACTATTCTAACCACTAGTATGAATATGGAGTCATCAGATAGGCTTCAGGTCTGTGCAAATTTTGGGACTAGGAAGTGATTTCACTTGACTTTCATGGATCAGCCTACTTTGAAATTAACACTGTTATATTCTCTTTGCCTCATTAAGACCAAATTATCTTTAATTAGCTTCACATAAGTATTAGATATTATACCAAATGAAATTTTGTGTCTGCTGTTCAGATTGCTGGGTGGTTAACTCTTACTTACAGATGAGTTGTGTGCATGTGTGTTTTCAAATTAGCAAATCTAAGATAAGTGTATAGTTCAAAATTATAGCATCATTCTAAGTGGAAGCTTATTGAAACTGGAGACAGAAAAGGCTGTTGTGATGTGGCTGAAAGAATAAGGAAATCTTCTTTATATAGTAAAAGGTGCAAGAGCTGTTCAGTCAAATATCAGTCTTCTCTCGGGAGACCTTAAATCTCTCCTGACTTGTCTTTATTTGTGTGTATACTGAGCAAATCCTGCCTGTAGGTGCAACATATGGTTATATTGGCTTATAAAAAAGATCACTAGTTTCTTAAGATCACTGTGAGAATCAAACCCCAGGGATTGATTGGTTAGTCATCCAGTTTCACACTGACTTGACACAAATTAAATAATTAGGTGAGAAAGAGACCTTTGACTTAGAAAAATGAAAAACCCTAAAGACAGAATCCAAAAGAGCAATAGGAAGGGAGGGAAGTGGTAGGACTGGTGATCCCTACCCTCCACAAACCTGGAGTTAGAGTTGCCATCCAAGTAGAGAAAAAGGCAACAGAAACCTTGCTTCTCACCCATGTTTGCTGTAATTGTGCTTGTCAGGATTAGCAGTGATTTCCATGTAGCAAACTGTAATGGCCACTTTTTCTCAGTTTTTGTTATGGACGTCTTTGAATCTACAACAAATACTCAGACACATTTGACCTGCTGAGTCTCTTTTCCTTGAATGATAAACTTTGGTTTCTGGGATATTGTATTTTCCATCATTCCTCTCCCACATCTTTTGTTAGTTCCTTGGCTTCTCTCCACCCTCTAAATGTTTCTTTGGCTTCTGTCTGTGGCCCTGTGTTTAATTTTGCTTTATAATTTCTTGTGAGGTTCCAAAATTTAGATACAGATCCCTCCAGAACTTCTCTACTTGGACACCCCAAAGACGCCTCAGAGTTACTTAAAAAACAGCTTATCAACCTTACTCTGCTCCCTCTGCCAGCAAAAAACACCATCACATCAACGTAAATCTCAGCAAACAGCCAATATCCTACTCTCCTCAGCAGGGGCAGGTGGTCAGGAGGGTTCCCATTTCAGCAAATGGCTTACCACCATCTACTTACACAATTCTTCAAGCCACTCTATGTGCATTTCTGTCACATGATGGAATCAACAAAACACATTGATTCAATGTTTAGTCCACATATCTCTAACAACTCATTACTATGTTTTTATAGTAATTTGAATTATATTTAGATCCTCTTTCTCCTCATCCATTTTTTCCAATTTGCTTGCTTGTTTGTTGTAAATCTATTCACAGAACTTATTAGTGGCTACTGGTTACCCTTAGGAAAAATCCAAATTCTTTAATACAACTCCCAAAACTCTTCTGGATTGGGCTTCTGTTGACCCTGCCCTGCATCACTGTCCCCTCCATATTCTACACACTAACTTATATTGAACCTGTTTTCCTTGAGTATCATATCCTTCTATCCTTTTATGCTTGCTAAATTACCCTACCATCCCTCAACTTCTCAGATTCCATGTAATCCCATTTCTCCTTTGGGTCTCTTTTAGGATAGCCTTCCTCTAATCTACTAGATTCTCCAGTATCTCTGAGCCCCGTACCATTATTGTACCTTAATTCTCTTTTTCTGTCTGTCTGTCGTCCTGTTTGATTTAAAAGAGTAGAATCATGTCTGCCCTTTACCTCACTGTGTCTTAGATAACTTCACATAGCCCATCCAAGGGACCAAGTGTCTGAGTCTTTATTAGTTTTTCCATTGCTGCTATAACAAGTTATCACAAATACCTAGTGACTTAACACAAGTTTATTGCCTTAGAGTTCTATAGATTAGGAATCTAACATGGGACTCAGTAAGTTAAAATTCAGTTTTCACTAGGGCTGACCCTTTCTGGGGACTTCAGAGGAGGGTCCATTTTCTAGCTTATTTGAGTTTTTTGACAAAATTCAGTTCCTTGTTTCTTTTCTTTTTTTTTTTTTTTCTTGGCTATCACATCTGCATTGTTCCTGTTTTTAGAGGCCATCCATATCACTTAGCTTATGGTCACATTTAAACATTTTCAGTTACCAAAACTGGGTGGAGGCCTTCTCCAACTCTCTTCCTTCTCCTTTGTTCTCATCTCACTAATGCAGTTGGAAAACATTCTCTGTTTTTAAGTACTAGTGATTAGATTGGATCTGCACAGATAATCCAGGATAATCTCCTCATCTCAAGGCTGTACCCTTAGTCACATCTACAAAGTCCTTTTGTAGTATAAAGACTGCAAGGATTACAACATAGACATCTTGAGACTTTGTTCTTTCTACTACAGAAATCATGTTTTTGGGGTTTTTTTCCTTCTCCCACAGTACTTCAGAAATCGTTTCTGCTGATTAGTGATCTCATTAGCACTTACCTAAACTTAAACAGCATTCAGTAAGCGACTAGTGCTTGTAATAAGAATGAATGAGTAAATGAATACATCTTATGCTCTCATATGTTGCTAAATTACAAACCACAAAAGTATTTTAAAATTCCATAAAGACGAACCACCATGAATTGTGTCAGCAGAGAGAACCCTTTTTTTTTTTTTTTTTTAAAGATTTATTTATTTATGCATACAAGCACTGGGGTACAGGCCAGAGGTGTGGGGATGGTGAGAGGATTCACCACAGAGAGCGGGG
>JAGFMF010012072.1:1283402-1323094 GCA_019455555.1 Galemys pyrenaicus | reverse complement strand
TCCCCTCCCTGGCCGGCAGCAGGGATCGAACTCGTGCTGCAGTGGCTGTGGTTTGCTTCATAGTGCGCTGCTTAACCCACTGCGCCACCAGGGAGGCCCGAGAACCCTTTTTTTGAAGGGAATTATTGAGCTTATGGAAAGGCTAAATGGGAGAAAAGGAATTATAATATCAATTGCATTGTTTTCATTTATTTAATTACTATAGCTTGGGTAGAATTATATCAAGACTAGTTACAGTCTTTTGTGTTATTTCAAATTTGACCCTGAAAAAATAATGTTTATCCCTCAGCATTTTTTATGGAATCATAGAAAGTTAGACGTGGAAGGGCTCTGCAGCCAATTCTCTTGAGCTAAATAAAGGTAAGATGACTGCTTAAAAGAAAGAGGCTGAAGATTTTAGAATTTGATCAAGTTAAGAGTAGTAGTGGAGATAGGATATTGCTAACGTGGATTAAAAAGCATTAAGTGGAAGAATAGCCCTTGCTCTTCATTGAAAGTGGCTAAAATCCAATTAATTTGCAAAATACATAATTTAAGGTATTTTTCATAGGATATCTGTGATTATAAATAGTAAGATATAATATGATATGAATTACCTTACAGAATATTAAGCTACAAAGTACAAAAACAGATTTTAACGTAGAAAAAAATTTAGTGCATGAAATTGAGGTCATGTGCTAGTGATGTATGACTTACAGGAAGTAATAAAAAGAAGGAAAAAAGAGAGGTAAATGGTGTACTTTTAAGCTGATGGGACCTATTTTAAGAGTGGAATTTAAATTGCCATTTTTTATAACTTTTTACCCCTTCACTATATGAGGGGGGAAAAATCCTGATCAAAGTAGACAACTTCTCACCCCCTTCAGAGCATACTTGTACTGGACTAGTAGGCTATCTTTGTTTGCTGTTCTGAGCAGAAAGAGGTGATTGATACCATTTTTATATATTTAAACTCCCCTGCCCCCATTTATTTGAATGAGAGAAGCCCTTGTAAAAGAGTGGTGTCATAGGTTAAATGCATCTGCCTGGGTGTCTTTCCTGCCTAAGGTTGTAGTTGTATGACAACATTTTATTTTTTTCAACATCTTAAATACAGATGTTTAGTTTTGGTTTGTTTTAACTCAGAAATAGTGTGCTTTTATTAATGATATTGATGATTGATTTTGAATGTTTTTACTTCAAAAAGTGAAATCTCCTGGTGGGTGGAATTTTATGAAGCACCTGTTAAGCTTTAGGGAGGAGGACCCTTTTGGCAGCAACCCAAAATACATATTTAAACAATGAGCCTGCCAAAGTCAGGAAATTATAAAACAGTTTTGAAATTGCAGAATCTGCTCTTTTTATTACCCCTCAGGTTTCTTTTGCAGCTTGCTTATAAGTTCTTTCACATGGGATTTACTAATGTTCTTACTATTTTAAGACAGGATTTAGAAAAATTAAATTTAGAGATCTCGGGTTGTATGTGATAAAAGACCATCAGATTTTAAACTGAACTGCTTTCCCAAGAGTCTGTGCTCACACTCCCAAACTACTTGAAAGAGTCTGCTACTTGGTGTAGGCCGGCTAGCTTCCTTGAATGGCTTTGCCCCTCTGGGTCTCCATTTTCCTCTCTAAGGTGAGACCTGCTGGATAGAATGTGTGCTCAAAACAGTATGGAAAAGTAGAACGCTCCAGAAATTTTAAGAGATTTGCTGAGGGTGTGCTGCTTGACCTGTTCCGTTTGACCTGGATCATTCAACTCTCTCTAAAATTCCTGGTTTCTGCTCCTACTTCCACACTATAAATTCAGTTTCCCAGGAACAAAATAGCCAAGTATCTTCTTTATATATCCTAGCAATGGGATGTTTTGTCATATTACTGGATTTTCTTTTTTGATTTTTTAATTATTAAGTTAAGCAGCCCCAACTTTTTATTTAGCTATTTTAAGTTTTATGATTTCATCATACATGAAGAGCAGGAATTGTTTTTGAACTTGGGCAGTTCCCACACACTGACAAGCCAGAAAACTTAAGGTAAATGGTAATTGATAAAGGGGTGAGGGCTGAAGATAACAGAAGGCACTGAGCATGTTTAGCTTCAAGTTCTCAAAGACTTGTGATTAGAATTAGTATACATTTTCTAAATTTCTTTTAGGGAAAATCTTTGTGCAGTCATACTGTGACGTACTCGGATGGGTGTAGAGACAGAAAAGAAAGCGTAATTTAAATTTCTGACCTTTTTGTATTTTAAAGTTCTTTTTTTTTTTTAAAGATTTATTTATTTATGCATACAAGAGCTGGGGTACAGGCCAGAGTCCAGGGAGGTGAGAGGATTCACCAGACAGAGTAGAGAGCAGAACAGGCAGANNNACTGAAACACACTGCTGAGGGGAGCAGCGGGCACAGCAGGAGAGGTCTGCCGCACCATGTGGGTCCCCTCCCTGGCCGGCAGCAGGGATCGAACTCGTGCTGCAGTGGCTGCTGTTTCCTTCATAGTGTGTTGCTTAACCCACTGCGCCACCAGGGAGGGCCAGTTCTTTTTTTTTTTTAAAGATTTATTTATTTATGCATACAAGAGCTGGGGTACAGACTAGAGGTGTAGGGGGTGAGAGGATCCACCAGACAGAGCAAGGGGCAGAACAGGCAGATGGACTGAAACACACTGCTGAGGGTAGCAGTGGGCGAGGCAGGAGAGATCTGCCTGCACCATGTGGGTCACCTCCCCAGCTGCAGTGGCTGCAGTTTGCTTCATAGTGCATTGCTTAACCCACTGCACCACCAGGGAGGGCCCCTATTTTAAGTTCTTAATGTTCTTTGACTGTTATCATCCCTATCTATTAAATATTCAAGAATGGGAGTTTTAAAAAAATGCAAGTTACCATTCCCATAAAGCAATTTGCTTTTTATTCCTATAGGACACCCATCCTGTTTGAAATTTTGTCCTGAATTAACAACAAACGTAAAGGCCTTAAGGTGGCAGTGCATCGAATGCAAGACATGCAGTGCATGTAGAATCCAAGGCAAAAATGCAGTAAGTATAGCTGCCAATTGTTTATCTCCAAGTAAATTGTTAGTATTCAATGTGAAGGTTTTATCAATTGTTTATTTCTTTATTAATTTACTTGTAGATTACTGCTGTTTTCTTTTTAAAGTTTTAAATACATATAATGTCAGATTTCAACAGGGATCATCATGCTCCTTCATTATATTTTATTGTTGATTGGATAACATAAGAATTTGTAACCTTTTACAGTTGGTTTCAGTCTCAATTAGTCTTAAATGTGTTGTATTACAGGATAATATGCTTTTTTGTGACTCCTGTGATAGAGGATTCCATATGGAGTGCTGTGACCCCCCACTTTCCAGAATGCCAAAAGGTGAACTTTTAAACCATATAAAAAAATGTGTTTTATTACATACTCATTAGCCTTATCATGATACCTGACAGCTCGGGGTATACAGGTTACTTAAGCATTTTTCATCTCTCCCACCTTCTTTTATTTTTGTGGGTTTGGCACAGGGTGTGAATAGAGAAATATGAAAGTATTTAGTTTGGGGGTAATTTATATAATAATGACTTGAATTCAGTCACAGGCATAAAAGACCATTCCGCTCCTGAAACTACTATTAGAATAAGTTTAGATTAGTAAGTCAAAAGTTTAGAGCACACTCCATATTATTCAGTATGGTGTTTAGAGGTAAAACATTACCTATTTTCAATGAAAGTGATAATGATGACTCTCAAAGTCCCGTGACAGCAGGATCACCATTTTCTGGGCCATTAGTTGTATGGATATACCCATATGGAATATGGTTTTTCTTCTCTGTTAGCCTAGCTTGGTCTCTGTGTTTTCATTTTATAGTATAGTAAACATTAAAAATAACTTTGTTTTTATTACAACATGTATACATTTTCATTGTGAAAGATTTAGAAAATATTGAATGATAAAACGGAGTAAAAAGAACCATCAGAGGAAAATGCTTCCCCCCAAACACCCTTTTAAGAAAGAAATGAAACTTTCTGTATATGTTTCTATAACCTTGTTTTGTTTTTATTTCCCTTTCTGAACAATAGATTGTAGTATTCCTATGTCATTAAATAGTCTCTTAAACAGTGTGTAGAACACTATAGTGCAGAGAGAGCCTTGTGTCTATGGGTCACAGCGATGCTTGTTGGTACAATGTTTTTAAATTTTTGAATTTGGCTCCTTTAGGTGGAGCATGCTTGCTCCATTTTGCCACTTAATATTCTGTCGTCTAATACTGCAGCTTGCTTCACTCACATGTGTTATACCTGAGATTTCCTGAAAATATTTGATTTTGCAAGCCCATGTATAAACAAATCATAATTTATTTAACCTGTTCATTACAAATGTTTCCAATTTTTTCCATCCACAATTATTTCCTTAAGATAACTTGCTGGGCGGGGGGATTGCTGGATCAAAGGCCTGTGTACATGAAAGGCTGTATCAATTTTCAGACCAACCACCAATACATGAGAATTACCTGTTTCTTTGTATCATGACCAACACTCACCATTACTGTATTTCACTGAATCTAAAACACACTTTTTTTCTTCACAGTTTAACACTTTGAAATTGGGTACATTTATGGTCATTAGTATCCTAAATTCAATAAAATACAGTGTTATTACTTAAATTTTTGACAGTAGAAAAAACATACCTGGTAATTTTTTTCAGAGTGAAATTAGTGAGATTGAACATTCTGTGTTTGATTATTGGCTGTTTGTATATCATCTTGCAAAGTGGCTGTTTTTATCCATTAATCATTTTTTTTCTGATGGGTTTTCATGTTTTTTTCTTAATGATTTGCAGGAGCTCTTTTTATTTTTATTTAGTCAAACCCATGAATCTTTCTTTATGGCTTCAGTCTTAAATGTCAGTCATGCTTAGATTATATAAATACTCATATTACCCCCTGGTATTTGTAACATTTAATTTTGTCATACTATTCACCTGCCTGGAATTTATTTTTTGTAGAAGATCGGAAATAATTCTTTTTCTTTGCGATATATAACTATTTGTTCTGTCACCACTTAGTGAATCATTTTATCCTCTCCCCATAGATTTGAAATATGACCTTTTTGATATTCTAAACTTTTGAATAGATTTAGTTGTTTTGGTCTTTTAGTTCTTGCTCATTGACCTGTTTCCTTATGCCAGATGTATAATTTTAAGTTTTAATTTTAAAATGTTTTATGCTGATAATTTTTTAGTGTTGAACATTCCCAGAATGAGATGATAAAGTAAATAGATTCTCCCAGAAGTTCTAAAAACTGATTAACTTGAAAATGTCTTTTTCATATCAAAAGATTATAACATATGACAGGATCAGGTTTTCATGTGTGGTTTGTATGTTGGAGGGAGACTCAGAGACACCTTGGGAAGAGTGTTAAGGAACAATTCTGAGATACAGGGACAGCCCTCTCTGTGCTCCCCACCTTGACCTGGGGAAATCGACCTTTAATAACAACTTACTGAGGAAAATGACAAAAGGGAATGGTCCCACCTTCTGGATTAAAGTTCTGTATACAGCCATCCTTGGGCAGCTTGTTATAGCTGCATTTTATATTTAATAGCTCTCCTAAAATGAAACATTAAAATATTTTTCTCATATATATATTAATTCAGGGATGTGGATTTGCCAAGTCTGCAGACCAAAGAAAAAGGGAAGAAAACTACTTCATGAGAAAGCTGCACAAATAAAACGACGATATGCAAAACCCATTGGACGACCGAAAAATAAATTAAAGCAACGATTGTTGTAGGTTGAGATCTTATCAAAAGACATTTTTTATGTTGTGCTTTAAAAAATATAGGTGATTGTAACTCCCTTAGATCCCACCAGACTCTTTAGCATCACTTTTACAAACTCAAGGGATGAGGACTATTTCTCCTTTTGTATAAGTTGTGGAAGTTTTTTGAAAGCTATTTTAAATTACAAATGGCATTTTGGGGTCTTGTCTTGGCAGTATTTGTGATGCCAAAAGACGTTTTTCAAGCAGCAGAATGTAAGAATTGGAACCAATCTTTCAGCCTACTTTATAGCTAGCTGAGCATTAGGAAAGCTTAATTATATAAATATTTTTATGGGAATTTTAAAGCAAGAGAGGATTTGTCCACTGATATTCAGTGAATCTCTTTTGTTGATCCAGATAACATTTTAGAAAAATACTTCTCTTTTCTGGTGCTAACTTAATGTATTACAACTTTCGAAGATCCTTTTTATGTAATAAGAGTTTATGAAGAAAATTGCAAATGACTATCTTCATGTTTGGTGATGTGAGACAGGACCATTTTGTATATGCAACTGTATGCAAATATACATCCAAAATAATATATTAGCAGTGGCTTTCACATCTACTGTGATAACCCCATTTCTACTAGCCTTAGGTGCAATTAAAACCCAATAGAACATTTAGCATGAGTTACTTGGAGAAGTGGAGGGAAAAATAAGAGGTGACTTGGTTGTTATCTTTTTAACATAGATGTAGATTTGACTCTCAACATTAATTAAGATGTTTAGAAATTGAATCAGTAGACTTGGCATGTTCTATCAGGGAGACCACTGACCCTCGCTTTAAGCTCAATGAAAGGGTCATGGTGATGTGGAAATGAATAAATGCTCTGCACTTGCTGCTTCTTGATTTAATCTGAAGCAATTAACTATATAACAGGCTCTCAGTATTCTCCTACACCATTACCTCCCAAAGGAGAACTAGAAAATGCACGTTCCTTTATAGAATGGTCTGTGAAATACTGTGGAAAACTATTTTAACTATGGACATTTTAAATGGAGTTTCTCCAGACAAACATGAAACATAGTTATGAATAAAATCTTTCATATTAGGATCATTTGAAGTAGAGATTGTATGTTTTTGTATTCATCCTATGTAAGCATTGTTCTTAAATTGGGACTGTATCCTTAGGGCCCGATTTTAAAAAAACCAAATTAGGATATAAACTTTCTAAGTAAAGGACACAGCTGAAAATTGCATCTGGCACGAATCCCAACTTTTTGTTTGTCCAAAATTGTCCTTTGAGCTTAGGAATTTTTAAGACAGTCTAGGGAGTTTTTCTTTTTGCATGCTTTATAAGTATATTATCCTTTCTGGGCAATCGATTCCAGATATACTCCAAATGCAGCATTCTGATGCGCAACATTTTAGCTTAGACGACTTTTTTTTATTGGTAGCCTCATGGTGACACTTGAAATCTTTGAAGTTAACCTGATTTGACTGAATCCATGGCGCCAGGCAAAAGCTCCTGGCGTTTGAACTGCCTTAGATGAGCCAAGTAGTTTGCCTCATTGATCTGCACCAGCCTCTCCTTGAGCTGACTGCTAAAATTGTTCATTAAATCTTTACGAACAAGGTGACCACTATAATGTGCTGTTCTATTTGGAATTACTTGAGATATTTTTATAATTCAATATCATATCATTTCCAGGCTTCCATTTCTTCATTATTAGCCTTCAGCTAAATTGATAATTTTTAAAGTGCATCCTTGGGCCCAAGCACTGCCATAATTCACATGCTAATGTTGCTATTGTATAAAAGTCTACTGCAAAATGGGTAGCTTTCCAATCCCCAGCCTGAGGTGAAGGCAGACAGCTGCTGTTCCTGTAAGCAGCTGTGTTAGTGCAGTGGCCTGCCCTGTTGACCACGCAACTGTATGGGCAGAACCAGTTATCTTGTGAAATGGGATAGGTGTCAGAACCAGTGTGTAAAGATTCTGACAATGAGCATATGATAATGACCAGGGTAAATGTGCCGCTTCTTCACCAGATTTTCCTTGTCATGTCTGACCTGCTGTAGCTTTTTTTTAATCATTTCTTTAGTTTTTTGCTATTGTTGTCCTTTTTTCAGCAATATTTTATGCTGTAATTAATTGTTTCCTCTTAGAGAGTATTATTGGTTATCCTATCACCTTAAGCATAAACTGCTGAGATAGAGTCTCTTTTAAGATTTTCTTTTTTTAAAAAGTACTCCTGTATACATAATCAGATTCTATTTATATAAATTTTCAAATTGAGTTAAGATTCCTTCTAACTAGAGGATAAGCTAAATTTTTGCTGCTAGATACATGACTTCCTTTAATATTTAAAAAAAAAATTTAAGAATTCATAATTACTTGTGCTGATACAAGGAGTAACATTTTGCTTAATTATAATGAAAGCATTGGGTGTTCTTTTAGTCTCCAGTATTTTTTTACTTCTGTTGCCCTTGGGTCCACATGGATTCTTACAGCACCTGTTGGATGGGCTCTGGGAGATTAATAACATGCAAATGTAGTTACTGCTACCTGTTTCAACAGAGAAACATCTAGGTGGAGGAACACACACACAAAAGCAGTTGTTAGGAATTCAATTTCTTAAGTTTAAGCACATTAAATGCATCTAGTTGCTATAATTTGTTTTATATACCTTTATAATTCTATTACTCAATGCTGATATTATTCTCTAAATTTTTGCCTAGGTCTGTAACCAGTGATGAAGGATCCATGAATGCATTCACAGGAAGGGGGTCACCTGGTAGGGGTCAAAAGACTAAAGTCTGTACCACACCTTCATCTGGTCATGCTGCATCTGGGAAGGACTCAAGCAGCAGATTGGCTGTTACAGACCCCACTCGGCCTGGTGCCACCACCAAAATCACCACCACCTCCACCTACATTTCTGCCTCTACACTTAAAGTTAACAAGAAAACCAAAGGGCTCATTGATGGCCTTACTAAGTTTTTCACACCATCACCTGATGGTCGCAGATCACGAGGTGAAATAATAGACTTTTCAAAGCACTATCGTCCAAGGAAAAAGGTCTCTCAGAAACAGTCATGCACTTCTCATGTGTTGGCTACAGGTACCACACAAAAGATAAAACCTCCACCTTCTTCACTTCCACCCCCAACCCCCATCTCTGGTCAGAGCCCCAGTTCACAAAAGTCCAACACTTCTACTTCTTCTACCTCTCCCCAGAGTTCATCCAGCCAGTCCAGCGTGCCCTCTTTTAGCAGTCTTACTAATAACAGCCAGCTGAAGGCACTGTTTGATGGACTTTCTCATATCTATACCACTCAGGGACAGTCTCGAAAAAAGGGACACCCAAGTTATGCACCACCCAAACGTATGCGTCGTAAAACTGAATTATCTTCCACAGCAAAGTCTAAAGCCCATTTCTTTGGAAAAAGAGATATTAGAAGTAGGTTTATTTCTCACTCCTCCTCCTCTAGCTGGGGGATGGCTAGAGGACGTATTTTTAAAGCAATTGCTCACTTCAAGCGAACAACTTTTCTTAAAAAGCACAGGATGCTAGGCAGATTAAAATATAAAGTGACCCCTCAGATGGGGACCCCCTCACCAGGGAAGGGGAGCTTGACAGACGGAAGGATTAAACCTGATCAGGATGATGGTAAGCAAAAGGTCAAAGCTCCAACCAAACCTGCGTCCCGTCCCCTTCTCCCCAACCCCAAAATAAATAAATAAATAAATTCCTATTTGTCACATAGGCCTTAGCTATTTCTCTTGTTCTCACTTCACCTTCATACAGAAGCAGTGAAACTTTGACCTTTTTCTAATGCTGACTAAACCTCCAAAATGTTGTTTTTCCAACTAATACTCTCCCACCTTTTATTATTTATTTCCATTTGTAGTGACACTAGGACCCCCCAGATGCCTTCATAGCGTTGCTTATGGCTTTGTAGTCCCGCATGAGTAGCTACTGTCATGCTTCTGCCATGTTCTTTCCCATGCTGCCTCTTCAGGCACAGTGCTGTTTGGTCGTGTGCTGTCAGTGCCTCCAACAGGGGGGATTCAGCTCCTCATCTCCCTCTGCTCCATTGCTCTCTCATGACAAAGTTCATCCTGCTTCCTTCTCAACAAAGCCTGATCTGTGATTCTGTGAAGTGTGCTTTTTGGATGTGAGTGAGTCTAGTCTGTGTGTTTAAATTCACTTCAGTGAGAAAACTGATTCATTTGATCAATTGGCCCGTTACATTGCTACCCTTTATAAAACAAAAGGCAAAAACGTGTCATTTGGACAAAGTGGTAGATATTCTTACCTCTAAAGTGATTATGGGAATTCTACAACTAGACATTGATATAACTTCTAATCTTGGTTGAAAGATATTATGTTAATTTGTATTTCTCTTAATCTCCCTCATATATTTATTGAAGCTGTTAAAAAGATGACAGTGATGATTCACATTAAAATTGGGTACAGCAGGGAAAGCTACTGCTGGATCTTTGAGCGGTGCCTAGACGTAAAAGCTTATCAAGCTTAAAAAAAAAATCCCTATTTGCCCGCTATGCTAATTTGGTACCATTTTGGTAATTTACGGTGGTTACTCATGATTCAAGTCAGTGAATACACTTTCTGCTGGTTTTAAATGACAGATACTGAAATCAAAATAAGCATCAAACAAGAAAGTACAGATATAAATGTGATTGGAAACAAGGATACCGTTACTGAAGAGGATTTGGATGTTTTTAAGCAGGCCCAGGAACTGTCTTGGGAGGTAAGGCCAGGACAACACATTATAGTTACAAGGATAATAACATGTAACCTTTATATATATATAGATATAGATATATCTATATATGTATGGCTATTATGAAATTACTGCTTTGCTTCTTAGAGAGACTCCTCAAAATTCCTTATGTTTTTTTTAACTGTTTTGATCTTTAAAACAAAAAAACAACTATACTTTCAAAAACAATGACTTTGTAAAGCTGTCTCCACTCAGCAGATCTCACAAAATAGACCAAAGCAGCAGTAACTGTAGCAGACTTTAAGTAATGCTTCTAGGTGTAAAGGAATAGATTTCCGACTATTTTTGTTCACATTTAGAAAATAGCCTCTTAAATGATTTTTTTTTTTAAAAAAGAACATTGCTTTTACATTTCCTGATGCTTCTTTCAACACAGATGGCCAGCCATATGAAAAATGTCTCATAATTTTAATCGCTGGCATTGAGCAGAGCAATATTATGTTTCATGATCAGTTGTCACTATTATTTTCATTGTCCAGTAATTTCTTTAAATGATTCCACATAAAACATTAACTCTGCTTAGTTTATTGTGACCAAAAGATTGCAAGGTAAAGGTGTTGGACTTCGTAGAGGCAGATTTATGCTGGATTGTCAATTTTTTATGTCAGTAGAATACCTTAAGTTTCTAAGCCAGGGTATTGGCTTTTCCACCACTTAGTTTCTTGGGGGATGGGATAAGAGGGGAGGGGTGTTTATAGGTTCTTAAACCTTATGTTTAGTATCAGTCTCTTGGAGTAAATATTTCTGATGGCTCCTACTTAGGCACTATTGGGTATTTCCACTCCTTATTCTGCCCGCCAGGGTACTCAGTGTTGTTTTCCTTTGGATATGATAAATTTCAAATTCTTCCCCTAATTTTGAGTTGGAAATTCTTAAGTACTGCCCTTTTTTGGGGGGTGGGGGGCATGAAGACTACTTCTAGCCTTCATACATAGACACGATGAGTAGCAGACCATTATCTGAACGATACTGCTAAGTATAAATCCCTTTCTTACCAACATGGTAACAATGGCTTTTTCAGTTATGACTATCTCTTGACTGTATCGGGCATTGTGCTAGACACTGGGAATCAGACAGAGTAAATCAGGCAGGCCCTTACTGCATGGGAACAAAGCGAGTAAGAGAAGATCAATATTAAACTTAAGACTTCACAAGCCATTACTTAATTACAAGTGTATTAAATATTATTTCATGGAGGAACGGGGACTATAAGAATGTATAACAGAAGTATTACCTTATCATTTCCTCAATTTTAATATACTTCCAAGATCATTAAACTCAATTTAATGGACATGTATTTAATCACATTGTATTATTCATTTCCTATCTTGGTAATACTGTTTAGTGCATTTCTTATTCAAAGCTGTTTATTATTTCACAAGGGCTTATAATGTTTATTTTAACATCATGAAAGTTCATGATTAAGGTGACTGTTCTAGTCTTGATAGGTTTTCATATCCACTGGTGAAAGAACAAAAATGTAAGTGATGATATCTTCTTCTAATACTTGTGTGTGTATGTGTGTGAGTGTGTATGTATGTGTGTGTGTATATATATATATATTTTTTTCTTCCCTTTCTTTTCTTTCTCTGTGCCAGAAAATAGAGTGTGAAAGTGGGGTGGAAGACTGTGGCCGGTATCCATCTGTAATAGAGTTTGGGAAATATGAAATCCAAACCTGGTACTCCTCGCCTTACCCACAGGAATATGCAAGGTAATGGAATAAGCCTGGCAGGTACAAACCTTTCTTGCCATATATGTGAGGAAGGAAATTTCTAAAGCAAGAATTACATGATTTTTTGACATAAATTTTAGTAGTTAATTTCTAAATGCACCCAAAGCTATTCTTTTGCCGACACCTTTCCATAGTTACTGTTATGTGCAGGCTCCTTACAGTCCTTACGCATTGTAAATTTTGTCTTTTTTACAGACCATGTATTCTGTCTTTGGGCAATTGTTGTTTGTGTGTAAAACCAAATCCAGAATGAAAAAAAACTAGCCTTTGTAATATATCTGGTAGTTTCTTCTCAGTTGCCTTTTACATTTTCCTAGTTAAGTTTGTCAATTTTGTCTCTTGATTTCTGACATTTTATTTTCAAATTTTTTACAGAAATGTAGCAAAACAAAGAAAAATGGGAGAAAGTAAGTGGGAATGGGTAGCCTTAAGAGACTCTCCCCCAATTCTTTATTTTTAGAGCCATTTGTGACTAACTTGTTTAAAAATGAAGAGAAAATAATAGTGTCAGAGTTTTCATTTGTCTTGAACTAAGATTAGCTGTGAGATTATCTTAAACTAATATATCTAAAAATAAGTATCTTGTCAACAGATTTCTTCCTTCACATATATCAGGGTATACATCTTTAGTATCTTCTCAGTGTTTTCAGTCTACAATGATTCTGGTCTAAATTTTGACCAATTTGTTTTTCTTCTAGAATAGAAGTCCTTTTCTCTACCATGTGGCCTATCATCTAATTGTAGAAAAGGGTGTGTGTGTGGGTGGGGGGGAGTGTTTAAGGAGGAGGTTGCCAGGGTGCAGGGCCATGGGGGTGGGGGGGGAGGGAAGAGGTGGTGTTCTAGAAGTCAAATGATAAGAGTCAAGGGTCTTCATTTTTTGTCCCAGCTTATATCACTCTGCTATTCTTGAATAAGTTTTTATTATGTGAGCTTCAATTTATATGAGTAATCATAAGCCATGTGTTCTGAGAACTTTGAATAAAATTTGCATATAAGTGTAGGATTGTAAATTACCTTTGTGTCTGTATCTTTCCCCAAAACCTTTATCCACACTCTTGTACCCCAAAGACCTTGAAAGTGTTTCTGAATACTTAACTGTAAATATAAGCAATGTCCACTCAAATGTGTATAAAGGTTTAAGTACAAATTGCTTTAATTTTTAAGGTGGCACAAAAGCAAGCGAATGAAAGATATTCATCTAATGTTAGTGAAAGTATTAGTAGAAAGAAAATCTTTTGACTTGCAACTTATAGTCATTGTTTTAAACCATATATTATTGTGGTAATAACTTCAAAGTTAACTCATTCATAAGTAGAAATGGATACAATTAAGTTCCAGAATTTCTCTGCTTCATAAGTACCCAAGTCATTTAAATAGTAATGAATTCTTTTCTGAGTAGATTATTGCAATTATACCACTTGAGTGAACATACTACTCAAAATACGACTTCAGATCAATAATTTGAAAAATATGCATGGTTACTTGACAGGATGCATCCTTACTACTATTTTTTATGCTAATGTTTCTGAGTTCGAAAACCTCCCTTTTGTAGGACATTTTAAGGAAACAGGATTTGTTCAGAAAGTGGAGGCAGTACATTATATTGAAAAATATGTAAGGCTTCTACATTCTCTAAACTATTAGCTTTCTTTTTTTTGAAACTATTTGTTTCAAATACTCTCACATCCTGTTCATGACTTAGAGAAAACGGAACAATATTTAATATTTTCCCCCTAAACTGTTTAACCAATCTGATAGATTGTTTTTTTAAATTTTAACAGATTACCAAAGCTTTACCTGTGTGAATTTTGTCTTAAATATATGAAAAGTAAAAATATTTTGCTAAGACACTCAAAGAAATGTGGATGGTTTCATCCTCCAGCAAATGAAATTTACCGAAGGAAAGACCTTTCAGTATTTGAGGTAAGCATGTGTAAATAAAAAATAGCTTTTTGAATCTCAGTACTTCTAATTATTGACTGTGTGCTGATTTGTTTGTAGAAGGTGTGAGTATTTTTAATTTTGGCATTGAAATTCACGTTACTCTTTAAAATATCTCTGTATTTTGGACTGTTTTACCATATTAAGCAACCATTTAGACTGATGATGAATTTCTTCTTCATCACATTAACTTTTTTGTCTTCCCTCAAGTCCCTGTGTGCACCAGACACATTCACCAGTGAATTTATGATCTCCTCAGCTCTTTGTAAATTCTACTTTCTTTGGCAGAAGAAATTAGCTTTGTTCAGCAAATCCAGCCAATGTCTGGCAGGTGCTCAGTCTTCCAGGGAATTGAGCAGCTGTACATATCTCCTCAGTACACAACCACCTGTGTTCCCATCCATTTCTTGGCAGAGTGGATAATCCTTTTGGTGAGACCCCAGCAGATGTAGGGACTCCTTTCCAGCCCCCACCTGGGTGGATCTCCATCCCTAGGGAACAATGCTATTCACTGGAACCCCTTGTGGCCATATGTCTGTCATTGTAGGTTTTTGAAGGCATTTTGTGTTTTCAGAATTGATTTAGTAGCAGGTTTTTGCCTCTATAGTTTTTTTTGTTTTGTTTTGTTTTTTGTTTAATCATGTTTCTGCTATCAGTTTAAGGGATCCATTTCGGTTGAGTCAGTTGTACCTTGATGAGACCTTTCCTTTCTTTCAAGTAGTAGGACTTCTTAATTCTCTCCTCCACTCTCTTCATTCCAGTTGAGTACTTCCATTGCCCTGCCTTTTTTCTTCGGTTATCCATCTTGGTACATTCTTTTTCATTCCTGGGTGTTTAGAACAAAACTCCTTGCAAGTTGACAGGCTTCATTCTCTGAAGTACAGTTTTACTTTAGGATTCTCTTTTTTCTGTATTGTTCACTGAAATGTAGTACTCTGCCCCATTTTTCTTTAGTTCTGGTCTATGATATCCAGAACTATGATATTTAATGTAGGAAATCTCATATATAGTTTCTCACATAGACCAGACAGTCTCCTCTTATCCCACTAACTTTGACCCACTTCTTTTTCTCAACTGATCAGAGAACACAGATTATTCTACCTGTGTCTTAGAACTTTCTTTAAAGCCCTTATTCCTAATCATATCAGGTTCTTTTGGTGTGCTTGAACGAAGAGGCTATTGTTGCTTGGAAGATTTGATAACATTTTAGTTCATACTAAAGGGTAGGTCAGTTTCTAAAATGGGAACTACCCACATTTGCTGTGGGACTGTCCTATATTGTAAGGATGTTTATCAACATCTCTGGTCTCTAACTATTAAATGACAGTAGCAACACCACCACTTCCAGTTAAGACAACCAAAAATGTCTTCAGACATAACTAGATGTCCCTTCCTCCCCATGTTCCACTCACCTCCCACCAAGATGACTGGGCTAGAGGGAAAGCCACATGCAAGTTGTTTGTCCTTCAACAACTTTCTGTTGTTAGTCTTGGAATGCCACCCAGCCAGACCCAAACAGTTGAGTCTACAGAGCTGTTTCCAGTTGAGGCTTAACTAAATATCACAAGTTCAGCTTTCCTTATGGCTCCTTGTTGCCTTGGGTTTGTTGTTGTTGTTGTTTTTTCCTGGCCAAAATAAGATGGAAAGCACTGTCATTGTTTTCCAAAGAATTGTTGGTTTTAAGTTGTTGTTAAATAATCAGCGTGAATTTGCCTGTGGGGTTGAAGCCCTTAGAGATCCAGGAAAAATCTCTAGACTGAGAAACTCAATTTTGTTAGACTGATAAGAATGACCTACTATTTCAGAGCAGGTACTTTTGGATCATCCAGAGATGAGAAGGAAAAAAAATCAGAAGCAGATTTATAAAATTTATTTATAAAAACAATGAAGGAACTATATTAATAAGTGCTAACATCCATATTCTAGACTTTAATATTTGGGGTACAGCATATAGGAAACATTTCTCCTATCACTTTCCTAAATAACTTATAAAATAAATGAAAATAATCCCAGATTACTGCTTTCTTCTCTTTCTCTCTCCCTCTTGAATGTCTTACTAATCTTTTCACAACTGTTTAGAATTTTGTTTCAACATTGTCATCTCTCTTTTTCTGGTTCACACATATATACTTCTGTCTTTTTGTCATGTGGTACCTTTTCCAAAAAGATGATATACCAAAATACATGAAAACTTCCCTTAATTAGAATTGTATCCTCTGTGCCCACTGCCCATATTTGATTATATTGCTATGTGTGTGACCTAAGTTTTAGCGAAGGAAGATAGTTATATGAAGTCTAAAAATAATCTGTGCATTATGAAAACCTACAGAGCCCACAGAAAACTTGAGAATGGTCAAGTTCATTGTTAAAGAACTCTGCTTAGCAGATATCCATTTCCCCTAAAAAAAATGCGAGGTAAATTCTCAAATCTGCTGTGCTTTTTGTTTTCATCAAGTAACTACATTTGATCAAAGAAATTGGCATCTGTGCCTAGCCTCTTGTCTATAACCATCAGTGTCACAGCTTGATTCTTTTATTTTGAAAAGAAGTAGTCTGTAATCATGGTACTTAGTGCAGGTTGAAATTCATCTCACTTTTTCTCTAAGTATTCCCAATGTAGAAATTTTATCTTTTCCAATTATATTTAAAATGATGCTTGGGATAAAACCAAAATGGAATCCTCTTTTGGTAATTTGCACTTCTGGAAAATCAAAATAATGCAGTTCACTTACTTAATTTTTATGTGAAGCCCTTTTGAAAATAACAGTTTAATTTACTTGAGCAGGACTTTTAATCTGTTGACATTTTTAAATTTCATATTTACTTGAATCAAATAGAGAGGACATGCATGATCATTTTAAATTCATAATAAATGGCAAGAAAAATCACTCCATTGTTAATGGTTTGGCCTTCAGTATCTTAAAGCAAAATTTAAGCTACCTTTAATTTACCACAATTTAAAGAAAAGGTAAAATTCTGATTTGCCAAGGGAAAGCTGTTCTCTAGTTAAGTATATACCTATTTGATGGAATGTTCGAGTTTGTTTTTAAAGATTTATTTATGCATACAAGAGCTGGTGTGTAGGCAAGAGGTGTGGGAGGTGGGGAGTGAGAGGATTCACTAGAGACAAAGTGGGGAACAGAACAGGCAGGCAGACTGAAATACACTACTGAGGGGAGCAGCGAGTGAGATTGGAGAGGTCTGCTGCGCCATGTTGGTTAGTTCCCTGGCTGGGGATCGAACTCATGCTGCAGCTTCATAGTGCTGAGACTTAATCCCTGTGCCTCCTGGGAGACCTGTAATAGAATGTTATAATATGTCAGTTTGGAAATTAGAAAATATGATTACATACTTTACAAAATACCATATAGAAGCAACAATTTTATATTGAGTGGTATTTCTATGTTAAATAATGTTGTCTGTTTCTCTTTGCTAGGTTGATGGGAATATGAGCAAAATTTATTGCCAAAACCTTTGCTTGTTAGCCAAGCTCTTCCTGGACCACAAAACGTTGTATTATGATGTCGAGCCATTCCTTTTTTATGTCCTTACAAAAAATGATGAAAAGGGCTGTCATCTGGTTGGATACTTCTCTAAGGTAAAACATGAGCCAGCATGACCTTTGTTTTCTTTTTCCAAATGTTTTTTGGTAGCGCCCAATTCTTTGAACAGGGCTTTTTTATGACTATAATTTGAATAAGTGACACATGTTTCTGAGAAACTCAGGTTCTTATTCAGAGCTCATTTTAAAAAATAGAAATAATAAATGCTGTGCCTAGGAAGTATACAAAGGACCTTAACACTTTCTGCTGTCTTGACTATCAGCATCCACATAACATTATAATTGCTGCCTTGCAGACCCCCTAGTTTCTTTGATTTTCTAAATGTAAGCTTATATCCTTAAGTGGTGTCAACATGAAGGTTTTAGTGTAATGTAGCATTTAAAAGATAATTTTCATTTCTCCACCATGCATTCCCTCTGCACTCATCAGTATTTCAGTGAGTTGGAACACTGGAATTTGAATAGTCAAGCTGATATAGTGACTAGTTTTAAACTCTTCCATTTCTCACTCTCTCTGTTATTGTTACAAGATCTAAAGCATCCTCACCTTTAGCCTAAGTATCTCCAGCTGTTCACATAGGGCAACCCTTAATATACTGAGTGAATAGTTTGTCTTTTTTCACTGGTTCAGAGCAATTCTTTCACATTCCTGTGCTTAAAGGCTTCTGAGAGTAAATCTAATGCAATGAAGGAAAACTGAATGTGGAGATATTTATCAGGTTAATGACCTTAACTTTTCTTAAGCACCTAGAAAATGGTTTAATATGCCAGGATGGTAATTAGGATACTTCTAGGCAGAAGGTGAATGATCTGAACACTGTACTTTATTTATTTTATGATACAGTTTTTCGTATTAGGTGATAAGTGAATTTTTATGAATCCACTCTTGTATAATATAAATGGAATGCTTTCTCAAAGTGTCATTTTCATGGTGGATCAATGGATAGAATATATATGAAAGTCCTTTGCCAACTGTAGTTTTTTCTAAACATAAGCATCAACCCAGACACTGTAAATAATTACGAATAAATGACAGAAGTCATGGGTAACTGTCTCAATGTTTGACTTCACATGTTTCATAAAGCTCTAAAATGAAAATAGTTAATTTTCACATTATGTATTCAATAATGACAGTGAAAATTAACACAAAACTATGGAAATACATTTTTATAATTTATAAAATTATATGTAGGTAGGTCTTTTTCTCCAAAGAGTTTAAAAAAAAAAAAGTTGGGGGGGGCATTCCAAGAACAAAGAGGAAAGGAATTCCATACAGTAATCTGGTGGTAGAACATGGATGAGTTGGTGGTAGCATCTGCTGGGGCACCCCAATATTACCTTAGTTAAAAATAAATAAATAAGTTAATTATTAAAAGAATAGTAGTCATTAACACTTCTTGTTAGGGAATGATATTTCCTTAAATGTATGTGAGTTTAAACGTAGATGTTTGATGGGCCCTGCTGGTTTTGTCGTGCCAGCTGACCTCTGGGACTACCGTTAATAGTGACTCTTGCATTTTTGTCTCTCTTTCTTACAGGGGGTCCAGCATTTTATTCAGAACAGAACAAGCTAAACTTTTTCTCAGTTTGTCATAATTCCTTCTACAACATAGTAGCATCTACTATCTAGAATACTAATAATCTTTGGCAGTGTAGTGAAACAAAAAATTAAAATATAACCATGTTAAAAGACTATGCAAATTAAACCATATGTCCTAACATGTCAATTGGAAGCATGAAGGACTTAGGAACCTTTTGGGGTGAACTTAAATCAAATTTCATTATTATTTGGTCAGTGTGAATTGTTGCATGCATATGACTTTCCAAGCACATAATAGATGACTCGAAGCAGGAAAAAAGAAACCGCAGTTATTTCATCTATAGACTAGAATTCAATTATAGTCATTTGGGAAGGGAGGATTATTCTTGGGTTAGATTTTTTAAAAAACTCCTGAAGGTAGGAATAGTTCTGCACAAAGTAAAGAATGTCATTAAGATTGAATACTTTTAACCCAAAGTACATTTCTTTTTAGATTAGAGGGACCCGTTTGTCTAACTTAGCAAAATTGACTAATTAGTTGAGCCTGTGCTATTAACATGCACACCCTATGATGAACAATCCAGCTTCTTAAAAAACTCCACACAATGTTTCTTCTTTCTCATTTCTGAGAGGCTACACAGACAGTTACAAATGTGCAAAAGTTGGGAGCATATCTTTTCCACAAAGCAATCTTTAATTCTACCCTGTAGGGTTTTTTCCACAACCATTTCCTGTGATCTTTCAAATAGGTTCATTAAAGATCTGGGTGTTCTGAAGTAATTCTTTGATGTGGTTTGTAACATTTGTGGTCCATCTTATTTGTGGTTTACATTTGGCCAGAGCATTCACAACCTCAAAAGCCTTTTCCAGATCTTCTCTGCGTAGGTTTTGGTGACTTCTGTTTACTCTGAATAAAATATTGCTGCTCTGCTGCCACATCCCATGAAAATTTGAATTCTTCTTTAACTGTAAGAACTGTTTCCCATCATATTCTTCCCGTCTTTCCTCCTAGTTTCAGATTATTGGTAATATTTCAACCTCACTTTTGTTTGAAGGCTCTGGGATTTCTTCTTCTTGTGTTTTTTGTTTTTCTGGTTTTGAAATGCAGATTATTTCTCTAGCTTTCTGCTTTGACTATGTTTTCATGGAAGAAATGTATTCGTGCAAGTCTACCCACACACATACTATTTTAGTTTCACTGGGACATTTGCTCAAAGGCAAAAGACAGATTGCTGTTGCAGAATTGTACGTTATTTAGTAAGGTAGCCGGCTAAGTCCTAAGTTAACCCGCTGGATGGTGGTTTGTTTTTTTATATCCCCCCTCTCTCCCAAGTTATTTGAGCAAGGGAAGAATTCCTTCCATACCGTCTGTGTTCTGTTTCATTTGGTTCATATTTCCTTTATTCATATTTTACAGTAGTGGCTTCCAAGAATAAAAGCATTGAGAGGCATGCTGGGAGTTGATGACTTGTCATTAGCTGATCGTTTAATTGATTAACACAGTAGGATTATCCTGCTTGATCCTGACCTAATGCATTGACTCACTTTAGTGGATAGTTGTCCAAGGACAGTGGCAGGTGCAGGGAATCGCCCACTTCAGCAAAGCTCTGACATACTTGATCTGTTTCTCCTTCCCTCAGGAAAAGCTTTGCCAGCAGAAGTATAATGTCTCCTGCATAATGATCATGCCCCAGCACCAAAGGCAAGGATTTGGACGGTTTCTCATTGATTTCAGTAAGTGAAGTGCTTTATTTACTTTCATGATACAGAGAACTGATAGATGTTGAAAGAAATAGTGACATATAAAACTTTATTTAATCTACTTTGTTGTTTTTATCAATAGATAATGGGTTTTCTATTTGTATTTACATAGGTTAGAAAATCTTCCTCTAGTGAAAAATTTAGTGCTACTTACTTACTGTAGTCTAGGAAATTGAGACTAGCTCTCTCAGCAGTGTCACTAGCTAGCTCACAAAGCCATTACCCTGGATGAACCGGCAGAATTACATTCCATTTTGTGGTGCTCATGTTCATTAGCACTAAAAGAGGCAATTATTTGTGATTAAAGCCAAAGGAAGTGTTATTTAAAAGGATTTTCAGCTTTCTAAATTTTTGCCTATAATTGTGTACTGTACAAAGCAGAAAAGGGATTTTTCTGTTTAGAAAAATAATTCTTTAAGTAACCAACCTACACTGTGAGCTTCTCTAGTGGAAATAACTGTCTTGTTAATTTACTTTTTTCTATTATGGAAGTTATGACCATGTTTATATCTAGAGTACCCAAGAAATACTTTTTTACGCATTAATATCTTCTTAGTGTCTTCAGTTAAAATCAGAATAATGTGTAAAAGTATGTGCAGGATAAAGTGAAAAAAATGTTTGTTTTTTTCTCCTTGTTTATATTGTATTGGATATGTAGATATAATATTAACATGACATTCGGAGGTAGTCAAAATGTAAAGATAACAGGAAGGTCAGCTATCCCATGATTCATTTCCGATCATTTGAAAATCTGTCACTAGGAATAATGTGTCTTCATTACCGGATTATAGTTTGTCTGATTTTAAACTAAAAGAAGGAAAGTTTAGGAAATGACATAATCTTCATAAGTTATCTCAGATGCAAAATCTAAAAAGTGAATGTGCTCAAGGAAAACTCTGAAGAAATATATTCAGTTAAAATTGATATTATTAGACATTTAAATATTAATGTCTGGGGATGAAATAACATAAATAGTTATAGGCTAATTTGTGTGGTTTATTGACATTGAAGAATATTATTTGTTCTTTGAAGTGTTTTGATTTTTTAAATTTTTATTAACATTTCTAGTTATTAATTCATTACCTGACCTTATCTATTCATGATCGAGTTAGCCCACACAGGGCCAACTTACCAGAATTTACCCTTTTTTTTCCCCCCACAGATCTAGCTATAATCAGTTCTAAGGGTATATCCATTTGTCTTGTGTTGAAGTTTTTGTGGCCACCATTTGTAAGTTACTCATAAATATTATAATTTCTTGAATGCATAGCAACCATCCAAACCTTAAACTTTTAATAGTATCTGCATGCCTACAGAATAAGGCAGACACTTTGACTCAATATTCAAGATGTTCCAACATCTAATTCCACCTTATTTTTAGGCTTCTTCATTTACTAATCTCTACAGAATTCTGAGTACATTCCTATATTCCCATTCTTTGTCTCTCCATTGCCTTCCCTGAAATGACTACTTCCTCTGTTGGTCCAATATTCTACCCATTGTAAGACCCAGTTCAAACTTCCTGCTTGACCCCACCTCATGGAGTTTCATTTTGTTCCCTTCTTGGCTCCTTATCTCTGTACTAGACTCAATGTATACTTTTCTGGTAATTACTGATTTTTGTCATACTTCCAGCTTACCGTAAATTCCTTGGATACGTTCTTTGTAATCAGTAGGACAGTATTCTGTCTTAGATATATTTTGTGATTTGAATTGAACCCCTAAAGTGATATGGTCACTACCCACAATAATTTTCTACCTAAAATTAAAAAGGGACTGGTACTAGGTAAAAATGCAAGGCTCTGAATATAGTAGCATCTTATTTGTACAGCATGATCTAGCACTGAGGCCTTTTTCCTTGTATAACAACCTAATAACATAGACATTTCTTTCAAATGCTATATCTTTATGTTAACCATTTTAGTGAAAATTTTATTAGATTCTATCTTATATATGAACTATGGAACATTTTGGGATGGCTTCAGCAGCATCATGATGAATGCCATTGATTAAGAAATGTCCAACCTATGAGGTGTTGAGGGTGTAATTTTAGATTTTGCCTTTCCTATGTCTTTGTCACCACCCCTACAGTGAAGTTGGTTAAGGAGTTGAAAGGGGATTGGTGTTATTTCTTCAGAGAAGAGGATACTAAAGGAAGAATTTTATAGCACTCGTAGAAAATAGGAATTGGTTGTTAACCCAATAAAGATTCAATTTAAAACCAAAATATGTCTGGCAACCTACGTTTTAAAGAAGATAGAATAGGTAGCTGGAAAAAAATTGATAATACCTCCTTTTTGCAGTTACTTAAAAGAGTGGTAGATAAATATCTTGTAGGAAGATTTTGCAGAAGGAGGAGATGAACTCCAGGACCTCTTAGAATCATTTTTAGCCTCATAATTCAAAACTCAAGGTTACTGGGGTTTTTTTAAGGGACCCTTTAATGGATGGATTTATTTTACTTTTATTTTGTAAAAGATCCTGAGTGTTTTTGGATAGGGAGGTATTTTCAGTAATTCAAATAAAGTTGTATGGCAGGAATATTTTATTTTGTCCATAATAACTGCTGGTTTAACAGGCTGAAGTAAGGACCAGCAAAAAGAAAACTATAACTCCACTGAATCAAAGACATGGGCAAAGTAATGTGTTACATGAATAAAGAGAATTACAAGTTCAAGACTGTTTTCCAGTCAAGAGAAAGTGATCATCCATGAGACTAAACGCTGCCCTTGGAATAAGTTTTCTCGCTTCCTTGAGCAGCTTGTCTGGGGGTTGTCAGAGCAGAGGTCCTGGATGTCATTTGCAGAGCTTGGGCAAAGTATCTAACGGTCACCAACTCCTTACCTCATGAATTTTGACTCTTGACCCAAAACTTATGTTATGTGGGTAGAGAAAGGAGTGACTGACTATCATGGGTTAAAACTGATAACTCATCTCTTCCCCCTAGATTCTGAGATTCTTTCTCTTCCTCAGTGCAAAAATTTAAAGTATTTCCCATCTCTGTCTCTCTGTATACACACCACCCAGTCCACTCTCCATCCCAATCAAATTTCTCAGTGCTTCAGAGATGTCCCTTTTCCACAAAACTTTTGTGATTCTTGTTTTCCAGGGCAAAGCAAATAGCTGCTCTCCTACCAGGTACTCTTATGGTAACTGAGTGTCCATTCATAGGCCAAAATCTGCCCCTGCTGCCAGAACTACCCAGTATTATCTTTTCCAGCTTGCTTTGAAATTATTTAAGACTTTCAGAACTAAAAAAAGTCACAAAAATAATACCAAGAATTTCCATACACTCCACCCAAATCTATGATGTTGACATCTTACATCTGCTTTCTGCTTTACTACTCTTAATTTCCCTTCTCCCTCTGCTATATATATTTCTTTCACTGAATTGTTGAAGAATAAATTGCAGACTTACTGCACCTTTATCTTGAAATATTTCAGTGTTTCTTAAAAACAAAGATGCTCTTTTACATAAACAGTACAGATTTTAAAATCAAGAAGTCAGTGTTAATTCAGCATCATTATCTAATCTGCCCACCTTGTTCAAATCTCGGTTTTGCCAGATTTCACTAATGTTCTTTCCAGGAAAAAATTTTTTCCTAATCCAGGATCATACATTTGATTTTAGTTAATATATCTCCTTAGTCCCCTTTATGCTGGAATATTACTCACTTTTTTTGTTTGGTTACCTTGACAGTTTTATTTTGTACAGTACATCTCAATTTGGGTTTGTCTGGTATTTCCTTATGGTTAGAGTCAAGTTACTTAGAAGTGATACTCTGTCCTTGTCAGTGGGTCTATCATGGTAATTTATTTGTCCTGTTACTGACTTGGGGTAGTGCCTGCCAGGTTACTTTGTTGTAGACCTTATTTCCTTTTGTGTTTAGTAAATATGTGCTAAGAAAATACTTTGGAATTATGTAAAAAAAAAACTTTGTTTTCTCTTCCAGTTTTCTAGCATTAGTGATTTATGTCTAAAATAATTATTGTTGTGGTAGTTACTAAATGGTGATTTTATAATTTCACCTTATTCTTTGATTGAGGAAGCTGAGTCAGAGTTTTTCCAATAATAAATGTTATAGCTGCAATTTAAGTCCAAATACTTTGACTCTTAGCCACCACACTCTGAACTCTGTCAAGTACATATGGCTGAGTAAAATGTGAATAAAACATTGTTGGTGACTTAAAAATACAAATTCAAATAACTGCAAGAATATAACTTTTGCCTACCAAATTAGCAAATACTTTAAAATTTACCCAAATCTAAGTTAGAACTTTGTTATATTCACACTGCAGAAAATATAAGTTGGTAGACATTTCTCAGGATTTTGACAATATGTATTAAAATCATCTAACACATTTTTGAAAATAATTTTTTCTAGGAGAGCAATATAGTTTAATTACTATGTATTGATATCATACTTATTATATTTAAATCATGAACTTCCTTTCTCCTCATCTCTCCCCAACTGTAGCAATATAAATTCAAAGTAGGAAGTTTTAAATGTATAGATATATTGCCAAGAGAAAATGAAATCTTTCATAGTCCAGTCACTCAAAGAGTTAATGTCTTGGTACATTATCCTTCATAGTGTCATTATTTATAATATTAAAACAGCTTGAAACAGTCTCAGTATTCAAAGATAGAGAGTTCGTTCCCCTGAGAAAATCGTGGTACATCTATATGGATGTAGTATTATTAATCATTAAGAATTTGAAGACTATTTAGTAAAATTGGGAAATTCTTATGATAAATAAGTGACTTTAAAAGTAATATATTTCATGTTCTCAGTTATATAAAATTAGATGCAAAGGAAGGAAGGAAGGAAACTTCAGGTTATGTCTAGAATTAGAATTAATTTTCTTACTCATGCTCTTTGCTGTAACTAAAAAAGGAACAAGAGTCAGTGAAGGCCTCACCTAGGGCCATGGCAATGAGGATACATGGAAATGAGGAAGCTATTTTCCTGTTCATTCTGTGACAAGTTGAGCATCTGGTGGTGTTCAGTAAACACTGGTTGAATGAGTGAACAAACTGAGCTTGGAAAAGTGCAATTGCTGTAATTTTTGGACATCCACATACAGTTCCAAACATGAGTTTGGAACTCAACAGGGGTCTGCATTAGAGAGAGAGATTAGGAGTCTCGGGCATGTGCTTGTAGTTGAGAGCATAAGGACAATCTTGGGAAAGTATAGGTCTGACAGGGCTAAGGATGGAGTTCTGGAAGTTCCAACACTTAAGGGGCTAATAGAATAAAAAGTCACTGAAGAATTTGAAAAGGATCCAGAAGCAAGAAGAGAATCAGGAGAGAATGGCATCAGGGAACCTAAAAGAAGTCAGTATTTCAACAATAAAAGTCGTAATAATAGCTGACATTTCTAGAGGTTAGTCCTCACAGTGATCCTAGGAAGCAGATTGCTATGACCATTTTTCTTTAGAGGACACAGAAATATTAAGAAACATGCTAACTTCACCCCTCAATCAGCGTTCAGTGCCCCAAAGAAGGAGATTTAACTAAGACGTGTACTTGGGAAGAACTGTGGCTTATAAGTGAACTTTAAAGAAATGAATTCAGAAAGCCTGATCATAAAGATCAGGGTTCACAGGAATTTAGCCTTTTTGTACTTGAACTAGAGAAATTAAGACATTGGTGAAGAGAAAAGAGGATTTCACTGATGAAGAAAGACTGAGGAGAAAACAGAAAGCGATATCCAAATGGGTTGTTTTTCACAAATTCAGGGAAAGGCACTTGATGAATTGAACATTCTTTCAGAATTGAAAGTAAACACACTAACTAGAATCATAAGAATTCTGAATTCTTACTTTGACTTTCCCTTCTTTGTTGCACCCTTACTTTGTCTTAGAGGAGCTATCAAGGGTAAATGCCTTTCAGGTTCAGAAATCTAAAAACTTACCTTAAAAGTTGTTTGAGACTACTATGTTGACAACAAGCTATCAGTTACATAAATAATCAGTAACTATACATTCAGGCATTTTAAACATTAGAATCTGTTTATTTGTAAATCAATCATGAAAATTTATAAATAGATTCAATTCTTAACTTTATTTAATATTAAAGTTGTGCCGTGTTACAGCAGTAGGAGTAGCTGAATAAATCAGGCACTCATTTTAGCTTATCCCCTTTGCTCATATTTTCAGTATTTTTACATGTTGAGGGATTTCACCTGGACTTTCATGAGATCTGTGTGCTGTCTAAAAACTGAGTTGTAATTAGTGTGTGCTGCTAGAAGATGTATGGTGATTGACCCAATTTTGTGTCTGTAAGTTTACAAACTCATGTCCTAAATGTGGTTAACAGTGTCCACTTCTTAAAAATCACACACACAACTGGATTTAGCAAAAATAAGAGATACAGCAAACTTTTAAGGAAGGATACTTCTGGGTAGAAATGAATCTTAATTTCTTTCTTACTGAGAATTGAGATTAATTTTCTACTCCATTCTTTTACTCTTCTGGTTCTAATAGCAGATTTTTTGATTTGGTACATAGGGAGTCCTAGACATATCTTTTCTTTAGCCTCTTCATAGCTCTTTACTGAGAAAAAGGAAGCACCCCTTAAGAGGAAAAAGCATCTTCAGCGCCCCGCTTTTCTGCCCTTCTGGTCCATTAAGCAAAATTAGAAAGAAAGCTGCATACTTCATCTCTATGTAGAAAGGTATGATTTAGAGAGTAATCATATCTACTCTCTCAAAAGAAAACTTCTTCCCCTGAAGCTTAGCTGCTAGCTACTCACTGAAACTTTGTATTATGTCTAATCACAGGAATACATTTCATAGTAATTTAGAGTGCTAGTTAGCAACTTCTAGTTTTAATAGTCTGCCTTCAGTAGACTACTTTGAGAGAGCTTCCAAACGTTTCACAACACAGTTTAAGTAACACTTTGAAATACTTTTATGCAGGTATTTAGATTAGTTTCGTCTTGCCAAAAAATGCTTTTTGAGAGCAAATTTTTAATAGTAAACTGCCTGTTTCTTACGAAAGCTGTAGTTTTAATTTCAGAATTTTCATGTTAGGTTGCAGGGAGCCATGTTTCACATGGTTAGGGCAACCACTAAGAAATTAGGAGTACATTCCACTAGCTTCTGCTAAAGGGCGAGCAAGTTGAGTGTAATATTGGGGTAAACAGTTCTTCCCAAGAGCTAGTTCCCAGCCTGACAGGCCCGGGGAAGACACTGTATTCCCTAGGGAGGGTCTCTGGTCATCTCTACACTGTTGCAGTCAACTTAAGGCTGTACTGCCCAACATGTGATATGAGAATGGATTACAGAAGGGAAGACCTAGTAATGACCAGAATTCTGGTGCCTGTCACCTTATCCTGAGCAGACACATCCTTTTACTCCACTGGGACATGTGATTTCAGTCTTTCCATGATGGGGTAGAGATAATGAAGCTCTCAGATGGGACATATTTTCTCAGTATTTGAATACACAAATGTAAAGTACATAGTAAATATTTTATTTTCCCCCATATAGATAAGCCCTTCAATCCAGGCATTAAAGGTATGTTTTTAGGAACTGTGACAGGTGTCTCTTGGGAATATGACAAACTCCTTGTACAGAGTTAAGAAGTTGAATGATGGTACTTTAAGTTTGGTACGTGGTATTTACCTGCTTATGCAATTTTTATTTCATTGTTTTCTCTTTTTTTAGTGGCACTGACTTTTTTTTTAAATGATTTAGGCTGAACAAGTACAAAGTCATTAGACAGTTGCATATGTCTTTTGTATATGTTATTGCCCGTTTACTTAACCAAAATTAAACTGAGTGGAGGCATAGCTCTTGTTCTCTGCTACAGTTTCACTTCCTGGAAGAACCTAGCACTTAATAGGTCCTTATTGTTTGTTGAACAAATGTTAAATGAATTCCTTTAAGAAGCACTTTCTTAATGTATTTTCTCACCTCACATGTGGTTCTAAGGAAGGAGAATTTTATTTTATTAGGACATAGTCATTAATTTGTGGCTTACTTGCAAATGATGTTAGGTATGTACACTGGTTTCTTTAGAAATCTGGTATTTTTGTTCAAGTGCTGCTTGTATTTTAAGACCAGTTAAGCTGCATCAGAAAAAAAGATTGTCATTACCCACTATAAACCATAGACAAAGGCACTATTGCAAAACTCAGATTTACACACAGTTGGTTGAAGATATGCTTTTTGTTTCCTTTAAACAGATAATTCATTTCTTCATGCGTTTATTGTAAAAGGAAAACTCCAACCTAATCTTAAGAAACTAAAAACACTTCTCTCTGCATAGTTTTCTCAGCAGCAATGCTCCCTGAGCGAACACAGTGAAGGCAATCATTAATGATACTAATTTTTGCTTTCCAAATGATGCGTGAGTCTTTGATAGCCTTTTCTAAGATAGCATCCTCCTACCCTCCACTCCTCATCACATTTGTTGGAAGATAGAGCCAGCAGCCATATCCTTAAACTTTTCCTCGGTTTTGCAAGACATCTTTTAACCTGTGTAATCAAGTATGTAATCAAGCATAATGATAATATATTTTAATAGGATTCTAGTTTGCAATATAGTAAAGAGATGGCTATTTTTCCTTATTTTCTCATATGTTGCTCTAAAATCTTTTATCATTACTGTTTTATTACATTGGACTGGAGTACAATATATTTTAATATGCTTAAGATAATATCAGGGCTTGAAAATTGAGCTCTCAGTGACTTATTCAGAGGTTGACTGTTACTGAATGCATTGAAATGAGTTGCATGAAGCAGTGCAGCTAATGATTTGTCTTATTTTTTAACTAAGCTTGTCATAAATAAGAGCAAATAAATAGCTCTCACAGAATAGTTTATATTCATTGCTTCAATGAAAACAATGTAAATATAAAACATATGGTTTGTGGCTAATATTTTGCTTTACATAACTCAAAATTTTGTTAGGTCTTAGTATGCAAGTAGATTTTTTTTTTCTTAACAAATTGTTTGTCTGTTTGGATTTCTAACATTGATCGACATTTGCACTAAGTCATTTTGAAAAACACTAATGGTGAATTTCACTCAATTAGTATGAGAAAACCTAATCTTTAGCCATAAATGAAAGTTTAGCAACATCATCTGGTAGCAACATCATCTGGGTCTAAAGGTGTCCGTCACTCCACGCCCTTTCCCCTTTACTTGTACAGGCATTGTCCTTAATAAAGCTCGTACTCCTCTACCTCTGTCTTGGTGTTTGCTTCCCAAGCAGCGCAAACTGCCGTGGGTAACAAATGGTTAAACCCATTGTGCATCCTCTCCAAAGACCCAGGGTCCCCTCCAAAGACTACAAGTTCTACCGGGTGCAGCTGATTCACCAGTGACCTCCCTCTTCCCAGTGTCTGGCATGAAGTCCCACAGGGCTGTGTGTGCTCAGGAAGGACCTGGTAATTGAAGACCCCTGGGGTCAGCAGACAGACCTTCGGGGGCTTAGGGACCTGGGTTCAAGTGCTAAGTCCACAAGACTTGTTCATCCTAAACTCTAATCTTTGAACACAGAGCCAAACACACAGTGGGTACACCCAAAAAAAGGGTTTGTTGAAAGGCCTTCCTGGTGGCACAGGAATTAAGTCTCAGCACTAATACCACTGAGGCCTGAGTTCAATCCCCCGGCTACGGAAGTGACCCACAGGGCACAGCAGACCTCTCTTGTCTTGCCTGCTTGCTCCCCTCAGCAGTGTATTTCAGTAGATCCATCTGTTCTGCTCCCCACTGTGTCTCTCGACACAGTGAATTCTCGACACACACTCATCTCTGGACTAAAGCCCAGTTCTTTTACACATAAAATAAATAAATCTTTTTTTAAAAAATTTGTTGAAGGAGTAAATGAATACATGAATGTGAAAATGTATTCATTCCTCTTCTTTGTGCCACTGAACACCTACCAGATTTCACCTAGCTACATTATGGCAGGATGGTGCTTGCTCTCAGATCTCCTCTCAGTCTTTGTTTTTGTTTGTTTGTCTTCAATTATTTATCCCTTTCTTAAGTAAACATGCTTTAAAAAAACTTTGCCAGGGTCAGCCTAGGTAGGAGAACATAAAGGATAAATGATCCAGTCCTTGCCCACACAGTAGTGGACAGTCAGGCACACAGGATTCTTCCTGACTCTCTTTTCCATTTTCTTAATTAAGATACAGGCAAGAGAAGCCTATTTCCATTTTAAAAACAAGAGAAGTCCTGTTCTTATTGGTGAAATTAGTGTTAAATATAGTAGGTTTTGGTTTCAAGGAAAGGACTTACCTTTTAACATGTTTTCCAGCTTGTAATATGGATGTTATGGTTGAAGTAGAATATTCTGAAGTAAAATTTAATAGCATACTCTCATGATGGTAAATTTAAACAACACATTTATCATTTCAGTTGGTTGTAAAATGGCATTTTTAAAATATCAACTTGGGTAAAGTAAAAGATTTTCTCTTGTTTAGAATTCTGTTAGGAAAATACTGGTTAGGAAATTCTCTTTTTTTCCCTCCTCCACAGGTTTATGTGTACTTAATATGTTTTTTTACTCTAAATATGATAGTGCTACAACTTTCATGTTTACTACTATAAAAAGTTCTATATTTTTATATTGATTCATACTTTGTGTTAATGTCATAGATGAACTCCTTTCTACAGAAAAATTATTTCGGATTAATGCTTAGAAAATACTTAAAAATAGCTGAATGGATTAAAAGTAAATATAACTATGCATAAACCATACTTCCACATTGAAAAAAATAAACAGTATAACCTAGCAGAAGGTATTGAAAAAGTATTGCTAAAATCATGGGGAAATGTCATACAGATAGATTTATGTAAAATGTATTTGACTATGCCCTTTTGGGAGGGGCAGATGGAGTCATCATTTAAAATGAAATGTAGAAAGGAGCATTTTTCTCTTTTCATACTGGACCACAAGGAGGCATTAGAATCTTGTCAGAAAGATCAAGGAGTCACCTAAAGGAGACTCCCACTGGACAATAGAGTAACAAATTGTAATTGGTTGAAACTAATCAAATGTTTGAATTCACAATTTCATAATGATCCTTTCAAAACAAGATTAGTGAATGAAGGTTACCATCCATTATCTTGAAAACTAAAGAGTAAGAAAAAAAGGTCTTAACCTGCTTTTCTTGTATGAACTATACCACCATTTAAATGATAGCAAGTGTCTTTATAATGGTAGCCAAACTAACAAATGAAATTTAAATGATAAAATTAGAATATCATCATTTTGCAATTCTACTAGTAAATCAATTGATCTAGATATTGGATAACAATGGCCACAAACTCTGCAAAAAAAAAAAAGAAACGGGAGGTAACCAGTAATATATGCTTTCTGATCAAGGAACATACCTCCACCAGTAAGTAGTGTGTTGCCAAAGGAACAAACCCAAGTCTATCCTAGCCTCTAGGTCCAGCCAGCATTTTGCAGGTATTCAGAGGAAAGAGAAGCAGATTGAACTGCATTTCAAATTTGCAATCATTAAAATTGAAATTGTGGGATAGATAAATGTTCTAAGGTAAAGGGTTGGAGGGGGAAATGATGAGAGGAATCTTAAATGGCATTTTTATTCTTTTTTTTTTTAAGACTTATTTATTTATGCATACAAGCACTGGGGTACAGGCCAGAGATGTGGGGGTGGTGAGAGAATCCACCAGACAGAGCAGGACACAGAACAGGCAGATTGACAGAAACACACTGCTGAGGGGAGCAGTGGGCGAGGCAGGAGGTCTGCTACGCCATGTGGGTCACCTCCCTGGCCGGCGGCAGGGATCGAACTCGTGCTGCAGTGGCTGCAGTTTGCTTCATAGTGTGTTGCTTAACCCACTGCGCCACCAGGGCGGGCCCGGCATTTTTATTCTTTCTAATGGACAAGACTGTATAACAGTGCCTGGAGATATTTTGGTGATAAAAGAAACACAAAGGATTACTGTGAAAATCAGGATAGTGGTTATTTATGAGGGAGAAAGGAGAGATGTTTTAGGATACGATAAGTGAAAGGTTTTGGGGTGTAGCAGATGAATTTCAATTCATGATCTTGGGTGAATACTACAGGGGTGGTTAATAATGGATAATAATCCATTAAGTTACATGTTTATTTAGTTGTTCAATGTAATTTTCTGTATAATTTATTTTCTCTTATTTTTATTTTTTTTATATTATAATTTTCTTTTTTTTTTAAAGATTTATTTATTTATGCATACAAGCACTGGGGTACAGGCCAGAGGTGTGGGAGGTGAGAGGATTCACCACAGGCAGAACAGGCAGATCAACGGAAGCACAGTGCTGAGGAGAGCAGTGGGCACAGCAGGAGAGGTCTGCTGCGCCATGTGGGTCCCCTCCCTGGCCGGCAGCAGGGATAGAACTCGTGCTGCATTGCTGCGGTTTGCTTCATAGCACGTTGCTTAACCCACTGCGCAACCAGGGAGGCCCTATTTTCTCTTATTTTTAAAGAAGGTAATGCCCTTAAAATGTGAGGTGTCATGCCTTGTGATATCTTTCTTAGAACTTAAATTTTTTTAACTCTTAAAACTGAAAAACTAGGGCCTCCCTGGTGGCGCAGGGGTTACAATCTCAGCGCCATCAAGCTATTGCCAGCCCCTTTGGCATGAGTTTGATCCCAACCAGGGAGGTGACCCACATGGCGCAGCAGACCTCTCCTGTCTTGCCTACTGCTCCCCTCAGCAGTGTATTTCAGTAGATCTTCATTAGTGATGTTTTTAAAAGAGAAATAATATTTCACCTTTACTGCTTTCTGTTCAAAATGTGAATACATGAGTATCTGGTGTATTGGCATCAACTTGCACAACTATAGAAGAAAATATATTGAAATTTATTAGAATTGTATCTTCTCAAGTGTTTGTTCCAACAAGAAACAACATTCCTATAAATGATGCTTCACTCATAAACCTAGAGAAAATTGAATAGTTGTGTGTTAATAGAGTGGTGATAAAATAGAAAATTTGGATAAGGAATGGCTCTACAGAAAATATGGATGGACTGAAAAGGAAATAAAGGAATAAAGAGACAATGCAGCTTTGGAACTTCTCATTTTTTTACTGTTTTTCCTTTTTTCTTTCTTTTGGCTAAATATCCAAAATGAAGAAAAATAACACTAGCAGAAGCTATAAAGTATAGGAAAATACCCTTCCTTCCTTCTTTCTAGAAGGTGGAGTGTTTAACAGTTCTAGTATTTGGGGCAGATCTTTAGGCAGAGAAACAGTGCTTACAGAAGAATAAAGATATTTAAAGTTAGATTTTCATAAAGAGAAAGAAAAACCTAGAATGTCTAAAAATCTACTGAAACGAGGCTCTGTTGATTATTTATTGCAAAAATAAGCTTACTTCTTAAGATGATTCTCCGATGTAGATTAGAAACCCTGCCCAGTGGTTTGCCCAGTGTGGGACCTTTTCCCCAAGAATTTAAGGAAGTTAATGAGTTTTTTTTCCTACCAAAGCAGAAGATGCGTCTGTGGATCCTGACAGTCTTCTGCCCCTGCAGCTTTTCAGTTGCATCCAGTCAAAAACTTGCAGACTATAATGAATGTTTTTGGAGAGGAAATAAAATGCCTGTGAATTTGTTTTAAATGCTGTTTATTTTACCAAATAATTGAGATAAATCTTTCTTGCAGAGGGAGGGAATCCATCAGGTTTCATTAATAAATACGGAGCTTTGCAGAGGATTACTTCGAAATACCTCCCTGCCAACTTTTCATAAATTAAGCATAAACTTTCTTTGACCTCATCACACATAATTAAATAGCTGTTGAAGGGTTAAAACCAGCTAAAAGGCGATTTGGTATCTCAAGCTTTATTCTCCTGCAAAATGATACAGGAAGTTTCTTTTGCTTCTCAAGCAGGGTAATTATAAGAGACAGTTACATAATTTACAGTTTCAGTCTGCACATCCATAATCACATACTTCCACCTAGTTGTATATACTCCCATGAGTATCTGCATTGTACTTTGGTTTGTAAATGATGATTACAAGTGTAATTGATTGCTTTCAAAGTAGCATATTGAACTGATTTTTTAGAGTCCCTGTTAGATTGTGGTTCTTAACTTCAGAAGTTACACTGGTTAACAAATTAAACTCTCAGAACTGTTTTACTTATAAATTTGAGAAATGGAAATCTATATATATATATGCATATATATATATACACACACACAATTTAACTAGAAAAGTGCCTAAAATACAGTAAGAACTCTACTGTTGGACATACTACTAAACCATTTCAGTCCATTGAAACTTGGAGATCCCTTGATTAATAGTGACCACACAGTGTAAAGGTTCATGGGAATAATAGTAATGAACTGTGGCTAAAGTCATGGATATTTTGATATATTGTACTGGAATCTCAACCCTATATACTGCAAATATCAGGGAGTTGTCTAAATGACGGACTCATAGAAGGATATCCATACTAACTGAAGGGATAGTAACTGGTATTTTTTTTTTAAAGATTTTATTCATTTATGTATAGAAGCACTGGGGTACAGGCCAGAGGTGTCAGTGGTGAGAGGATCCACCAGAGACAGAGTGGAGAACAGAACAGGCAGATTAACTGAAATACACTGCTGAGGGGAGCAGCAGGCAAGGCAGGAGAGGTCTGCTGCGCCACATCGGTCAGCTCCTGGGCCAGCAGCAGGGATCGAACTTGTGCTGCAGTGGCTGTGGTTTGCTTCATAGTGCATTGCTTAACCCACTGCGCCACCAGGGAGGGCCCAGTAACTGGTATCTTTAATACTGCTTCTGATGAAATTGCATATGTTTTTGTTTTTCCAATAGCTAACATCTAACCATAGCCAATTGGAACGTTAAGATTCCTGTACTGTTACAGGCTAGATTCCTAAGTGACACTAAATCCCCTGACAAACCCACTAGTCAATTATTGAAACCCAGCTCCCACCCCAGAGAGTATGTGTACTGCATGTCTCATCAGTAGCCCTGTGGGGACACTACCACCTACTACCAGAGGTTATCACCTCAAATTCTCTTTGGCATGTATGAAAGACAAAAAATAAGTGAAAAAAGAAGTTTTCTGTTTGGGAGACCAGGGAAGTAAGACTTTTTGTCTATGACAGCTACAGATTGTTTTCAGCATTAGTTCATCAGTCATATTGGATGATAGGCTGTGCTTTGATTTTAGAAAGTTACCTCAAAAACTGACAAGTTCTCTTTTGATGTGTACTGTGAAAACAAAAATTTTCAAAAGATGTGTATTCTTAGTTTTTTCTTTCTTCAGTATTGCTGTATATTTGTGTTTGCTATGTGAAAACTCATCATCCAGAATTGGAATTGCAACATACTTTGTCCTATTTTTGAAAATTACAGCTGGTACAAAGAGAGAGACAGCATTTCGGAGGTGGGGGGGTGGAGGGCGGGTTGTGAAAGAGTAATGGAAAAGCATCTTGTATCTCAAAGCTGGGTTTTGAAATTAGTTGCAGTGTTCATGCAGGTATAAGCACTCACCTTCAGTCTGACAGGTGGGATCTAGATATTAGAATAAACTGTGTCAGCTGCCCCCATAAGACTTATACAAGTGAACAAAAGAAACTGCAGTTTTTGTTTTAGTTATTTATTCAAGGAGACGTTCAATTGCAGTGTTTTAGCAACAGGAGAATGGTCTTAGTTGTAGCAACATAAGAAGTACATGCATTCACTTGCTTGGAAAAGATCACTGTATTTGAAGTGTATATGTATTGAATGAAATGTTTAAAGTCTCAATTTTTCTGTATTGATGGTATATTCCTGTCACCAGGATTTTGTAATTGAAATATGAAGGTTTTATTTACGCTTCAACTTGGAAAAGCAAGTTATTTTCTGAAATAAATTTATAGGTTTTCAAATTGAATCTGTAGTATGAACTTTTGCCAACTTAAATGAGAGAAGAACTAATCTTAAAGCGCCAAATTTCATCTTGGGGTTTTTTTTGGGGGATGAGGCTAAAACTTTTTCAGAATTCAAACATGGTTGGAATTGGGAAAATCAAAAGTGGCCTAAGGGAAAGGCATTGGACATCTCCTTTCTATCTTGTCACTCTGGAGACCATGGTACAGTTGGTCCTTGAGTGACATTTTGTTCATGTTGTTTTATGTTGATGAGAAAAAAATGCTGGTCAGTGTTAAACAAATGACGTTATTTGTAGACCTGCTTTTATTATTTGCTATGTCACTAAAGTTGGAGTTTTCAAAAACCATGCTATGTCACTAAAGTTGGAGTTTTCAAAAACCAGTCAGCGGCATTAAGTGCTGTACTGGTACTTTACCATAACCCAGATAGAAGTGCCTCAGAAAGATTAATCAGAGCTTTTATTTAATTTGTGAAAGGCAGTGGGCTTCATGAAGAATCTGCAAACTCCCCAGAGACTGTGTGTGTGTAAAGATATTTTTAAAAATTCTTGCCTTTCCCAGATGACTTTAGTTTGAAAATAAGTAATATTAACAAAATCTAGTATCCTGTTCCATATTTGTTTTCTCCTCTGTCAGAAGTACCTCATTTCCTAACAAGGAAATTAAGAGACTGAGTCATACTCGGTAATCTTAAAAATGAAAACTATATTCATCCAAAATACCATACTGGTCCTTACTAGTGACTAGTGTGGTGACATGCCTACACAAATAATCCTCAGTTAAATTTTCAATGAAGGAAACCTTTGAAGTCTATTACAGAACTCTCTTTTTGGGTAACCATCTCTTCTCTAGCCTCAACCCTTAAATAGATCCATTTTCCCCAGGATTCACCTTCTGCTCATCTCTCATTAGGCACCATTGCTTCTACCACAGCCCCTTGGGGAGACTGAATGCAGAAGCAGGATAGACCCACTCTCTCCATTCTCTGGGTTTCACTAGCTCAGGCCATTTTCCCAAGCACACACTTGAATCTTCTGAAACATTTGAATCTCTGTTTCATCTATCCCGGGATTGTTTCTGACTTCTGCTGAGGCCCTCAAACAGTCATTATTATTGTGATTTGATGTTGTTTAAAAAAATTCAGCTGTGTAAATTTTTTAAAAATTTGCTTTATTCAATGATTCATGAATCTGGCAGCATTCAATCTAGCCCATAGAAAGGAGCTCTAGGGAGCTGTACAAAATGAAAGACTTATAGGTAAAAAGAAGTGAGAACAAGGAAATTATGCTAGCAAAGAGTGAATTGGTTGTGATAATATCAATTTCCTTAAAGAGATGGTACATAACCTCATTGGTGCTGACCAGGTGATTCGGGACTGACTAGTTTAAGATTCCATTTCTGGGAGAGACCAAAATTAAAATCAAGTCTGGTTGCCATGAGGCTTAGCATAAGTGACTCCATTTGGTAACTGTTGTCTTGTATTTAACAAGGGGCTTGCTGTTTCCTGAGGGTAGTTCCTGTGGTTCAGGACTTAAGAGCCAAATGGAATTTGGGGGTGGGGCACAGAACTGTGTTTGCTGAGAACTTTCAGTCACCAGTTTTTTAAATCATCCTGAGGCAGGATGTATGAGGACTTTTTTTGATTGTTGTGTTTTGTTTTGTTTTCATAAACTTTTTACTTTAATTAAATTTATATTTGGGTGGTAAACTGGGGGATGGGAGTTGGGAGATATTTGTCTGAGGCAATAGAGTGATTTTCAGGTGTCTCAGGCAAAAATAGTAAAAGAAAGGTAGTTTTTCTCCATCTTACTCTATAGAGTAGTCTGTCATCTCCCTTCTGTCTAAATTTTCTTTCCCCTACATTAAAGATATCTAGTTACCCAAATGATCTTATTGAGATTTTATTCGTTCAATATGTTGAATAGTAATAACAGCTAATACCTATAGAGTTACTGTAAAAATGCCAACCACTGTTCTACATGCTTTGTATTAATTCATTTAACTCCTATGACCACACTAGATATGGTTATTATCCACTTTATGGATCAGGCATCTGAACCACAGAGGTTAGATAACTTGCCCAAGGTCACACAGCTGGTAATGCTAGGCCCAGAATCCACTCCAGTTGTCTGCTCCTAAAACCCATTCTCTACATATTCTTGTAATCTCATGTTGTAGTCAATAAGTACCATATTTATAAGGCAATAAATGACCTTATCACCCAACTTTTCAAATTTTTCCTCATCTTTTACTTAATGCTGATAGTTTCAAAGTATGGGGATGTTAAGGTCTAGTCCAGAGAACCTTCAAGTTCATAACTGTTTTCAAAGCAAAACTGAGATACTATTTGTCCTTTTTACTCATTCTCATACGTGTTCAGCAGAGTTTTCACGAAATTTTCATGACCTGTGATATCAACACAGAACAACAGACTGAATATCAAAGCAGATATGAAAATTTAGCTGTTTTTCTCTTAAGCCAAATGTTAGAAATTTGCAAAAGTGTAAAATGATGCCACTGTTCCTTTTTTTGTGTGTGCTTTGGAAATGTCAATTTTTTTCATAAAAATTATGTTAGTGTTTCATGAGCCTCATTTTTAATGAATTAATAAATGTTTCAGGTTTATTAGTAAAATCAATAGCTGTAGCCCTTATATACAAGAATTTTTTTTTTTTAAAGATTTATTTATTTATGCATACAAGCACTGGGGCACAGACCAGAGGTGTGGGGGGGGGGGGGCGAGAGGATT
>JAGFMF010012072.1:1229869-1283352 GCA_019455555.1 Galemys pyrenaicus | reverse complement strand
TCCCTGGCCGGCAGCAGGGATCGAACTCGTGCTGCAATGGCTGCGGTTTGCTTCATAGTGCGCTGCTTAACCCACTGCGCCACCAGGGGAGGCCCATATACAAGAATTTTTAAATAATGTTTTAAGGTGAAGAGATCCAAGACCAAATAATTTGAGAAGCACTTATTTAACATATAAACCCTTGATATTCAGTTGTGATCTGTGGTACAGGAACTTGTTAGAAACACAGAATCTCAGACCGTACCCTAGATCTACCAAATAAGAGTCCTCTTGTAACAGGGAGGGGATTGTTTGCACTACAAAAATAAAAAGCACAGTAATAAAACATGTATAAAGCCAATCAATAACTCAGTGACCTCTGGCTAAGTTTAAGTCTGATGGGGCTTTGGAGACTCTTGCTTCCAGTTCTATACCATCAAGGAGCTGGGTGTAGTCTCCCTACCTACATGAGATTCCTTAGCCTCACTGTATATTCAGTGACTTTCCCTACTACCTAAAGAGAATTTCCCATCCATAGGAAAACCAGCAACTCCATTGCAGAAGTTATTGCAGTGGTCCTCACACTTAACATACATTAGAATCACCTGGATAACTTGTTAAAGTATGGGTGCCGCTGGGTTGCGCCCCTAAAGCTTCCAATTAGTAAGTTTGAGAATTGGCAGTTCTAACAAGTTCTTAGGTGATGCTGATAGTACAGGTCTGGGGGTCAACCATCCCCTGAAAACCATAGATCTATCGAAAGTAGAGTAACAGGTCTGTTGAGAAGTCAAACCAATATTTTTTTCAAGTTGTCATGATTACTTGAATGAAGCCCATGGAACTATGGGAGAGATATCTTTATACATCCACATTTTAGAAACCAATCCTTTAATAATTCAAGGTTTCCATTTTTGCTAGGGAGGCATCTATATCTTTCCATAAATAGAAAGCCATAAAAACGCAGGCAGGTCATGGTGATTTAGAACATTCCTATTCTCTAAAAACAGTGGGAAAGCTAAGGTTCAACTTCCTTCTTTGCTAATTGCAAAGTCACCACAAAATTTTATCAAAGAGACAAATAGCCTGTCAAGTTCATTTATCACTCTTTAAATTGATAACATGCCATTCATCCACTTGATCACAGAGCTGCTTAACCCCTGAAACCAGTAAAACAGATGAATATATAGATCAGTGATTTTCCATCTTCAAGCACAAGATTCATGCTTAAAGCCATCAGATTTCTTTAGCTCGAGAGCTGCCATAAATCCCTGACCTGGTGTCAGTTCTCAGGCTTGCAAGAACAGTGCTGTCTACTGATACAAACCTTTCAGCAGGGCTTCCTGAGCTAAACAGGTGTCTGATGAAAGGGGTGTAATCCTTGAAGATTATTTAACCCTAAAAGCAGCCAGTGACCCCAAACTCACATAATCCAGACAGATGGGAGTTGGAAATAGTTTGTGAGGAAGTTTGTATGGTTTGGTACCAGGGGTAGAAGATGAAGGTGTGTAAGGGTGAGGGGTGGCTGCCTTGTGGAGGTAAATCCTTATCCATGTCTTGTCTGAAAATTATCATTCTACTTCTGGGCCAGTCTACAATCTTGAAATATTGCTAGTTTAAAAGACAGGAACATTATACTAGGGTTAACCTTGCAGTTATATGCTTAGGAGTTAAATTAATTTGGGAATTTAGACTTTTAAAAACAAATCTTAATCTTGTCTAGCTCTTTACCACTCCCAATGACTCCAATACACAAGGCACATTCACCACTTTTTTCTTTCTCTTCCCCCTCAGAGAGCTTTAACCATTTCAAACACTAGAGATCAAGGCTCTTTAACATGACAGTTGATTCTTTTTGCACTATCTGGTCAGCCTTCATAGAGGTGAGGTAAATTTGGGTCCTATACAGTTCAGTTTTTGTATATATCACATTGTTCTTAATTTCCCTTTAAGCAAACACTATGATAATCTTTTGAAGTAAGAGTATAGTCCATACACTGAAACTTAGACCTCACCTTCCCCTGTGGTAAGTAGTTCCAGGGAAGCAAAAGAAGCCAGCATTCTGTAGTGTCAAGATAGCTGATGTGAATGAGTTTTACGGGCCTGTCAGTTTTCGATTGCAAGTCTTCTGATCAGAGAGTAAGTGTTGTTTATCAGCACCGCTGGCTCACAGACAGTTTGAAGGGAATGATTTCATCAGCGATTAATTATATCGCAGCTACTGGGATTTGTCCTCCGAACATTGTTTTGTTTTCAGTCTGAACAGCCAGGTCTCCCTAGGGATAGTTCAGGTTTTCTAATTGAAAGTGTCCTGAGTTAAGGAGAGGTGTTAGAGCACTGTGGGAATCTATTCACCAGGGGTGTATTGTACTTGTTTCAGATGCTTCAGGATAATACACCGGCTTCCAAGATAAGTGCTTTTTATTTCCCTGCATCTTAGATCAATTATTTGGAATCTTTTTGGTAAGTTAAATTTAAGAGCTTAAACCACCACATATCTATAATTACTCAATACGTGAAATGTTCTTACCAAAAATTATTCTGTCAATGGGCTATATAGTAGTTGTGATTTGAGGAGCCTATGAAAAGTAGAAAGAAACAAAAAGTAGCAAGAAATTCCTCACTTAAAACATCCCATGTTATGAAGACCAAAGTAGTGAAATGCTACCAGCTATAGCTTTTTTGAGGGAAAGTGCTCTATTGCAAGTAAAATTTAAATTATATGTTACATCAACCTTGTGCAGAAATGGAGTAGGCGTGACACAACTTTTTCTCCTAAGCCTTATATTTAAAAGTGATTTCATTTAACTAGTAAGGAATCAAAAATTTAACCTTGGTCATTTTGATTATCCAGATGAATTCCATGTATACCAAAAATTTCTCCCTCAGGAAGAGACTTGGGGGCTTATAAATGACTCTTAGTGTAAGTTTCTTTACCAGTGTAAGCTCCTTGAGGGTTTCGTGAGTCAGAGAGGAGAAAAACAATTCAGTAACCCCTTTGGACGTGGCATTGTGTTGTCTGTAATGTTGGTGTACATAATCCCAGAAAATCTGCTGTTTTCTAGTTAGAGATTTGGTTTGCAGTTTTTCTGCCCATAATCCAGGAAAACATCAATTCTAGGCAGGTGTTGGCAGCCTTCCTGCATTGTAGCTTTCACGATCACAGTTCAGGGGTATTTTCTGTGCAAGTCAATGGCTTTGTGTATCGCGGCTCTTCAGGGCTGATTGCCCCACTGCTGCCTCCCTCCGGCCCCAGGACTCTTCTGTGGTAATGTGGGCCACAGACTACAGACTGTGTCCAAGGGAGTGGCCCAGGAGACGGCCACTTCACATGGTGAGAGTAGCAGGTGCTAAAAGGTTTGTGCCTAAACACTCTCCATAGGCCCCACGTTGCCTGATAGCTCCAGTTGCGTGCCCAGTTTAGGTTCAGACCCTGGTAAGGTGTATTTGTGCTCTCTCAGGGTGTGAAACACGAATAGCTGTATAAAATACGCTTTGTGTGAATCCTGGCTGCTGCTTCTTGGTCTAAAGTAAGGATTGTGTGAGAAAACAGAACAAAGAAATACATGTGTTTCCTGGGTAAGGTTGTTCATTTTAGTGGGGGACATAAGGTAGGGAATTACCATCTTCTCACCACTTTTTGGTTGTACGGCAAATCTTTCTGTTAGTCTTGGGTGGGGTAGGGGGAGGTTTGTGCTTTCTATCCCCAACTGTGGGGTTCAGATGAAAATGAGCAAGGGGCTAGGGAATTTCACAGTCACCGCAGGGAACTTTTAATTGTGGGATATCATGGACAAAAGAGGGCTAGTGCCATAGCCATGGTATTATGATTCTCTAGCCCCCAGGAGTGCAAATCCAGAATCTCTAGCCAACTGAGTAAATTTCTCAGCATGTGCCAAGCACTCAGGAGGCAGGTGACGCATGTGCCAGTTATCTGTGTTCTGAGGTTTGGGCACCTTTTGTACTATGGTGAGAGAGAGCTCATCTCCATATTCACCGGTCACAATATAGGATAGATTCACCACAGTGGCCATCACTGTTAGCATTCCTGACACTGCTCTTGAAAGCCTGTGTGCAGCTGAATGACATGACAATAGTGGTTGGACTGAAAAAAATTTGTGTGCTTATTTGTTTTCAGTCAAATACTTTGCCACTCACGCGTGAGTTAAAAAACAAGTAGAAGACGTCAGCAAAACCTAAAGTTAAATCTATTCTTTATTATGACATTCAAATTAAAACCATCCAAATGCAAAATGGTTATACCCCCTTGAGGGTCCTGGCTGGATTTCCTGTCCTATAGATCTGCATTATTTGCTGCGATTTTGAGAGACAAGAACATGCATGGAAAGTATTGGTTCTCCTTATAATGGGGGGGGGGGGGGAATGAGAAAATTCTTGAGAATGCAGCCATTTTGGAAATGTAGATAAAGAAAAATGCTGAAGATTTGGATGGCTTACAGAGCAGCATGATTTTGTAATTGCTGCCACCTACTGTATGTGGTTGATGTTTGTTTAAATTTAGAAAGTTCATGAAGGTGAGGTTGTTGAAACAGATAATTAGAGCTAGGTAGACATCATTAGTTTATAGCATTTCTTCTCTCTGCTCCGTAAGTGGGTCTTAATTACGGAGACAGCCGCCAGCTTCCATTCATTACCTTCAAGTGGATTTAAAGTTTTTCTCATTTTAAAGTTCCTTTGCCAAGGAACCTTCACAGTGATGCTGCAGACTGCACATTCAAAAACTTATCCCACTGAGAGATTTTCTGAGTACACATGAAATAGTTTGTTTTAAGGAGGTTGGTTTTTTATTTTAGTTTTTATTTGTAGGAGCAGTCTAACTGGGGTTAGATTATAAATTAATTTCCACGAAAGAGGTGAAAATGGAGCTAGTGGAAGTGATGTGAGGTGCAGCCATTGACTTAAAAGGCTTCCTTTTATTGGTACCAAAATAAAGCTGCAGATCGGCTTGCTCGTTAAATGTAACAAGCAATATAGACTCTGAGTCAACGTAGGCCCTTCTCTTTTATAAAGACCCAACTGTCAAAGGGTCATTAGGTCCCTTCCTGTGGAAAACAACTTGCCCATTAATGTTTGGGGTGGTCCCTGAACAAGACTGCTGAGTAAGTGCCTCACATTTAGTTTTTGAAAAATTTGTAAAACTGCGAAGAGACTTGGATGTTGGAACTTATCAGAGGTAATGTCTTCAACCTTAGCTTTGTTAAATATGTCATGACAGTGTTTGAAATGCTGCCACTAGCTACATAAATTGACTTACAGTGCCACTGTAAAGGATTCGGAAGTATAAACTCCATGGAGGTCAAATCACTGTAGCTGGAAAGAGTCTACATACATCAAATTGATGTACTTCTTTGATGTGGTGTTTACCTTGTTGCTGCTTATATTATTTCTAGCGGCCCTGGTACCAATATCTGAAAATACCATAGTGAGATTCTGCTTTTTCTGCCCTAGGCTATTTGCTTTCTAGAAGAGAAGGCCAGGCAGGGTCTCCTGAAAAGCCACTTTCTGATCTGGGCCGTCTTTCCTACTTGGCCTATTGGAAGAGTGTCATCTTGGAATATCTGTACCACCACCATGAGAGGCACATCAGCATCAAGGCGATCAGCAGAGCTACGGGCATGTGCCCACACGACATCGCCACAACTCTGCAGCATCTCCACATGATTGACAAGAGAGATGGCAGGTGAGTACTGGTGCCCTGCATGACCCCACTGCCTCTTAAGCATCTCACACCAGAAAGTGTCCCTGGATTTAGGCACTCTGTTGTGGCGACAGATAAGAGGTTCCCCAGTGGTATTCTCCAAACCTTTCTCTAAAAGAAAACAAAATAACTCTTTGATGATTTCAAATTTCAATTTGCTATACTTTATTATTGATGGGCTTTCTGATTTTTCCTAACCCAGGTGATATTAGTGCTAGTGTATGTCAGTAGGTGGAGGTAGTGAAATTTCAGCTCTTGGGGGAGCGAGAGGGGTCAAAACAGGGTGGGGGGGAAATGTATTTTTACACAAGGGGCTATGGTGATGGTGCATGGGTGAATTGGTGGTGGTATTTTGTGGGGATTACACCTGAGAGAAGAAAGATGCATTGTACAAAAAGGAAGAATGAAGTAAGATATATATATATATATATATATATATATATATAAAACTAACCTTAAGAAAAAGAAATGGAATTTCAGCTCTTGATTGCACTTTGTTCTTTCTCATCACATTATAGATTTGTCATCATTAGAAGGGAAAAGTTGATATTGGGCCACATGGAAAAACTGAAAAACTGTTCCCGGACCAATGAACTTGATCCAGAGAGTCTGAGGTGGACTCCAATTTTAATTTCTAATGCTGCAGTTTCTGAAGAAGAACGAGAAGCTGAAAAAGAGGTAATTATTGACTTCATCAACCTCAGTTGTATGACTTTAATCTTGTCGCCTTCTTAAGCTAAGAAAGTCATTAACATGATTGTCAAAAGCTCCGTTATGTAGAGAGAGCTTGTGAAATGATATGGCACTAATTTATCCTAACTGAGGTTGCATGGTAAGACATGATAATTTCATTTTATTGAATTGAGTATGATAAATGAAACATTTATCATTGATCACAAAGCAGCATTTTTCACTACTGACAGCATGTAATCAGATCAAATTTGATGCTGAGCTCCAAGGCTACAGTGTCAATCGATTCTTTGTGTTTATGAACTTGCTTAAAGTGCTCCATGCCAGTGAGCATGTAATGTAGTGATAAAGGACTCGAATCAATTCACTGCATCATTAATACTGCTAAATATTCCATGAAACCCAATCCTCTTTGATTTGTTACCCTAACTGATGCAAAAGAGTCCTGAGATGATATAGCTGGAATGTTGCTTGGCTGGCTGCCTGTCCTGATCAGAAATGACTTAGAGATCCTTTGCCTTTGACCCTTAGAGGTTCTGGCTATAGAACTGCCCTCTCTCACTGGCCCACCATTTTTCACCCTCCCCCCTTAGGCTGAGCGGTTAATGGAACAAGCTAGCTGCTGGGAAAAGGAGGAGCAAGAAATCCTGTCATCTAGAGCTAACAGTAGGCAATCACCTGCAAAAGTACAATCGAAAAATAAATATTTGCATTCCCCGGAGAGCCGACCAGTGGCAGGGGACCGTGGGCAGCTGATGGAGCTGTCTAAAGAAAGCAGTGAAGAAGAAGAGGAAGAGGAGGAAGAAGAGGAGGAAGAAGAGGAGGAGGAGGAGGAAGAGGAGGAGGAAGAAGAGGAAGAAAACATTCAAAATTCTCCCCCAAGACTGACTAAACCACAGTCAGTTGCCATAAAGAGAAAGGTATGTTTAGATTATCAGTCTGTGAGTCACCTTCTGTCAAATCTTACTTGTCATTGCAAACATTCTATTAATATTTGTTTCATTCTTTAGATATAGTTTATTTGTATCTAGCTCCACTGATCATATATATATATATATAATCATTTGTCATACAGTCTTGAGTTTGTTTACTTTCTGAGGTTGGTTCGTGCTGTGACAGGAAACCAGGGATGGCCTACTCTAGTAGTTACTGCCACCTGGTGGTGTGTGGGACTAGAGTAAATCAGGTGTGGGAACAGAAAAGGACCCTGGAGAGCACTTAAACCACCCTTCAGCAACTGTTGATGAAAACACCAAGATCTAGAGAGGCTAGGGAGACTTTGTTAAGGCCACACAGGTCATTAGAGGTGGAGCCAGAACCAGCTGAGCCCTTGATTCCAGACCCAGCACTCCTGATGCTATTCCCTTTTTTTTTTTGGTTCTCAGCATAGTTTTATTAGGAGGTATTTCAGGCTCTTCATTTTGTTGTTGATGATTGGCATTTGTGGCCAACATTGACTGATTTTCTCATATCTTAGTGGTATGAGGTGGGGTGGTATCTTTGTTGTGTATCTGGGTAAACTTAGATGGCAGGTAAATGATTTTGTTTTTGGGAGATTGTTCGTTCTCTGATGTTTTTAGCTTTAGTTTCTAGCTGTGGTATAGACAGACACCATGTATTGTTGGCACAACCAGACTAAGCAAGATAGTACAAGTTAAGGCTTTGCTCCCAGACCAGCCTGTGTGGTAGACACATAACTGCTGTTCTAATTCCTAGCTCCGTGAACTTTCTTCTAAGCCTGATAATCTATTAGTAGAAGGGCAGCTATGGGGAGGGGTAGGAAGAGGCAGCATAAAGTGGACTTTAGACTTTTGACTAATGCTTTGATTTCTTTCAAGGAAAATATATTCAAGGATTATGTATATGATGAAAGAAGTTTGTTTTTTAAAACATCAAAACCAGACTCATCAAGGCATGATACAATCTATCATCATACATAAATGGACTCAACCTAAAGAAAACCAGTTCTTTATATTTGTTGTACTTAAGTTTGGGAAAATTCAAGTGGATTAGAGAGGGCAGGTGGATTGAGGATTAAGAACCACAAATGTTAAATTATACTTTAGTGTACATTCAGAGAGTATGAAATGTAAGACGGTAATTCTTCGGCAGTTTACCTACAGTTAGACTTTTAACTAAGCATATTGAGACCTTCTTCGTAGTGTATTTTCAAATTTGGGGGCCTGTTATTGACAGATTACATTTTAACAAATCTACCTATTATTCCTATACCGAATTTTGTTTCATTAAGTACTTTTTACTTGGGAAAAAAATATGTTTTAACTTTTTAGGTGCTCTCTATATTAAAATGTATTGCAAAATATCAGTTGCTTTCCTCCCTGCAGCTACCAGTACCTGACTCTGTTGACATTTCAGGAAGCAAAGTAATCCTTCAAATACCTTTTCCTTTTCCACTTTTCATAGTTCCTGAAGTCCTATAAAATGGGGAACAAGTTAGTTAATTCCTGTACACCACCAAATTTCCTACAGTGCTTTGCACATAGTAGGTGCTTGTTGAACACTTGTCAGGTATTAAATGAGTGCCCCCCAACTAGTTAATTTTTGCCACATTATAGAAATATTGGTGTAGACTTAACATACATGTATATAAAATGCACAGACTATTACAGCTAGCAAGTACCATTTGGCAGAAAATACATGCTAGAGAAGCAAAACCTAGTTTTTAAAATCTACAGTTAAGCTGCTAGGATGTTCCCTTTCAAAGCATCTGCTTGTGTAAACAACTGTTTTATTTGGAAAACACTTGCCTGTGTAGTCGGAGCCTGAGAGAGATGTTAAACATCAAATGGAAGGTTAAGTACAAAGGCGTTACAGAAGTCTTTACGTGTAAGATTCTCAGAAACCTGTTCAGTATATGTTTGCTGCAGATTGGCTCAACCATTTAATTTCTCATGAGCTCTTATGTATTATTATGTTTGGAATTCATTTCAGAGGCCTTTTGTACTAAAGAAGAAAAGGGGTCGTAAGCGCAGGAGGATCAATAGCAGTGTTACCACTGAGACCATCTCTGAGACTACAGAAGTACTGAATGAACCCTTTGACAACTCAGATGAAGAGAGGCCAATGCCACAGCTGGAGCCTACCTGTGAGGTTGAAGTGGAGGGAGATGGTGGGAAGCCAATCCTGAGAAAAGCATTCCAACATCAGCCTGGGAAGAAAAGGCCAGCAGAGGACGAGGAAGGAAAAGACAATCATTGCTTTAAGAATTCAGACTCTTGTAGAAGTAAGTGGAAGAATTATAAAATTCTTACACTTGTTAAATATCTATATTTTAGTGCTTAGTTCTCAAAAGCAGTTAGTATTATGTCCAAAGGCATCTTTGAGATGTTTACCTGCTCTCTGTCCTTTCTAATTCATAAATGCTTCTATCCCATCTTCCTGGAATTGGATTTTATGTTAAACAACTTGTAACTTGACAGAATATCAGAATGTTCCTCTTGTTGGGTTCATCTATAAGAATCATGGCACTTCCTTGATTTTAATGGATACTTTTTTCATTTTGGTATTTCTGAAATCAGCACATACATGATTATCAATGCAGTAGTTTCTTTTTTTCCTCAAAAAAACAAATATTACTAAATTAATGGTACATCAATGATATTTTAGGACATACTATTTTCCAAGAATCACTTGATTTTCCCACACCATCAATATTAGTTTTAATAGTGTAGAATAATGTCATGTTTTTCCTTTTAAATTTACTGTTTTTAGTTTGCTTTTGGCAGGGATATCCCACTGCACCCTCTGAAAAATACACGAGCGAATCATTCTTAATATATGTTTAAAAGCAGCCATCCCTTACTTCTTGGCCTGGAAACTTGTGCTTCAAACACCTAAAGATTTATAGGACAGAATCTCTATGGATGAAATAACTATTCAAAAACTTTATTCCAACAACCTAGGGAACAGACCCTACTCATTTCCCTGTGATAACCATAGGTTATAATTCTTGCTTTTGAAAAGTCACAGTTTTAAGAATGAGCAAGCATCTTCTTGACTTCCTTTATTAACAGGAATGCTTTGACTTTCTTAATTAACAGCAATGATATATATATATCAAACAACCATGTATAATATACTGCTGAGGAAATGACTTTTTAACCTAAATATAGAGGAGCTCAACCTTGTTCTTTTTTTTTTTTTTTTTTCCCAAACAATAACAACATACTACAGCAAGAGACCCATTTTTTATGTGTGTGAAAATTGGGCCTTATTTCCACTTCTTGGCAGTCTTTCCAGGAGCCTCCAAGGAAATCCATCACTGCTTTCATTCTCCACTTTGTGCCATTTGCCTTTAAAAATTCTAAGTGACCATAATATACCTGATTCCTTTTAGGATCTTCTTTCTTAAGAAAATAATTATCAGAAAACTCATCTTCTTAGACATATTTCTACAAAAGCTGGTATGTCCCACAGTGTGTAGAATAAGAATGTGGAATCCAGGGGCATCCGCATTGCTATTATTTATGTGAATAGATAAAAACCATTTGAACATCTTTTTTTTTAATTTATTTATTTATGCATACAAGATCGACCGAAACACACCGCTGAGGGGGGCAGTGGGCGAGGCAGGAGCGGTCTGCTGTGCCATGTGGGTCCCCTCTCTGGCAGGCAGCAGTGATCAAACTTGTGCTGCAGTGGCTGCGTTTTGCTTCACAGTGTGTTGCTTAAACCATTGCGCCACCAGGGGGGCCCCCATTTGAACATCTTGATTTGACTGTTAACTGGGTATTATACATTGCACTTTTGAAGAAGTCAGTCTGCATCACATATGCATTCTTTTCAGTTGGCTAATATGAGTATAATACTTGTAGTTTATGTATAATCCTTTTATTACATAATGAACTAAGTAAGCGCTTACCCTGCCCTGCACTGATCAGATTAGAAAATAACTCCATTTGGCAAAAAGGATCTCTGTCCCACATCAATGTTGGATCATATTTTTGTTCTCTAAAATAGTGTTTGTAATACTGCTCCTTTAAATTGACTGCTTCAAGAATTCATTGGAGTCTTTAATTTTCTAAAGATCTTAAAAAGATAGTTTTTCATTTGTATTCATTCATACATTTGTTTACTTATATTTAGATAAATATATTTACATACCTGTTTATATTTAAATCTATGTACACACACAGGTATAGTAAAAACAAGATTGGTTGAACTAAAATAAACTTAACTATTATGGTTCCTTATTTAATATTCGAACCTTACATTTGAGTTCTAAATTGATCCAAAATACAACATAGACAGAATTAATGGTAAAAAGATGTGTATTCCTTTATTTTTATTGAATAACATTGCATTATTTAAGTTTCAGTGTGTATCATTGCAAATCAACATACTATATTAACAACCACTAAAATTTCAATACTGTCCTTCACCATAAAATTGTCCCATTTATCCCCATTTACACACTCTCCTTCCCCTTCCCTTTTGGTAACCACTAATTGATCTTATAGTCCAAAGGTCAGTTTTGGTTTATTTAGTTCATCTGTTTGTTTTCTCTACATACCACATATAAAGTGAAATTACACGGTATTTGCCCTTTTATGTATAACTTATTTCACTAATTATAATTTCCTCTAGGTTCGTATGTGTTGTTACAAAAGGCAGCTTTTTTTTTTAATAGCTGAGTAGTACTCTTGTACATAAATGCTATGTCTTCTTTATATGTTTATAATCCAATGGGCATTTAGGTTGTCTATAGCTGTTATTGTAAATTATGCTGCAGTAAACCCAGGGTGGAGGGCTGCATAAATCTCTTCGAATTAGTATTTTTGTATTTTACAGGTAAATCCCCAAAAATGGGATAACTGGATCGTATGGATTTTCTATTTTTTATTTTTTGAGGAATCTCCATATTGCTTTTCATAATGACTGCATCAGTTTACATTCCTGCCAACAGTGTATAAGGGTTCCCTTCTCCACATCCTCTCCACTTGTTTCTTCTCTTTTGGATAATAGCCATTCTCACAGGTGTGAGGTGATATCTCACTATTTTTTGATATGCATTTCCTTAATAATACATTATGATGAGCATTTTTTCATGTGCCTAATGGCCATTTGTGTGTCTTCTTTGGAGAAATGTCTATTCAGATCTGCCCATTTTTTTAAGTGGGTTGTTTGTTTCATTGTTGAGTTTCATAAGTTCTTTGTATATATTGGATATTAACCCTATGTGTGATGTGCAGGTATCTAATCCCATTCAGCAAGATGTCTTCTTGGTTTGATGCAACTTTCTTCCACTGTATGGAAGCTTTTTAGTTTGATGTTGTCCTGTTTGTTTATATTTCCTTTTGTTTACCTTGCTTTTGGAGTTCCCCAAACAAGTCTTTAAGACTAATGTCTAAGAGCAATTACCCATGTTTTCTTTGATGTATTTTATGGAGAATTTCTGTATTTTAAATGTTGAAGTAATTTCATGGTAAATTATTGTAGTTTGTGACATGCAAAAATGATGATCCTGTAATAGATTAAAGTTGCCTTTGTGTTTTGGGTAATTAGTTACTTAATCATTTGTATGCATTTATTTTTATGCCAGAGAGGGCATTTCAGTCAAAGTAAATAATATCACCTGCAATCATTTAAATCTAGTAAACATCCACAAACAGAAGTTTGAAGTATCTCAGAATAGATATCCAAGTTAGACTTCTATTCATTTCTGAATAAAGGTGATCCAGATATGATCTAGTTTTAACCACTTACCCCTCTATTTCCTAATTTGTAAATGTTCAATTTGATTTTTTTTTACATTATTCAATTTCAGGCTTTTGCATCAGAGAATGTCTTATTTGTTGAACTCTTAAGTTTATTAGCCATGTGCTTCCTATAAAAGGCATTGACTTTCTACTGAGAGATGTGCATATATTATTTTCCCAGGACTAGGTTATATTCTTGTTTTATACCACAATATAGTTGTACATTAGTCTTGATTATGTCTTTGCCATAAGCTCTTAAAATGCTAAATTGAAAGCAATGTTTGCTAATTAATTTAGAGCAATGAATTCAAATTGTTCATGGTTATGCTAAGACATTGTTTTTCTTCCTCCCCTTTTCTCTGTCTCTTTTCTAAGACAATATGGATGATGATGCAGATAACTTGAAAGAAGGCAGTAGAGACAATCCTGAACCTCTAAAGTGCAAACAAGTATGGCCAAAAGGAACTAAGCGTGGTCTGTCTAAGTGGAGGCCAAACAAAGAGAGGAAAACTGGATTTAAACTAAACCTGTATACCCCACCAGAAACACCCATGGAACCTGATCAGCAAGTAACAGTGGAAGAACAGAAAGAGACTTTGGAAGACAAAACAAGCCCCACTCCCACCAGGATTGAGGAGGAGGTCAAGGAAGCCATGGAACCCCTGCTGCCTCGGGATGAAAACAGACAGGAAGACGCATGTGCACCTATAAGTCCAAATAAGTCCCCAGGTGAAAAAACAGAAGATGATCTAATCAAACCAGAGGATGAAGAAGAAGAGGAGGAGGAGGAGGAGGAGGAAGAGGAAGAGGAGGAAGAGGAAGAGGAGGAAGAGGAGGAAGAAGAAGGAAATGTAGGAAAAGATCCAGGTGGTGCTAAACATCAGGAAAAAGAGGAACCAGAAACCTGCATGGCCAAAGAAGACCCTGTGCGTTTGGATGATCGCGAAGAAGAGGAGGAAGAGGATGAAGAACCGTCTCACAATGAGGGTCATGATGCAGATGATGAAGATGACAGTCACATGGAGTCTTCCGAAGTGGAGAAGGAAGAACGCCCAAGAGAAGTCTTCAAGGAAGTGCTAGAAGACCAGGAGGCTTTTTTAGACCTTAGTGTCCAGCCAAGTCGTTCAAACCCAGAGGTCTTAATGGATTGTGGTGTTGACCTTACAGCTTCATGTAACAGTGAACCCAAGGAGCTTGCTAGAGACACTGAAACTGCACCTGAATCTGATGAGGAATCCCCAGGCGAACAGGCACAGAAGCAGGACCAAAAGAGCAGTGAAGACGTAGATACTGAGTTCAAGGAGAGAAACACGGCAACCATGGAAATCGACTCTGAGACAGTCCAGGCAGTTCAGTCTTTGACCCAGGAGAACAGTGAACAGGATGACACCTTTCAGGATTGTGCTGAGACTCAAGAAGCCTGTAGAAGCCTACAGAACTACACCCATGCAGACCAAAGCCCACAGATTGCCCCCACTCTGGATGACTGCCAACAGTCAGACCACAGTAGCCCAGTTTCATCTGTCCATTCCCATCCTGGCCAGTCAGTACGTTCTGTCAGTAGCCCAAGTGTCCCTGCTTTGGAAAATAGCTATGCCCAAATCAGCCCAGATCAAAGTGCCATCTCAGTGCCATCTTTGCAGAATATGGAAACCAGTCCAATGATGGATGTCCCGTCAGTTTCTGATCATTCACAGCAAGTTGTAGACAGTGGATTTAGCGACCTCGGCAGTATTGAGAGCACCACTGAGAACTACGAAAACCCAAGCAGCTATGATTCTACTATGGGTGGCAGCATTTGTGGAAACGGCTCTTCGCAGAACAGCTGCTCCTATAGCAACCTCACCTCTAGCAATCTTACACAGAGCAGCTGTGCTGTCACCCAGCAGATGTCCAACATCAGCGGGAGCTGCAGCATGCTGCAGCAAACCAGCATCAGTTCTCCCCCAACATGCAGCGTCAAGTCTCCTCAAGGCTGTGTGGTGGAGAGGCCTCCAAGCAGCAGCCAGCAGCTGGCTCAGTGTAGCATGGCTGCTAATTTCACCCCTCCGATGCAGTTGGCTGAGATTCCCGAGACCGGCAATGCTAACCTTGGCCTGTATGAACGAATGGGTCAAAGTGATTTTGGGGCTGGCCATTACCCACAGCCATCAGCCACATTCAGCCTTGCCAAACTACAGCAGTTAACGAATACACTTATTGATCATTCATTGCCTTACAGCCATTCCGCTGCTGTAACTTCCTATGCAAACAGTGCCTCTTTGTCCACACCATTAAGTAACACAGGGCTTGTTCAGCTTTCTCAGTCTCCGCACTCTGTCCCTGGGGGACCCCAAGCACAAGCTACCATGACCCCACCCCCCAACCTGACTCCTCCTCCGATGAATCTGCCACCGCCCCTTTTGCAGCGGAACATGGCTGCATCAAATATTGGCATCTCCCACAGCCAAAGACTGCAAACCCAGATTGCCAGCAAAGGCCACGTCTCCATGAGAACCAAATCGGCATCTCTGTCACCAGCCGCTGCCACCCATCAGTCGCAAATCTATGGGCGCTCCCAGACTGTAGCCATGCAGGGTCCTGCACGGACTTTAACGATGCAAAGAGGCATGAACATGAGTGTGAACCTGATGCCAGCCCCCGCTTACAATGTCAACTCTGTGAACATGAACATGAACACTCTCAATGCCATGAATGGGTACAGTATGTCCCAGCCAATGATGAATAGCAGCTACCACAGCAATCATGGCTACATGAATCAAACGCCCCAATACCCTATGCAGATGCAGATGGGCATGATGGGAACCCAGCCATATGCCCAGCAGCCAATGCAGACCCCGCCCCATGGTAACATGATGTACACAGCCCCTGGACATCATGGCTACATGAACACGGGCATGTCCAAACAATCTCTCAATGGGTCCTACATGAGAAGGTAGGCACCACGGGCAGTCACAAACACCCCCCCCCCCCCCCNTACATGAGAAGGTAGGCACCACGGGCAGTCACAAACACCCCCCCCCCCCCCGGCATCACTATTGGATTGATCTGCACAAATAACCTTCGAAGAGTACGATTTCAAAACCAGCAATTGGTGTGAATGCAAAAACATTTGTTGGCACCATTTATTTAAAAAAAAAAAAAAAGCTGTATGCAGCAGAAAGCCTTATACAAGTTGTTTTTCTTTTTTTCCTTTTTATTTTTTGGTACCTTTGTTTCTGTTACTTTTATATGGAATTCTCTTCAAAGAAAGGCCTCTCTTTGGACTATAATTAGGGGGCAGCAACTTGTTGTGCCTGCTTCCTTTAAACAATGTGGATATCAAACCCCACCCCACCCCCAAATTATCTGTTTTAATACTGAACTTAGAGCTTTTTTTTCCCCCTGTCCACTCCATGTAAATGCCTTTAGCATTTCAGTTATTGTATATTTTTTTAAGGTGACACTTCAGCATGCCGCTAATGTCTTTGTTAGTGACAGTGCATTTTGTAGTACTGTACAAGTGTTGTGCTAACGGTAAGCCATTTCTTAAGTTTTTTGCCTTGATTAGGGTGCCCTAATTTGAGGGTTTAAAAAAAAACTATATTTTTGTTAATTATAAAACTGTAAAGAGCTATAAAAGCTATTCCCATTTGGTTAGTCAAAAGGGTTTTATTGCTAAATGTTTGGTGTAAAGTTGAGACCCTTTTCCATTTTGGTGACAGATTTCTTTGGGGAAAAAAGGCAGCTTTCTGTTTTATAAATGCAGACTTCTGTTTATTGAATGAAGCATATCTCAGTGTTTATCTGTCAGGTTTTGAAACATTTCATATATGTCCAAATACTTGGCAGGATTTAAAAAAATAGTGAATTTGGTGTAAAGTTGCTATTTTATGGAAATGCCTCTAACTTTACATTTTCATTCCATCTGTAGATTTTTCTATCTTTATAAAATATCGGAGTTATTTTTTAAGGAAAAATAGAGAAGTAGCTTGTGAATAGCTCAAACTAAGCTTACAAATCGCATGTAAAAAAGCAAAAAAGTTATTTGTGTCTGTTTATATTGCTTCCTTTTTTGTAGCCTTTGTACCTGTACAGGGTGACTGTAAGGGCCAAGCAGGAGAGGCGTAATCCTTGTATAAAATAGGAGCCAGCGACACTCTTGTATTTATCTGTTCTCTTTTTAGTCAGTCACTTCAAAAACAAAAACAAAAAAAAAAAAAAAAAAGCTGTACATTTTAACATAAAATAAATTATGATGAGCCATTTTTAGCCTCTTGTGTCCTGTCATATTATGATTGATAGAGAATGACCAATTGAACTGTATCATGTGTCACATCTCAGAACACATACACATTTTGGGAAATAAATTATTTAGTGTAAATTGGAGTTATGCGATTTTCTGATTTGTTTTGACTTTGGGGGAGGGGGATGGCAATAAATAAGAGTAATATCTAATAAAACCATCACATATACCAAATACCTATTTAATAAATTAATTTATAATGGATTTTAATGCTTTTCATGAAAGTTTATTTTATGCTAGTGCATACCTTCTGTATGCCAATCATTGTCTTTAAAATAAAGTGAATTTGTTTTTTTCTTTTTGACTTTGATCTTCATTTACAAAAGGACCCTACACAAATACCCAGTTGCTTCATTTCTACAGTCTGTATAAATACCACAAAGGGCCTAGTACAGTAGTAGCAACCTTCATTTTTATAAAGATTAATACCCCCCATAAAAGCACCCAATTTGGAATTATATGTTTGAAAACTCATGTTCTTTGAAAAGGTGTGAAAGTGTTTTTCTGATGTGAATGAGTGATTGGATGTTTTCTCTAGAGTCTAAGTTTAGAAACAAATAAAAAGTCAGTTCCCCAACATTATTTTATGGTATTTGGAGAAAGTTCCGTCTGTTGAAGCATTTGATTATTCAAGTGACAAGCCTAACAGCAAATGCTTGGCCAAGTGAAATTGGCCAGTTAGGCTTCCAAGTTGTGTGCTCACAACTCTGTGAAGCCAATCGCTGCTTTTATACCTCATAGAAAGAAAAATGTTCCTCTTCCACCACTTCATCACACAAAAAAGCAGGTGTGTGCAAATCATAGAAATAAACCGTACTGTGGCTTTAGAATAAAACACTGAAAGAGTAGGATCATTATATACAACCTGGATTCAAAGGCCCAATGAGGGAGAATACTCTAAAGTTCTCACCCTTATTTCCTCATATTCAAAGCTTCTGGATTTAGTGTCAAGATCTTTACTTTTTAAAGATTTATTTTATTCGTGCATACAAGAGCTGAGGTGTATGCCGGAGGGGTGGGAGGGCTCACCAGAGGCAGAGTGGGGAGCAGAACAGGCAGATCTAATGAAATACACTGCTGAGGGGAGCAGCAGGTGAGAGAGGAGAGGTCTGATGTACCATCTGGGTTAGCTCCCTGGCCTGGGATTGAATTCATGCTACAGTGGCAGCTGATAGCTTCATAGTGTTGAGACTTAACCCCTTGGGCCACTGAGGAGGCCCTATTGTCAAGGTCTTAACTTCTGGGTCCCTTCCTTCCAGAACTGCATGGTCCTTAGGGGAATATTGGTAGGCTGAAGGTCCCAGGACATCCGCGCTTGTTCAAGAGCTGTCGTCAACAATGGGGAGAAGAGCACCTTTACGGTACTGTGCTGGTAGGAATGGAAAACTAATTCACCTTCAGACTGGGAAGTGGTAGTACTCTGCTTGTTGAATCAACAGCTGCATCATTTAATGAACAGCCCAGGAGCTTAGCAGTCCAATGGGTCCACAGATGAGGCAAGACTCTCCCCAGCCTGGGAGGTGTGGGGGCCTGCTAACTAATTAGAAGTAATAGATCCTCCCATAGAATCCACCTTGAAACCTTCACATTTGATCTCTTCCTCTTGTTTGAAGATTTTGAAGAAGTTGACTTACCCTCTTCACTTCCTTTGGCTTGTAATCATATCCTATGGCTTGTGTGATGCCTGCTTCACAGTCCACCAAGGAGCTTATGGACAAATCCCAGTTCCTCCCCAGACCAGCCAGACCAGACTGAAGAACAGAAATGGGGGACACCTTGTATTTCACAGGCTGTCTGGAGGCCAGATACCCCCTCTGCTGGCCCTAAGTCCCAATATTCACTGACAGAACAAAAGGCTTAGTGCAGGAGAAAACCTGATCTGAAGTGACCTCAGAACATCCTACATACTCCTCACACAAGAGAAGTTGATTCAGACCTCAAAGTGACACTAAGGATCCTGGAAAACAGGAATTTGGAATCATCATGACAAATTGAGTCACCACTGAATTGAGATTCATTAATAAGCCACATCTTTAAACCCAGTAATATGTACTTTAATTTACTCTTTAAGAGTCAGTGATTGTCACTTGCCAACCTTTACCTGTTAATAGCTCCAGCGATGCCTACCCACGTGTGAAGACATCAGCCTTCCTCACCAACATGCTATTTTAGAAGTAATGACTCAGTATTGTCACAATGAGTTTTCACACACAGACCTCCCACGTGAGCCCACACTGCAGGAAATGGGACAGTTGTCTCTTAATTTACAGGAGATTGGATCTCGAAAAAGCAACTTTATTGCCTAAATGGAAATGAAATTTGTAAGCTGAAACAAAACCCATTTCTCTCCGAATTGCAGCTTTTTCCTAGAGTGTTTTACTGTGAAGGGAGCGTAACTTGTCATCTCTCTAAAGACTGTTAATGAATACATGTTGGTCTGAAAACTGTAAAGTGCGGTGCAAAGAGAGGTTACTTTGTTGTTACATGCCAGCATTGGTCTACAACTTTAAAAATAAACGTACAAGTACTGTTTTGTCCTGAGGCATTGTGCCCAGACCTCAGTGCCACATTCCTGGTTTTCCTTCTCCCTTCTCATTCCCTTTCCTGTAACTCCTTCCACCCAGGCCTCATTCTAAACCTTGATGTTCACAGGCCTGAAGCTTCCTCTCTTTTTCTCATCTCACTTCAAATTCCACCTCTATAAAGACACGTCCAGAATTCTCTCTGGTCACAAATATTCCTCTGAATTCCCTTTAGATTCAAGGTCAAATGTTTTATAGGCATGACTATAACTGCTGATCGCAATTTTTGTCCAGTCAACCTATCTCAGTATTAAGGTACCACCAGGAAACTAAATCACTATTTTATAATGGATGCCCTATCAATTCTCCAGGATAAATCCAAAACAATCTTGAAAACCAGTCTCCTGACATTGCTCCAGTTCAGGCCCCCCTCATCTTTACAGTCAAGTTTTCAACAGCCTCCTTACTGGTTGTCTGGCCTCCTTTTTCAAATCCCTATGATCCACTCTCCATATTTCAGCTATAGGGAGTTTTTTTCTTTTCCAGAGCGATTTTCTTAAAACATAGATCATACCATTTCCCTACTTAAAACCCATCAGTGACATTCTGTTGCACTTGGTTAAAATCTAGTCTCTATCCTTCTCCTTCCACTTCCCTCCTCATCCACTAGCTCCAGCTTCACAATGGGCAGTTCCTCAAACACACCACTTAGGATATATTTCCTGAAAAACACCTCTCTTGCTTCTCACCCTTCTTCTGTGCTGTTGCCAAATCTAGAATGTTCCCTTCCTCTCTGGAAGGTATGCTCCTTCAACTCCTAGTTTACCCCATCTCCTCAGAGGTCTTCTTCAATCATCCAATCTAAAGTGGTTTCCACCCCACCCCACCCTTTTCTGCACTTCAGTTCCGCTTCCTCTTGTACAACACGCATTTTTTTTTCTACTTTTGGCCTCCTAAGCCAGTTTCTGGTCTATGATAGGTTCATAATAACTATTTCTTGACTGGATCAACATTTTACTTCTGAAAACTTGAAATGCATCTGCAAAAACTTCTGTTCCTCCTTTCTCCTACCTCTGACTTCTGGGAGCTGTCTTGAAGACACCAGACCTCCAACATTAAAGTTCTCTGCTTCTGCCGCATACAGAACCCCATGAAGAGATAGGAGCATGTAGAATGCTGTAGGGACACTCGACAGAAGCAGTGGACTTAGACATTCTGTCCTCACATATGGAGTCATTTACATGTAAATATTTCATTATGATATATAAAATGTAATATTTCCTTAAAATGGAAATATTTTCTTTCCACGTGAAGACTGTATCAGTCATAACTATAAACTAAGTTTGGAGAAGGCCATTCAAGAGCCTATGACGGAAAAGGGTAAGTAGGGGCCACTGTGATCCCAGAGTCCCTTTGATCTACATCTCTTTCCCAAGAGCCTGAATATTGCCCCCCTCATGCCCAAATTTTTAGTCGTTATGAGGTTTCAACGACTTTGGGACCAAGGTCACTCCATTCAAGCATATCTTCAGCAGTCCCAAGAAACCAGGCCCCAATACATGGGCCCAGCCATAAGTTCTCCACTCTGGCACAAAAGCATGGCAGCCTGCCAGAGATCACAGGTGGTCCTCAAGTGATGGTATAAACTGCAGATTTAAATTAGGGGATTGGCCCTTTTTCCTATTTTCCTAGTGGGACTTTACCACACTTTCTGCTTTCTCCAGTTGTTTTTGGTTTCTGTTCCTTGACTGCTAGCAGCTCCATCCACATCTCAATTTGGGTTCTGTCTGGTTTACAGTTCCTGGTTCCAGAAGCTTTTCCTGCCCACTTGGTGCCTGCTGCTATTTTCTCTTCAAGAGTGAAAATCACACAGTCATGGTGACTGGCTAAGCTGGTGGGGAGATGAGGAGAAAAACTCCATACCTAGACTCACATGGCTGCTACTTCTTCCATTTCACAGTAAACACATTTGCCAGTGCTTGTGTGGTTTGACTAGAGTCAAAATGAAAGGCACCTCCCCAAACTCCAGCTCCCTAAAGAATGTCTCCCTACTCTTTTTTTCCAAAATTATACTCAAACTCTTACCCAAATTTAAACACAATTCATTGAATTTTTATTTATTTATTTTTCCTGACTCTGGCTATGATTCTGAAGAGCCCTGACTCCCTGAGGAAGGTGGGGGAGACTAAAACAGAAGCCTCCATACTAATGTTCAAGATCCCCACCTCTACCAAATGAGGTGGTCTCTGCAGCTCTCATGGAGCAGCAGCTATGGACAGACCCTGGGGATTCCACAGAAAAGAAGCTGCAGGAACAGTAAAGAAATGGGAAGACCTCAGAGAGGGGACTCACTAATAAGCTGTGTGAACTAGCTGAAAGACAGCTCTCCCAGCACTTTACTGTGGTTAGAAAATACATTTATATTTAAAAATTATTTTTAGAAGACTGTGACTTTCAGACAAAGTCAAATGTTTTAATTACAGAACAATGCCTACACATTTTATATTTCTCTGCTCCATCTTCAAAAAAATTTTTTTTTAAATACTGGCGCCTTTGTGCAGAACTATGTGCTCATCTGTAACCAATTCTGCTGGGAAGTCAGTCTGCTCCGTTTTGCTGTCAAGCCAAGTATTACTCTCAGTTAGTGGGACGCTTCAAATCGTCCCTGTTCGTTACCACGAACCCTGGGAAGTTTCACATTGTTTGGAAGAAGTTTTGATTTCACTGTCCCTTCTCTGTGACTAACAAAATCACAGGCCAGAGACACGTCAGCCTTCTCTCTCCATTCCCGAGTGTCTGTTGACGCTGGAGGAGCCCTAGGGCTCCTCCTCACCAACCATCTCACCATTGTCGCTGCACTGGGCCCGTCGCCTCTGCTGCACCAGCTGTTTGTCCAGTTCTCTGAGCTGTTTCAGAAAGCCCCGGTTGGGTAGGACACAGCGGTTCTTGGCCACTTGTTTAATGGCGTCCACCAGGGTCATGTTCCTGTGGATCATCAGGTAAGCCAGGACCAGGGTCGCTGACCGGCTGCGGCCCATGACACAGTGAACCAGGATCTTATCTGAAATGGAGTGGGGAGAAGAGGCATCAAGCGATCTTAGCCATTGCTGCATTCTTCATTGCCATGCACACTTGGCGGGGGGGGGGGGGGGGGGGGGGGGGGGGGGGGGGGGGGGGTATGAAAAACTAACTTTCCTTAAAATATCCTTGGTGAAGCAGTAAAAATTAATTTTATCAAATTTCACTCCTTGGTTACACTTCTTAAAATTTCATGGGATGAACATACATAGTTGTTTGGCTACACACTGAAGTGCAATGTTTATCTCAAGGAAAAGCATGTGGGAGATTGAGTGGCAGGTTGCATTAGCCACTGTTTCACAAGACACCATTTTTACTTAAAAGAATGGTAATTCAAACTTGGATATTTAGTAGTCTTTTTCTTAAAAGTGATCAAAATGAGCCTTTCATATCAAAGGAAACGGTTGCCAGTGAGTGATAAAATGCAAGCTTTCAAGCAAAAATTTGATAAAGAGAATTTTGGAAAACTTGTAGTTATAACCATGAGTGTGACAATTTCTTAATACTTTTAAGATTTTTCTGTTAAGATCTGTAGTGATATTGACAAGTGTGTTTTTTTGATAATGTACAAATTGAACTTAGTAAACCAGTGTTTTCCAAATGACTAATGTAGGATATTACAAAATTATGCATGGGTAAAAAATGTATTCAAAGTGTAAGACAGCAGTGTCCTTAGGGACTCAACTACAATGGCAAGGAAAACAAAAGCAAATATAAACAAATGGTACTACAACAAACTGAAACCTTCTGTAAAGAAAAACACTGTCATTAAAACAAAAGACACCCTATGGAATTTAAGAAAATATTTGTACATCATGCATCCAACAAAGGGGCTAATAGCCAAAATCTACAAAGGACTCATACAACTCAACGGTAAGAAAACAAATAGCCCTTTAAAAAAAAATGAGCAGAAGAGCTAAATACTTCTCCAAAGAAGATAAACAGATGGTTAGCAGGCACATGAAAAAGTGTTTCTCATCAGGGAAATACAAGTCAAATCCACAAATGGGATACCCCTCACACCTGTGAGCATGGCCCATATCAAAAAGACCAAAAACAACAAGTGTTGACAGGGGTGTGGAGGAAAAAGAAGCTTTTGTATGCTGTTGGGAATTAAAACTAGTCCAGCCTCTGTGGAAAATGGTATAGAGGCTTCTCAAAACATTAAAAATAAAGCTACTATTGGTCCCTCTCCTAGGTATCTATCTGTAGCATAAATAAATACTAATTCAAAGGGATAAGTGCACCCCTATGTTCATTGCAGCACTATTTATAATAACCAAGCTATATAAACCACCTAAGTACCCAAGAACAGGTGACTAGAAAATGATGTGGTATATGTAGAAAATGGAATATTATTCAACTATAAAAAAGATGAAATCTTGTAATTTGCAACAACATAAATGGAACTAGAGCAGATGTTGCTAAGTGAAATAAGTCAGAAGGAGAAAGATGAATACCAGATAATTTCATTCACATGTGGAATATAAAGATACGAAACAAAAAAAAGAAGCATAATGATATTAATAAGTGGTTTTTTGAATAATGTACAATAAAAAATGCCAACATAAGAAAGACCTATATGACTTATTGAACAAAGGTTTTCCAAAAAACTAATGTATATTACAAAATTATGCATGGGCAACAAAAAGGAAAGGGGCCCAATGTACTATGGTCCAGGATTTTTGGGGTGTTTGTAGTGGATGTGGTATGATAACATGCTTTTGTAGAGACGTGATATACCCCTAAGTCATAAATAGTGTTGTAAACCAACATAACCTCAATCAATAATTAAAAACTGGGGAAGTATAGTACAGGTCAATGGGTTTTCATGCAACAGATTAATAGATCATGTATGAAGTTTGTTGATAAAGTTTCAAATTCTGCATTACGACTGACCTTTGAGACACTATCACTTGTTTAATTTCTGCTGTAGTAGCAAAGAAGACTACCTACAATTAAGATTTCTCTGAGTAAAATATCTGAGTGAGGCTGGATTTTCTTTATATTCTTTAACCAGAACATCAAATATCACATCACAATAGATTGCATGCAAGAGCTGATATGAGAATTTCAACTGAGCTCTAGAGCTCAAGTAATGCATCAGTGATTTCATTTCATCCTGAGACAACCTCACAATTTCACCATCATCATCCCTGCACTATGGCTGGGGAAATAAGTACAGAGGTGCCAGAAGTCACCCTGAAAGCTGGTGCCATCACTAGACATAGTTCCAAGAAACATGTTACTATATGCGATTCACTGGCCACTGGCCATTGTGTTCTGGGGACAAAGAAAGTAATGAAATTGTCTTCTCAGGCCACCCCCACCCCTGCCATCCCACGGCTGCACTCCCTATGGTTTGTGGGATTGCTCTGTGGGGTTGAGCTGACTGGGACAACTTGAGCTTTGCGATCCACAGCTGTCCTTGTTCCTCAGTATCAGGTCTGAGGCCTGGAAGGATGACCAAGAAGACACTCACGGACATTTCTAGGTTTGTGGAGCATCATCAGGATATGGGACCAGCTTTGCAAAGAACACTGGTGAATGGATGTGACTCTTCTGTCCCTCCTACCCCACCCTCTCACCTTCTTCAGGGACCAGGCCCAGGGAAGTGGTTGTGGTCAGCACCATAGCGGCATGAGAAATGCAAGAGGCCTGGACCACTGGCATTTTGTCTCCCACCACACCTTGGATGGAGAGGCCTGCACACCCTGCACCCTGGCCCAGAGGGATGGACTCAACTCATGGTCTCTCCAAAGCAGTTCCTGGCACAGAGATGCTCCAGAAAAATGATTAACATTATGACAGTTCATTTTCACAAATATTTGCAAGATAACCAGCTAGCCAGACAGCCCTCATACCCTCCCCGCCATGTTACTAAGCTACATAGTATGGCAGTGCCGCCTATTTCTTGTGACTTTGGCCAGAAAGGAGGGTGAGGCCCATCGCCCCAGCTTCTTTAATGCTGTATTGGGTTTGGGGGAGACTGGTCCCAAGCACTCACCAGGCACGAATGTCCACTCCTGAAGTGGAATGTCTACCTTTGGTTTTCTAATCCCCACAGACTGTTCCAGAGGTTGCCTGGCCCTTTGCCAATTCTGCTGATAACTAAAGCGTTTCTTCCTCTCCTGGCAATAAGGGTAATTCTTTCTGTCATAACTAAATACTTGAAACAGACGCAAGCTGTAGTTCATTAAGTCTATTGGGAGCCTGAAGTCTGTGAAGTGAGAGGAGGGGAGAGTGAGGTAGAGGGGGCAGGGGTAGAGGAGGAAGAGAAGAGGGGAAGGGAGGAGGTGATCTGTTGGAGAGCCTCCGGCTGAATTTTGTTGTTTTTTTTTCACCAGAGCTATTTTAAGCTGAGGTATCCCTAGGGCATGGGGCTTGTCCAAAGACCCCGAGGGGCTAGTCCCTCTTGGCTCTGAGGGTCTGCTGTGCACCATCCTTTGGGGCCCAGGATGGGGTGGTGAGAAATTGCCACCAGGAGAATCCAGAGAAGGGCACTGAAGGTAGCACTTGACTTTTTCCCACCATAGCCCACATCAGAGAAACAAGAGGCTCTCTGTGAGTAAGATACCAAGCAGGATTAGGGCTCTGAATGAAGGTAACATTGCCAGGGTTGGCATTTTCTAGATCAGTGACTTTCAAACTTTTTAGTGTGCAACTTCTGAAAACAGAACTTAAAATCCAGTTATCATGTATATAGCCTCACCCAGCCCCTTATCGTCCAAGTGTGTCAACCCTCAAAAGAACTTGATGAGGTAGATCAAATTATTATCTCCATTTTACAGAGGAGGTAGCTGGAGCATAGAGAAGAGACTTGTCAAGTCTCACAGCCAGGATGTGGCAGATTCAAACCCAGGCAACCCGATGGCCCTTGAAGCTCTTAAATACTATGTGATGTCACAAGTATGCATGTATGACATCAAAGTTTCACCAGATAATGTGTACTTTTATTACATGCAGTGTGTGCTGATATTTTCGATGTTTTTCTAACTTTTTATTTATTTTTAAATGTTGGTTGCACCCAATATATTGATTTCTTAAAATCAATATCAACTCACTGACAAGGGGCCTCCCTGGTGGCGCAAGGGGTTAAAGCATAGCACTATGAAGCTATCTGCAGCCACTGCAGCACAAGTTCGATCCCCAGCCAGGGAGCTAACCCACATGGTGCAGCAGACCTCTCCTGCCTAGCCCACTGCTCCCCTCAGCAGTCTATTTCAATAGATTTGCCTGTTCTGCTCTCCACTCTGTCTCTCGTGAATCCTCTCCCCCCCATACCTCTGGCCTATACCCCAGTTCTTGTACACGTAGATAAATAAATGTTTTTTAAAAACTCACCGATAAGTCCTAATCTATTTTCAAAATGATGATTTCAACTAAATATTCCCCTTTGGCATGTGCCTAGAGGTGACTTCCTACAATTTTATGATTGCATGATTGCACTAGTCACCAGAAGGTAGGACTCTGTCACTCAAGACAGACATAGAAGGCAGACCTAATATCTACCTCCATCTCCCCAAACTTGCCCTCTCCCATCAGATATACACAGTCCTTTTTTAACTTGGGGGGATGCCTTGTGCCTGCCTCTTCCTCACTATCTTGCAAATTGCCTGCCCAGCAGCATAGCATCCAAAGACACATGTTTCTCCAGGCAGTTCTAAGTGTGTGGAAGTCCTCAGAAAAAGGGCACATGGTGTGTTTTGAACAGCCTGGGGGCAGGTTGGTATGTGTTGCTGTGGGGCAGAAGAACCTTAAAACACCCTGAAAATCTGAAGTGGTTAAAGCTTAGAAACACTGGAAAATCATCTTCCTGCTCAAAAGCAGACTTCACTTATTTATTCATACCTAGCTTATTCATAATAGATTTTAAGATGGCTTCAAAAGCAGGCGATGGAATGTTTAAGGAAAGAAGAAAGTGGGCACAATGATACTATTATGTGATCTTTATAGTCTCCTGGTATCCGCCCCGGGATTTCTTAGATTTCATTAAATGATGTCAACCCAGAAGCAGTTAAATCAGTCCAAATGGGCAGTATTTTGCCAGTATTTCTTTTTCTGATGAAGAATGACAAGTTCAGTTGTTTCAGATCCTATAACCAGTTGGCATGCCTTGCCCTCCATGATATTTTGTGACCTTTTATACAGCAAAGTCACCAGATACTCAAAATAAGGGCAAAAAACTCTTTGAGTGACAGCAGGAGTTCCTGCTAGCCTCTAATTAGCTCTGTGACCCTGAACACATCACTTGACTTCTCTGGGCCTCTGTTTTCCCCATGCTTAGGGCAGGACACTGGACCAGATTACCTCTAAGATTTTGCAAGAGTGACTGAGGTTGCCTGGGGAGTTCTTCCAGAAGGGTCATGTCAGGGCAAGGTGGGGTAAATGCAGACCCCATGGGGCTGATTACAGCCAACCAGTACACTCTACACCACCACCACCAGGAATGTTTTTCAACATGAGCCAACATTGCTGTCTGGGAGGGGCAGCTCTGGGAAAGAGTGTGCACTTGGCTGAAACCGGCTAGGGAAGAACAGGACAGACAAGTGAGAGGAAAGAGAGATGCCTTGCCTTTCGTCCACTGTCCATCAACACCTCTTACATCAAGAATATAATAAGAAACATACGAGTGGGCCTGGCTCTAAAAAAGTTCCTGTTGTATGTCCCTGGTTTTCTTCTAATGCATGACTAGATGCAACCAGGCCACCCACTGCATGTGGCCTGCAGGCTGAGCACAGGCCACCTCCAAGGTATGGTGTCTAGGACAAGGCTGTTACAGAGCTAACAGGCATTTTATTTTATTACTCTTGACGACTCAGGGTACAGGTTACAAACAGGCAGCCATTTTTTGTTGTTGTTGTCTGGCTTTTGCAGCATTTTAAGAAATTGTTAGTTTGTTGCTAACAGTTGAGTGATTTTACAGTAAAATCCAGATTGGAGACTTTTCCTGAAAAGTCAGGTTTACTACATATGCACTGCTTCTCAGAGGACAAATTCTGGCTGGAACTAAGTAGTAGCTGCCCCTTGAATGGGGATGTAGGCCTCTCTGTTTGGCCACAAGCACCCCCTACCTACATCCCACAGCCTTACACACAGCCAACTTCACTAGTTTAAAGCTTTCTGCATGGTCTTGAAAGGTTGGCTTTTGATTTGCACCTCAGACTTGAGGAAGTCTTTAGATATGCAAGTGCAAAGGGCACTGAGAAGGGAGTCCAGCCACTCACCTGGCAATTAGGTCATGTCCCCAGACCCAGTCTCATGGCTTAGTCCCACACCCCAGCTATGCCTTCTACCACCCTCAAACTGTCTCTGACCTGTGTATACGCTTTTCCCTTTCTTTCTCTGACCCTTTCTTTGCTAAGTGCTTTCAACCACCAAGTCTAGCAATCACAATCCACACTATCTTGACATCTCACTGATGTTCTGTCATCTGTTCAGGCCTGAACAGATGACTTGAAGCCCCATTCTTTCCTAATTCAGCAGTAGGGGCAGACTCTAAAATAGTGTGCCAGCAACGGAAAACCAGCTGTCGTGTGAGTATATCGCAGGAGTTCAAAGTTGGAATGTCTCTTTTTCCCTTTCGGGATTGGAAACTTTATTATGATGATGTGCATGTGCTGGTGTGGTTATGGGCTTCACGGTACACGACCTCTCTTTATCAAATACATCTGAGAGCCTGCTGTGCACCAGGTTCTATGCTAAGTGCTTTATGTGGGTTACTGTTGATCCTCATTATAACGTTTCAAGGTAAAAATTTTCATCGCCAGTTGGAGAAACCAAGACTCAGAGAAATCACATCGTTAGCAAGTTGTGAGGCGTGGATCTGTACCCAGCCCTGTCTTCTCCAAAGTCCACCAGACTGCTTCCATTAAGGGGGGTGGGAGGGGAGGGTCAAAGATATGGTAAAGGCAAGTGAGCACATTAAACAGAAACCGAAGGATTGGGTTGTTACAGCTTTTTGTTTTTTTCATGTCAAATATGTTTTCAGTTAACTTCAAATACTCTCAGGCAAATCACCTCATGGTGATGAGTCAAAGTCCAGTTGCTTTTTGATCCTGCTTGGATATCCAGAATGTGCATAATACAAAAGATGGCCCATAAATAGACTCATAAAAAGACAACTTGAAACAAGCCATCCCCAAATGCACACACATTGGCTCCGTGGATTGTTTTTCATTGTGATTTTGCTTTCTGAGCCAAAATAGTGGCAAGGTGTCGATGCCTGTGACTGGCTCAAGTTCGCTTTGGGATGACCATCAGTTGTGGGGCTTTCTAGCCGATGTAACCTAGTTTCAATTGTACGTTGCAATTTCTTGAAACAAACTAGGCCATCAGTGAGCCTTATGACCCTAATCTCTTAAAGTAAACAAATCTTAGTAACCAGATATCCTAAATTGTGATATGGCCCTATAAAGAAGTATTACACATGGAGCTGAAGACAGAGCACAGATTATGAGGGAGACCAAGTCCCTCTGGCCTCTAAGGAATGCCACTGAAATGCACCCTGAAGCACTAACTGCATATATTTTACCCCTAATGCATACCTGAACTTGTACCCTTCTCTCCAAAATAGCCCTGTAGACTTCACCCGGATTAGGGCAGTTAAAACTGCATTTTGAGCACAAGGACTAGCAATGTGATTTAAAAGATGGGTAATTAACTTTAGGAAACTTGAACAAAATTCAGATCCCCAAATATAGTTTGCCATTTGTAAGGACTAAGTTGTCTGCTTTCTATAGAGTCCTCAGTAGGCAAAGGTGGGGGGCAGGAGTGTAAAGGGGAAAACGGCAGGCTGTGACTTGGTTTTTTGGCAGAAGAATTTGAAATCTCTCTGCAGATTTCCATCAAGTCTGCTTCCTGAGGGTTTTCTGGCGTCGGAAGGCCTTGCTGTTAGTCGGGTTTGAGCCTAGAGTAATTAGTGTTTCACCCAAACCCCAACCATTCCGAGGATGGCAGACGTTCTTTATTTAGGGAAGTAAGATTCAGGCCAAAGGCCTCTCCTCTAAACAAACCCTCCCTATTAGCTAGAGCATAATCAAGGCCGGAACTCTACCACCCGCATGCTCAGTGGGGCTCTCAGCTTCCCGGGCATCAGATGTGCGCAGTCTAACCACACACTGCTCCCAACTCCGCCAGAGCAGGTTTTCCCAAGGCAAGTGAACCAGGGAGTACATATCCCCTTCCGGTCTGGGCTATGAGTCGGGCTTGGGGCGGGGCCATGGCTGGGGCGGGGCCACGGCTGGGAACCAGCGAGGAGTAAACCCCGAGGCTCTTACTGTGGTCATAGCGGAGCGCTGAGGCGATGAAAGCAGCCGCTGAGTAGAAGAAGACGCTGAGGTCGAATGTGGGCAGGTCGTCGGCCTCCACACCGTGGTACTCAATGGCCAAGTCTCGGTAGTAGTCGGGGCCCGTGTCCACGTTCCAGCGGCCGTGGGCCGCGTTCAGCACGTGAGTGAAGCGCGCCTTCTGCAGACTGTAGCGGTCCAGCGCGGTTGCCCTGGGCACAAGGGAGAGAGGCTGGTGGGCTGCATGGCAACTTGGGGGTTGCCCACGGGTTTTTACCCACAATTTCGGTGTCCAAAGTATGGACTAGTCATTGAAATGACTTTCCTTGTAGTCCAAAGGCCTGTTTTTACTGACCCCCCAGCCACCTGTGGTGGACATTGGGGGGTCGGCGAACTATTCACTCATTAGTTGTTAGATTATTCACCAAATATAGAAGAGCTTGGTGCCAGATATTATAGGGGTGACAGGGTAGGAGTAGCACCTACTAAATCCTTCAAAGGCCACCCAAATAATCTGTCAGGTAAAACTCAGTGTGAGGGTGAGGGCCACCTTCACAGAACTTCAGGGGACTCCTTGAAGCTGGTCTCTCCTGTGTACCCTCCACATGTTTATAGGGTTTGGAAATCAGGGCTGTAATGAATGGTTTAAGATGGGTCTTTCAGCTGAGGATTTGATTTGGATTGAGTGAAATTCTTGATGTTCAGGAGATTGTTAAATACAGTGCAAAACTTTTTTTTTTTTTAAAAGATGTGGGTCATTGCGTAGTTGGACTAAGCATTGTTCTGAAAAAGAGAACTATTTGAACAATCTGTTTGAATTGACTTCAGGGAGGTTCCTCAACAAAGAAGTTATTTACTGATTTATAGTCTTTCTAGTAAAAAATTTTCAGGAACAAAGAGTAAAGTCATGTTGAAGTAGGTGGCCTGGAACATGGGACAGAGTTATTTCTGCCTAGACGAGAAGGGGGAAAGACTGTAGGAGAGAGGCCTTTAAGCCTGCATTACTACAAGTGTCGGTTCTTGATGACAGAGGAAAAGAGGGAGGTAAGGACACACCAAGCCAAGGAAGTAGCACAACCTAAGGGACAGAGACTGGAGATAATAAAGGCCTTTCAGAAAGTCTAAATAAAATTTCCTAGAATCAGTCATCTATCCCCAGGTAGAGATTAAGGTAGAATCTGTTGTGTGTCAGCACTGTCTTGGGTACTGATGATTTAGCAGTGAATAAGTTAATCAAGATTTCTCAGGAAGCTTAGATTCTAATGGGGAGAGCAAATAAGCAGCAACTGAATAAACAAGATAATTTCAGAGAACAGTAAGAGTTGTACAGAACCAACAAGGGGTTCTGCTTTAGGTAAATTGCTCAGAGGAGGCCTCTATAGTGAGTGGCATTTGAGCTCAGACTGAGAGATAAGGAGCTAGGCAGAGGAAGAGTTGGAGGAAAAGTGTTTAGTTCAAGCAGAGGGACAGCCAATGCTGGAACAGAAAGCCATATGGCTGTAGTGGCGATGGGAATTGGGCTTAACAGGAAGTGAGAAAAGTAGACACAGGCTGGGTCGTGGTGGACTTCGCAGGCCTTAAAGAAGAATTCAGGTATTCTACGTATGAAAGAATGCCATTTACCACAGAGAACTTTATTTATTTTGCCACAGAGGACTTTAAGGAAGGGGTGAACATTGTTTACTTTTTTGAAGATCCCTATACAATCTGACTGATGTGTAGAAATGAACTGGGGAGAGGCAGACAATAGAAGCAGGGAGCTCTGCTGAAGGATGTTGCAGTTGTATAGCCAAAGGAGGAAGATGCTTGGACTAGGGTGATAAGCAGTAGGACTTGCTGATAGATTAGGAATGAAGGCAGGAAGGAGGGAGTTGGTTGTCCAGGGCAGAGGATGTGATGGGTGAGTGGGAAAAGGTTTGAAGAGGAAGTGAGGGATTTGATGATGAAAATGCTTGATTGCCAGGGTTTGCTTTTGGGGGTGAAGGAGAGCTTTTGATAGCGTTTGAGGTAGGGTAACCCCAAATGGGTTTTAAGACAACATCTCCCTCAACGGCACAAAGATCAGTTCCATAGTTCAGCAAAGAGATGACGGGGTCTGGAACTACAACTGTAAGAGGCCTAAAGTGGTGCTGTGTTCCAGCTGAGGGTTCATCTCAAGGCCCTTGTGAAAGGATGTGGACAGACTGACCATATTGGATGCCAGTATGGGTCAACACCTTGGATTGAGAAGACCCCCCTGCACCAGAAGTACAGGCCATGGCTCTTCAGTCAAGGTTCCCTTGTCTATTACTAACTTCCTGGAGGGACCAGAAGGGAGTCCCTGGCTTGGGAGAGAAACACCTGAACACAGGCATGGAGCTTTTAGAAACATTTGCAAAAGCCCATTGGAACTGAGATGGGAAGATAGGAGCTCCACTGCAGCCTTTGGTGCTGCCATCCTGACTGTGGAACATACTCTGATTTCAATTTTTTTCAGAAAGGTCTGTTTCTCATTTTTCTTCTTGTCCCAAAGTATGTATACAACAAACATTATGCTTTGGGGACATAGATCTGTGCTCAATTAAAGCCTCCACTAATGCAGTCCATCTTGCTGAGTAGCAATCAACCTCACTTTGAGGTTGAGCTCAGTGGAAAAATTAAAATTAACTGTCCTTGACAGGAAGTTTCTACCCGCCATAAAGACTGTTCTCTCTGGGTTCAGCAGCTGGGTTTCAACATAATCAAATGACAATTTGAATAAATAACAATTTGCACTTTGCTGCTTTTGGAGTCAGGGATTAGGGTAGATCTGCAACAAGACTGATGCATGGCATGACACCTCTACTCCCCCTCCTTCCCCGCCACAGAGCTGACTTTGGCTGTGTCAGAGGGAGTGAAAAGGACTCACAGGGAAGATTGGACATGATGGGCATCTGAGGTCCACTGCAGGGTGTGTAGGTGCTGTGGCTATGTGGGGGGATAGGGGACGTGGTAGCCTCATTGTACCCCACTTGGGACATTTTCCTTTGCTTGGCTTACTCAGAGTTCAGTTAAGAACGGAGAAGAGTATCCATAGCAGAATGGGGATCAGCAGATGAAGAGTGACTCTTGGTATGCTTAGCAGACAGGGTTGTCGAGGGAAGTGGGTTCCTGATGGGCCCATGGCCTAGCTCAGCAGTTGTTGGAGGATGCTGTCTGCTGTTGTGTTTTGTTTTTTGAAATCTCACCTGATCAGATATATAATATAAGAAAAAGACTAAGAAATATGTCTCTGCTCAAGAAGAAAAGTTCAGAAGAAAAACAGATTTAGGAATTTACTTCTGGATTCTAGATGATATGGGAACTTTTGTTTCTGGTTATTTAAGAAATATCCTAGATGTCAGCAGTCTGTTCATTTTTAAAATAATATGTCCTCTAATTATAAAAATAACACATGCTCAATGCAGAATATAGGCAGTTCTTTCTCTCTCTCTGTCTCTCTCTGTCACACCCACACAAACAAAAATTGTGTACCTACCCCCTAGAGATAGACTATTTTTTGATATAGGAGCTCAAGCCGTCTTTTTATGTATGGATTTGTGTATTTTTACCCCACTAAGCCCCTGTTCTGAGATATTTGTGTTTCTTCTGTCTCAAATTATCTCTCTGTTCTTCTCTCTCTCCCCCCCCCACCCTCCCTTCCTAAAGGGTCAATGTTGGGTATTATAATAAATACTTAAAAATGAGCAATTTTGCTATATTTTCTTTGGACATGTCTCTGTGTCTAAAGAAGATTTTTTTAAGTGGAATTTCTGGGTCAGTAGATAGGAGCATTTTTAACACATTTAATGCTTGTTACTAAATTGTCCTCCAGAAAGCCTACTCAAATACACATTCGAGTTTTCATTCTTTATTAATTTCACAGGCAAGTAAAGTGTCTTGTTTTCATTCATTTGTTTTAGCAATGAACGTGGACACTTTCTCACACATTTATTGGATCCGTGTTGTTGAAGAACATCATTATATCCCTTTTTTGACCCAGTTCTCGTCTACTAAACCTTCCTATGAACCTCTGGCCCAGCTCTGGATTCTGACTCCAGACTGGAGGACCAAAGATATGTATAGATATCTCTTCTCTCATGGCCTGTTTCCTCAGTCAGACATCCTGTCTTCCTCCTTATCTTGCCTCCCCCAGCCACTCTCAGTCCCTCCCAGGTTCTTCCAGGGAGCTTGTTGCAGCTCCACCCTCAAGGAATGGCAAATAAGCACATTCTCTGTGAGGCAGTCTCCTTGGGCAGCTCTTGTAATGCTCTGCTATGTCAGGCCTCTTGATCCCCTCATTCCCAGCCACACCTTCAGCATCTGCCTGAAAGCCCCTTTTCCCAGGTTACTCTTGCATAGACGGGACGAGGGATGTGTGTGCGTCCACCGGCTTCCTTGTGACTGGAGCCAGTTGCTCCCAAGTCACCAGCATTCTGCAAACCCCAAAAGTCCACTGATGAGAGAGTGGTATCTATGAGGACCTGAGGAGTTCCCGAACCTCATTGCATCCGTGCTTGCCAAAGGCCTATAGCCTGACCCATTATTTGTTCTGATGCATGTGACTTTGTTGTGATCTCGTCATTTCACAGACATGACCCTGCCGGTGACTTCCCTTGAGGGTTTAACAGTAACTGCTCCTTGCAGGTAGACTTGAAAAGGACAGGCCCATTTCTAGCTTTCCATCAGGGTCAGTTCACCTAATGTGAAAGTGAATTCACAGGCTTTCTAGGATGTCGGGTATTCTTGTTGCTTGCTGCTGCTGCTGCTGCTGTTCATTTTTGAGACCTCTAGGAAAACACAGGACTGACAGGTGTAGTTTATAAGCTTAGACTGCTGCATGAAATGAAATGACTGAGCCTCTGGGACCCTCAGTTTTCATCACTTTTTAAGTAGAACCAATTACACTAGCAGTGCTTTCCTTGTAAGATTCTTGTAAAGCTGAATAAAGTAATATTTAAGTTTCTTTGAAAAGTAAAAAGATGAAATTGGGGAGGACAAGCCGTAGAAGAATGATATAGAACAAAATACTACCAGTGTAATCTCTGGGTAAAGAGATTATGAGTTATGGGAAGTTTTTCTCTTTTTTGGTCTGTGTTTTGTAAATTTTGGTGATAAATTGGTGATATCATATGCTCACTTCATATGTAAATGTATGCTGTGATTTTATTGATGTTATTTCCTTGGCTTATGTCAGAAGAGACTGATTATTGCAAATATATAAGGTGGCCTTGGCATTTTTAAGTCTGCTTAGAAATCTCTCCATCATCTGCCCTCTTCCCCCAGGTTCTAGTCCTCCAAGGTGAAGGCTGAGAGGAGCACGAGAGACATAGGTGGCCTGGTTTTTTTTTTTGTTTGTTTGTTTAATATTTTTTTTAAGATTTATTTATTTATGCATACAAGCACCGGGGTACAGGCCAGAGTTGCGGGAGGTGAGAGGATCCACTAGAGACAGAGTGGGAAGCAGAACAGGCAGACTGACTGAAACACACTGCTGAGGGCAGCAGCGGGCGAGGCAGGAGAGGTCTGCTGTGCCATGTGGGTCCCCTCCCTGGCCAGCATCAGGGATCGAACTCGTGCGGCAGTAACTGCGGTTTGCTTCATAGTGCGTTGCTTAACCCACTGCTCCACCAGGGAGGCCCAGGTGGCCTGGTTTTGATGTATTAGTGATATATTAATGATGGCTCTAGGCACATGGCTCATGTGGAAGGAAATGGTTGCTATTGTTTGAGATGTTGCCTTCACTGAGAAGCTGAGTCCTGGTCTGAGAAGGCCCAGTCAGGTCAGAGCCTCCTACCGCTTTCCCTAGTCACCTTGTCCATGTCTGGTGCCTGCTTTTACCTAAATCACCTTCTGTACTGGGAGGTTTTCTGGTTACCAAGTTACTGTTTCTTTCATGTAACATTCAGCAAGCTATATAATTTTCAACCTCGGTTTGTGTTTTCACTGCATTTTAAACAACCCATGGTCCACTCTGGAGAAGTGGACTAAGTTTTAGCTCTGCTTGGTGCCCTGAGATGGAATTAGTTCCTTCTCATTTGAAGGGAGGGAGGGGCTGCAGCTGTCCAGGTACACCAGTGAGCACCGTCTCTAAGCAGAAGTCTTAGCTGATTAATTTGCCTTCACCTCACTTTCTAGTCTCCTGGAGATGCCTCTGGCTTTTGAGATTGTCGATCTGGTTGGGAGCAGAAATGCAGAAATGACAGGCTAGAGAGACCCTGGAACTTGAGCTCTGGCTGGTTGAAGCTGGCCACAAGTTACTAGGGGAGTCAGATTTCATGGGGAGAGGCAGCTGTTGATGCCCCCAAAAGTCAGACCTTGGAGGCAACTGTAATTTTAATAAAAGTGGGGCATCTGTGAATGTGCCCAGTCTCATCTAATGAAAGTAGGGGAGCTTCTTTATGGCTGCCACCATTCAAGCGATAGAGCAGCTTAACCGCACCCTGTTGTTAGCTCACAGGGATGCCCATGTTGTGAGCAGAAGAGAGATTTCGCAGTTATCCAGTTTCAGCCAAACCGTGCTATTGGAGGCTGTCCTGCCTGGGAATTTGCAATCACTTTGACAGTGGCCAGAATTTTTCCCCTCCTGCTGACTATAGGGGAAAAAATAAAGAAGCAAATGAAAGATGGGAATGAGATTAAAGTGAGAATATTTAAATTACAGAAACTTAGTGCTTTCAAGCATACTCAAGCACTTCTGAAGCAGCCATTTAGGGACTGCTGATTGATAAGACTCGAAGAATTATTCTTATCTCATCATTGACAGCCAGTCCTGGCTCTCTGGAGGGCAACACTTGGTCAACCTAATTTGAATCTAATTTGAATGACTTAAAAGTAATAAAACAAGTATGTACTTGAACCTAATAAAGCCTAATTTATTTAATAGAACATTTAAGAAAGAATTTTATTTTAGAGCTGGAAGGGATTTTTGAAATCATCCTTTTATTTTACTAAGAAAGAAACTGAGTCCCAGAACAGTAAAATGTTTTGCCAAGTGCCACACATAGTGGCCACCCACACTGGGGGTTTCAGCTTTGTGCCCTGATTCCTGCTTGAGGGCTTTCGTGCTGGTCTGTCCCACTTGTGGCAGATTGAGACCCCCCTCTCAAGTATAGGAAATGAATGAGGAGAACGTGCCTGTGCCTTAAGCTAGGAAGCCTTCCCCTTGAGATCTTCCAAAGGTGTCTAGTTGGCCTGACCTGACCTCCTCCTCTGACCCAGCATCCTTCCTGTCTGGGGACTCCTCACCAGAGTACTGTGTTTGGGCCACCTCTACCTTCACCTACACTGGTAAGCTATGAGGGCTGGAGTCAGCAGTCACCCCATTTGGTGAATTCGCTTAGGATATTGAAAAAAAATGCTGTAGAAATTTGAAACCCACGGGCACCTAGGGCTTTGATGTGGCCATGCCCCTTCTTCTTAGGCCACCCAGGTCTCTGGAAAGCCAGGACAGTGTCTGTGGAGGAAGCTGATAATGAGCTAGAGAAGACCCTTTAGGAAGGACCTGCCTTTCAACCCAGCCTCAGGGTCATAGGAGAAATTTGACCTGTGGTATTTCCCTCAGATGCCCTTAGCACAGGGGAACTCTTTGTGGCAAAGAGTAATGACTATTCTTTACTTTCCTGTCACGCTGTAAGTTGAATTTTCAAAACCTGTCAAATATAAAGCAGTTCACACTTATTGGGTGTGCCAGGTGCTGCACTTAAATGTCACGTCAACTCACTTAATCAACATCGTACAGGTAAAGATATTAAAGCTCAGAAAGCTTGAGTGACTTAGGAACTAGCATTATGACCCCAGACATTGTGGTTTTATAGCAGACACTCAGCCATTTTGCTCTTCTGCATAAAGAAGCCCTTGAAGAGAGGAAGAGGGGAAACCATGAGTTGCTTCTTTGTGGGAAATTTAGTCCCCAGCAAGTCCCAGGCATCCTTGGTCTCCAAGAATAGCCAGTGGCTCTTCTCACTCACTCTGGGTCCTGATTGCCTCAACTTCCAGAGCCTTGGTAATTTGTCTTTCAAAAATCTTAGGTGCTTCTAGGGAAAGAGAAAATTCAACCTAAATGCAAACATCAAATTAAAACAGAGTCTTCGTGCATGTGGAGTCAGCTCTGATCTTTTCACTGCTTTGGGCAATACCTGCAGAGACTAAGAAACACAGGCAGCCTTTCCTGCTTGCAGCCAGGGTATAACCTGCATGTGGTTGCATTGGCAGTAGAATTAATTGCTCTCTCAATAAGCATCTGTGAGTCTTGTTAACCTTCTTGACTGAGTGTCAAAGAGGGAATCTGTGCAGAGGTGGGACAAGCAGCACGCCGAGCTGACTTTAGCACTCACTACCTGCTGGACTCACAGGTCACACACTGACCACGGAGCTTGGCTAGACTATGCATATGCGTGTTTATTTTGGAACTTGATAGGCAGAGCTGGACTGAATTGGAGGGATAGTGACATTTTTTTGGTTGAAGGAAGCAAGATTGTGGTTAAATATGTTAAGGAGGCAGGCATATCTTACTGCATCAAACCCTAATGCCTGGCTCTTGGTTAAGTAAAACATGCCTGTTTTGCTTAAATTCTCTTAATTGCTTCCTGAATAAAGTCCCCTGGCCAATATTAAGCCTTCCACAAGCTGGCCCTGACCTACCTTCTCAGGTTTCTTTCTCACTAAATAAAGTAATAGCAATAACATTTGCATTTGTCTGTCACTTTATAATTTACAGACATTTCTTATCTCTTTGAATCTCTTCAGTAACCATTTTTAGAGATGAAGACTTAGAACCTGAAAGGCTAACGGACCTGTCCTAAACATCCAAATATAGAATAGATTTTGAGGTAGATGGTCTATTATCCTTTATACTATTGTCACCCCTCACTCCAAGACTAGTAGTGTATCCTTTCTTGTCCCACTGATGTGAGGCTTTGGCATGAACTTGCTTTAGCCAGTGAAATGTGGGCATAAGAGGCATGTATGTATCACTTCTGAGTCAGCTTCTGGTTTGCCATATCTTCTCTTTTCTCTCCACTGGAAGACTGGGAGAACCTGTGATCATAGCAAAGCTAGATCTAACCTGACTGCACAGAGGTAGAATGTGGTTAATCCCAAACCTTCAGAAAGTATGCTTTCTCCATTCCCTATCTTCAGATAAATCACCATGTTAGTTCTCACCTCCATGTTTTTTCTCACCCTCCTTCCTCTGCTGGGAATCCTACCCATTCTCCAAAATCAAGCGTGGAAATCACCAATTCTGTGCTGCTTTCTCTTTCCATAATATTACCAAGCACTTACTGAGCGTTACTGTGTGCCAACTACACTAGCACTTTGCTTGTCAACCCTCACCCTATGAAGATAAACCCCATTGCTGTTGCTGTAGAAGATGGTCAGAAAAATACATTGTTCAAGAGCCCTGGTGGCACAGCGGGCATGGCGTAGCAGACCTCTCCTGCCTCGCCAGCTGCTCCCCTCAGCTGTGCATTTTGATCTGCCTTTTCTGCTCCCCACTCTGTCTCTGGTGAATCCTCTCACCTCCCGTGACTCTGGCCTGTACCCCAGCTCTTATACGCAGAAACAAATAAATCTTAAAAAAAAAAAAGAACATACAGTTGATAAATGGCAGAGTCAAGACTCAACACCCACATTTCTTCTACCCCACTCCCTATTTCTTTTTCTGTCCCGTTACTTGTCTACACATCTGTTCTTAACTGTGAAAATTTCCTTATCTGACTACTCACATTTTATTGGCCTGGATTTGAGCATAAATTCCACCACTTATTAGTGGTGTGACCTTGGGCGCTTAATTTCTTGGAGTCTCAGTTTCTTACTGGCTGACTAACAGCCCAATGAAGGAATCCTCTGAGACTTGGTTTGCACATATACAAAATGGGAGTGATAACAGTGCATTAATCACAGGGCTGTCGTAGTGTTTAAATGATGCCTACCATGGGCCATGGCACATTAAGAATCCAATACAGCTTACTACTGTTACTACTAAAAGCTGTGGGAAAGATAATATAGTGTACTGTGACTTCTTGCCATTGGAATTGGGGAAAGCTGGCTCCATGGTAAAGTGACTTAAATGGACTCTGAAGAATGCAGGGAATCTGGACACAGACAAGAGGTGAAAGAAAGGGCATTTTAAGCAAAGGTAAAAACACAATGAGAGTGTAAGTCTTTAAATATTAATCTCCATTTTTAGAAGTCCTATCTAAGTGAATAATCCTAAATATGAAAACAAAATTGTGCATAAAAATGCCCATTGCAGCATTATTAATAAAAATCAAAATATGGAAATAACCAATATGCTCAAAATTAGGGAAATGGTTAAATGAGACATCTTATATTTATCTGATATATTATTATATATAACATACATATGTATAATTAATATAATATCAACATTATAGTAAAATTACATAATTAAATATATGCGAAGTGTATAATAAGGGGAATATTTATGATTGGTGCAGATTAGATAAAATGAATAACCAGTATGGTTACAACTATATATAGATAAATTTCAAGGCCAAATAACATATTCAATAAAAAAAGTATAGGGGAAAACATACTGAAATACTAGTAAAAGTGACTTTGGAGTACTGGACTTTGGTAATTGTTTTGGAAGGGGGTGAGGAGGGGTGAAAAGTGGGGAGGGGAAGAAGAGCATGAGGGAATATAGAAATGGACTGTGGATACTTGGGCGGTGGTTGGGAGAACTACAGTGAGCACACCTGAGGGGAGAAATCATATATTCTCCAAAAATGAACGATGTAAGAAAAAAGTACTACATCTAAATTTAGAAAAAAGAAAGGAAAGTTTTCTTCTTTACACTATTAACCACTCTTATTATTATAGCTAAACTTTATTGAATGCTTACTATGTATCAGCACTGCCCTAACTGTGATATATATTACCTAAAGTCATACAACCCTATGGGGAAGTTTTCTTGCTCACCTATTACCAACAAGGAACTGAATTCTATATTTAAACAATGAACATGTATTCTTTTTATAATGGGAGAACCATATATTTACTACATTAATTTAATAATTTATTATTAAATGATAAGAGATTCAGATTCCCCACTCCTTTTTTTCTGGTATTTCAAACATTGTTAAACATTGTCATATCTATATATCAGTACTTACATATGTTATACTTAGGTATTGGTATTCTCTTTTTCTGTAAATTACATTTTTTAAAGTAATATTTTGGGTCAAAGTATATGTGCTTCTTTTCTATTTTGAACTAATTTTAGACTTACAGAAAAGTTGCAAAAGCAATAGAGATAATTTGGCAAGGAAAAAAAATACATCACAGCTTAATGAACCTCAAAGACATTATGCTAAGTCAAAAGTCTGTAGTGAATGGCCACTTACGTAAAAGTCTGGGCCGAAGAGGTAAATCCATAGAAACAGAGAGCAGACTAGTTGCCTGTGGCTGGGGAAGGTGAGGAGGAACAGGGAGGGATTACTTAATGTGTTTGGGGTTTGCTTTTGAGATGAGTGATGAAAATGCTTTGAAATTAGATAGTGGTGATGGTTACACAATTCTCTGAATTTAATGAAACCACTGAATTGTCTACTTCAAATGGGTGAATTTTAAGGAATGTGAATTATATCTTAATAAAGATGTTATTAGAAAAAAGAAAACAGCAGAGTCCCTAGATACCTAGCTATCACCCCTATCTACATTCCCCTAGTGTTTACAACTGGGAAATGACTGGATGAAAATGTGGTACAGCTTATACTGTGGAATATTGAAATTACAGACAGTATGATTCCTTTTTTTTTTTTTGCTAAAAATTATTTAAAAGAAAAAACATTTAAAAGAAATGAAAATCTATTATATGTGTGTATGCTGTTATGTTTGCAGTAGCATACAGAAAGTAGTAGACATATGCGAGTAAACCGAACACTGATTACTCAGTGGTAGGAGTAAGAGGACAGAAGTGAAAGAGGACAGAGGGACATTATTGTTTTTATAGCCCTGGATTTAGTTTAATTTAATATAGAAGGGCATGTGATCTTTATAACTTTTCCATTTAGAAATATCAAGGAGAAAAAAAAGACAAGCATTGCTACCCCTGGATATCTCATGGCTAGGCAGCTATCTCTAGGTATTAAGCAGCAAGATGTTTATTAAAATCGCACTGCTGGGGTCCTGCACCATCTGCTTCTTGGAGAGATGGAATGTGAGCTGGAATCCTGGGGGATGAAAGGAGTAGCTGCAGCACTAGTTAAGATGAAAGCTTCTGGGCTGAGCAGAGTTGCGTTTGAATTCAACCCTGCCATCCTACTGAGCTGTGCACTTTAGGCAAGTTATTTAACTGCTCTGTGCCTCAGTTTTCAGTTTTCAAACAAGCTAATTACATGACTTCTTTCACTGGGTTATGATGAGAAAAAAAATGAAATCAAATCAAACATGCAAGATGCTTAGCATACTAGCTGGCACTTAGGCATTCATAAATATAGGAATGATTGTTAGTAATAGTATTTACAGTTGACACTTCCTAACTGAGGAGTGAAAAATGGTGACTAAAAGTTTAGAGAAGGCGACAGCAACCTGATGTTTGTTATGCTGACCATGCTTCACCACCCAGATGCTGGTGTACTCCTGTACCTGAGAACCGATTTCATTCTTGTTGTGTTCTTCCAGCTAAAAGACAGCATTCCCCAGACTCCCTTGCAGCCAATCTGGGGCCATCTGGATGGAACTTCCCTATAGAAAGATACCCTTTTGCTCTTCCTTTCCCTCTACCATCTTGCTAAATGGATCTTATAGATAATGGCAGGAGCCCTGTTGGTAACCTCAGACCATGCAACAACCTTGAAGAAGAAAGCCGCACCCTAAGGATGGTGGTGTAGAAGCATAGGATCTTGAGTCCCGATGTCCCCCAAGTCTCCATGCCAGTACCCACTTGTCTTCCTCTGGACTACCTTTAAATGAGAGAGAAAGAAATCTCTATCTTGTTTAGGCCCCCTTTCTGAGTTTTCTGTAAAAGGAAAATCAACCCAGCCCTAACAGAGTTCTCACAGGACAACTAACCTACAAGCAAAAAATCATGGCGAGGTGGTAGCAAGGGCTATGACCAGGGGAGGGACCTTCTTCTGGGTAAGGCCAGAGGTTTGGCCTGGGCACTTACTCATCGCCAATGTACAGCTTGGGCCAGACCTCGTTGACATGGGTGTACTGGGGACTGCCCTTCCAGAAGAGCCGCTCCAGCTCAAAGGCTCCAGGGGTACAGTAGTCGTCTGCCTCCTCCTCCTCCTCTGTCTTTGGCAGCAGCCTCTTGGCAGACGGGTAGGCATCCTTGAGGCTTGTCTTTGGTTCTCCAGATGTCATTTTGGAGCCAAAGGGTTTTCTTTCCTTTCTGAAACTGGTCATGAGAGAAGGTCAGGACTGGGGTTAGCAGGGGACAGAGGTAGGGAACGAACTTTACAGAGAGAAATGGGAATAAGCTGATCTTAAAACTTGGCAGGCATGTCCTGCTGGGCTTCTGCTTCCTTTTCCCAGGCCACAGAGGTAAACAAGGGAGACCATGATGGCAGTTAAACAATACTTCCTCAACATTCCAGTTCCCTCCAGAGCAAGAGTGCTGGGGGTGGGAGTGGGAGGGTCCTCTGAAGTGGGCCAGGGCAGATTTGCCCCAGACCCATGGTGGCTTCAGATCTAAGAAGTACCTGCAGGCAGCCAGTCCTTTACCTCCTTTCTTTTAGATCTTACCCTTTCATTGGTGCCTACTTTTTCCTTTAATTGACTGGGATCTGCTGGCATGGACTGTTTTGAACCCAAATAAGAAGGCCAGGAAGGCCCCTAACACTCCAGGCCTATGGAATTTAACATTTCCCCACCAGGGAAAGTGCACACCTGTAAATCCAGAGCCTGTCTGGGCAGCCACATGCATTCTTGGGGCTTCAGAAGCTTTAGGGTGGAAGGAAACTTGGCTCCATGAGGGATTGTCAACTTGTTGGGAAAGCTGAAATCCATGTTCTCCACTCTCACACTAGGAGGCTGGCAGCTGTGAGACTTTCTAGGGGGTCAGAGGAGATGCTCCAAACAAGAGAGCTCTGTCTGCAGATTTAAAGGTGCCTTTGGGTTGCACGTCAGTCTCTGCAAGTGACTGTGAAGAAGTCTCCGTTGTCTCCAAGGAAATGAATTCACTGTGGCAGCTTTGTTCCCTGAGCAGAGTGACTGCTACATCTACATGCAGACGGCCTGGGAAGGGAGGTTCTTCTTCTTGCACCCAGACACTGATGTAGTGACTGAGAAACGTGAGGCAAAAGACGGGGAGGAAACACTCTTTCTTCAACAAATACTTATCTAACACTCACTTTGCGACAGGCATGGTTCCAATGCGTTTCGATTACTAACTCATTTAATCCTCGTAATAATCCTTTGAGGTCAGCACCATCATTCTCCCTGTTTTGCAGATGAGGAAAACTGTAAACTAGGATGTTTGTGATATATGGTCTTGTCTCCTAAGGAAAAATAATTGCTGAGATGGTAGGGAGGGGAATACAGTATGAGGAGGGGCAGCAAGGGAGCTGAAGATTGGAAAGAAGGATCGGTAGCTTCAGAGACCATTCAGATCATGTCAGAGGGACTCCAAGTACAACTTGAAGAGGCTTCCACTCGTTTTTGAAGAGGAGTAATAATAGCTGCAGTGAATTGGAACACAAGAAACCTGTCAGTCGTCGTGACTGGGGTGTAGGCCAGAGGTGCTGAGGGTGAGAGGATTCACCAGAGCAGAGGGGAACAGAACAGGTGGATCTATTGAAATACACTGCTGAGGGGAGCAGTGGGCAAGACAGGAGCGGTCTGCTGGGCCATTTGGGTCACCTCCCTGGTCAGGGATCGAACTGAGGCCACAGCGGTAGACCTGCTCAGTGGTAACACGGAGACTTTATTTAACCCCTAGGCCACCAGGAAGGCCTAAGACGTCAGGATTCTTAAAACCAGTATTCACTGCTAGAAGATACTAGGGAACCCGTTCATTATTTTGAAGACAGGTAAGTAAAGAGACAGAAGCTAACACTTATTGTTCCTTTCTGATACAAACTATACTACTGGGTAGAAGAGAAGTTTCTCTTTTGTAGAAGTGGGTAATTAAAGAAGGAAGAAAGCAGCATTTTGCAACACCAGTTAAGCACATGGGTGTGGGCATTCATTGGACACTAACTGCCAGCAACATAAGAGGACAGTCTGACACGATGGGCTTCCTGGGGAAAGAAGGTACCACCACAAAATCAGTCTTGGCCAAAGAAAAATCTGAATCTTTGATTCAAGCCCTCAAACTCTAGATCTAATGGCCAATATGCAGGAGATTCAGAGGACAGTTAGTTATACCACAGCCCCTAATCTTTTAGAAATACATACTGAAATATTCACAGATGAAGTGATAAAATGTCTGTGATTTTTATCAACAGTAATACAACTGAAAAGATGTCCTAATGTGTGGGGGAGGCCCTAGGTAAAGGTGTGTATGAGACAAGATTGGCATCAATAGTGATGGTTGCATTGTAGTTACTGTTTCTCTTTATGTGTTTCTCTTTTTGAAAATTTCCAAGCTGTTTTAAAGAAAAAAGGAAAGTGCTGAAACTACTACTGCTCTGGAAAATTTGATTCTCCCAAGTTCACAGTAGATGAGTTAAAGAATCCCTAGGTAGCAGTGCACTTCTTTGGGGAATGTGGGAGGCCAGGATCTGTGTCTTTCTGAAAAATCCTGGGGTGAGGTATGAGGGGTAATGACAGCAGAAGCGACCCTTCTTCTAAGTCTCTAAATGTGCAATGTAGAGATAACCTCTGTCAAAATCGTTTTACCTGCTAAAAGTATCGATTCCTGAGTTGCTCAGGAGAGGGATCTTCCATTTTAAAGAGCTCCCTAGTGCATCTGATACTCACTAAAGTTTGATGTTCATTGCTCTCGGGTGTAGCTAGAGTCAGGAGCTGCTGAATCAAGAGAAGGTGTTCCTATGTTTTCCATCTTTGCAGTGGAGTGGAAGCCAGTTCCTTAGCCCAGAACAAGGCTGCAGGATTAGGAGAAGTGAGGGGCCGGATGACCTTACTCCAGGGCCCTTCAAGACAGTTCCTCTGCCCTTTGTGTGTGTGTGTGTGTTTTTTTTTAAAAGATTTATTTATTTATGCATACAAGCACTGGGATACAGGCCAGAGGTGTGTGGGGGTGGAATGAGAGGATTCACCACAGAGAGCGGGAGCAGAACAGGCAGATCAACCGAAGTACACTGCTGAGGGGAGCAGCGGGAGAGGCAGGAGAGGTCTGCTACACCATATGAGTCCCCTCCCTGGCTGGCAGCAGGGATCGAACTTGTGCTACAGTGGCTGTAGATTCGCTTCATAGTGCGTTGCTTAACCCACTGCGCCACCAGGGAGGCCCTCTGCCCCCTGATGTAACCTTGATGTCTTGACACACAGAATGTGCTTAGGATATACTTGTTAAATGAGGGAATGGCTTAGTGAATGAATGGGATGAATGAGTGAATGACTGAGAGGGTGAATGAAGAAGACTGAGCTCATGCTAAGAATTTGGGCAGAGATGATGAGGTGGAGCTGAGCCTCTGGGCTGATTCGGAGGAGAATACAGAAAGGCAGTCCTGTAGTGGATGCTGCTCAGGCTCCAGCTCCACGGTGGCGCCTGACTGCTGGTGTCCACAGTCCCAAAGGGAGGAGTTCTTTCAAGGAATGGCAAGAAACTTCTATGGGGGGACCAACACAGACACTTCAAACTCCTGAGTGTAGTTTTAGCTTTCCTTAAAACAGGCTCCTTAATTTTAAAGAGAAGCTCAAACACTTCATCACACTAGCTCTTCTTGTCTTGAAATGAGTGGCCACTGGGCACCTAGATTTGGAGATTTAGCACATTTTGATCACTGCCTACCCCTAAAGGAGACTTTAGAAGAGGTGATTCTAGGGAAATGTGGAGTAAATTGCATGCTGAAACCTCTGCCTGCCTTCTTTGATCACTGAAGCTGACCTCACCCTTGCCAGAGCCATTCCTCCTTCATTATACTGTAGAAGGAGCCATCCCCTTCCTCATCTCCGTGCTGAAAGCCTCGGCTGCATTTCCAGACAGAAGAGGAAGTGGTGTGGTCTACCCAGTGGCTTGGCACGCAGAGGGAGCTCTGGGATCTATTATCCTCCAGCGTGCAGATTTGATGGGGTAAGAGAACAAAGCGTGGAGCCGTCCAGAAACCACAGACCTGTAATCTTTCCAAATCCTGAAGGTGGCTTATGTGCATCCCTCTCTGCATGGCTCCCAAATCTCTGAATCTCAGAGAGGCCAGGAGCGTCTGTTTCCCAGATCACAGCCAAAATGGAAGGGGGAAGACAAATCTGTTCTGTTTGGTTTCCATAGATTCGACCCAGAGATTAACTGCCAAGGTCTCGATGACACATACAATATCAATCACAGGCTAAATGTCATAATGAGAGCTGGGCAGGTTGTCAAGAGAGGCCTCCAGGTTCTTGTTACAACTTCATATTTAAAGGCTTGGTCCCAGGAAACCAAATGCCAACTTGAAGGCTACTTGGCCTGTGTGCAGCAATGGCCTGTCTCCTCCTTAAAGGACAGCCACTTGGACTCCTTGGAGAGGCCAGGCAGGTAGCAAAGAGGAAAAAAGTGGGTTGGACAATAAAAAGTAAAATATGTTACTTAAAAATACTTTGGTTTCTGAGGTACCTCATATGCAACAGCTGTCCCATAGATCCTAGGTGTGTGGTAGGCTGTCCCATCTACATTACATCTACATTGTACTCTCTGACATTCACATTCACACAATGACAGTATCACTTAACAGTGCATTCTCAGAACATATCCCCGTCATTAAGCAATTCATGACTGAGACAGGAGACAACAGGGAGTAGCAAGGACTGCGGCACACTAACAAGCAAATGCCCCTCTGAGAGAATGAAAGCCAGGTTTTCTGATACTTTTGTAAAAACTCAGCTAGCATTTTTTTTTGAAGATTTACTTCTGCATGTAAGAACTGGGGTCCCGTCAGGTGCAGGGGATGAGAGGATTCACCAGAGACAGAGTGGGGAGCAGAACAGGCAGATTGACTGAAACACACTGCTAAGGGGAGCAGCAGGCAAGGCAGGAGAGGTCTGCTGCGCCATGTGGGTGCCCTCCCTGGCTGGTGGCAGGGATCAAACTCGTGCTGCAGTGGCTGTGGTTTGCTTCATAGTGCTTTGCTTAACCCACTGTGCCACCAGGGAGGCCCCACCTACCATTTTTTGAAAAATATGCTGATTTGTGAATATAGACAGCTGTAGCAGATGCCGTCCTTGCCCTACCACATTCCTTGGTGGCTCAGATCTCTGCAGCCTAAGTGAACAGCTCCCAAAAGACTGCCTCCCTCAAACACCTATATTTCCCTGCTTGTGCCTATTTTCTGATCTTTTCACCTGGGAGTTACCAACTGAAGATAAGGCCACTGAGAGACAGGAGTTGATGGGTAAATACCCAGCTTCCTCCTCCCTGAGTGGGACCATTTTGAAGTCTGTTGTAAAATATCCTGGAGGTTCCCTAATCGTTCAGAGTGGTAACCTGTGCCCTCTCCCCGATTGCTGGCTCTCATCTCCTCCCTCCCACTGTGATTTCTGTGCTCTACTTCCTAGAGCTCCTAGCAAATAAAAGGCTTGCACCCAAACCCTGCTCTTGGGTCTGCTTTTGAAGGAAGCTGCTCTAAGATATAGCTCATCTTCAAATATTTAAATGTAATGTAACAGAATGCCGAGGCCACTCACTGAGACCTGGGGAGTCAGTTCTTTCTGTGAAATAGGGGTCTGGACTTGAAGAGCTTTTCCTAGGAACAATCAACACAGGGACCCCTCGTTCCACAAAAAACCATGTGGGCATCCTTTTGATGAGAAAAAAGATCAGTCTTAAAGCATGATTGGGAATGTGGTGGTATGCAAACCAGAGTGCTCACTTACTCTATACAATAAAGCCAGGAGCATTCTGAGCTCTCAGGAACATCGCCAGAAGGAGTGTGGGACCTGTGGCAGGGAGCAGGAGGAAGAGCTTGGGACCAGGTGAAGAGTGGCTGGGAGACCCATGTACAGGACTGCTGAAAACAGGAGTTCTCAGTGCTAACTTTGCGGTGCTTCAAGGCTATGTCAGCCTTCTGTGTCACTCGAAACCGCCAGTGAAGCTGTTAGACACACCGTTGCATTTGTTTTAGCTTTGAGAAATCCAAGGGAAAGAGGCTTGTGCTGGTGGAGAGACCAGATGTCTGTGAAGCAGAATATACAGTGCGGTTCCATTCTTATACAAAATGTTTACACTGACTATATGCTTATTTTAGGATGGTGAATTTACATATGTAATTTTTTTTACATATGTAATTTTAAAAAGGAATTACCTCTTCTAAATTTTCTGTGATAAACATGTATTATTTGAGTACCTGATGGAGAAAAAAATCCTGTGAAAACTCTTATTATAATTGTCCTTACATAGTAGATGCTCATGTGAAAGCTGTGGGCTGAGACACAGGATGGTTTAATTAAGGACAAGGCCTGAGCACTGTTTCTTATTTCTCTTGTGTACTGCCCACCTTCTTGGTAAGTGAGGGCGTCTCAAAGGCAGGGTTGTGTCCTTCTTGAGCCTTGGTGATAACAGTCAGGTCTAGGTCATGTCAGAAGGTCTTTCCAGCCTCTTCATGCTTCCCGGGAAACCAGTGGGGTGTCAGGTTTATGAGTCCTAAAGTGTCTACAGTTGCTTTAAGAAAAGAAAGCAAATAGGTACAACACCTTCCAGGTGACCAGAGCTAAGTGTGGGCTTCTGAAGCTTCCATGTAAATCTACCTCTGAAGGAAACTTCTGTCCCCTCTGACTGGAGATAGATTTCAGACAAATAGGTCAGTACCTCCCTGTCCCCCGTGGGGCCAGAGCCACATCCTCCACTTGGTATTGATTTAATATAATCAGCCAGCATTAGGGTACTCTGATGGGCCAGCTGCAGTGTCCGAGGGTAGGGGGTCAGGAAGGAGATGACATCCCTTCCTCTTTGACTTCACCTGCTCAGAAGTTGGGCCTGGCCCTGCCCCCACCCCCATTTTAAGCTTATCCTTCTGTTAAGCATCACAAACTGGCTGGATCAGAGAGGCTCTGCCTTCTAGAAATTTTAATGTGATGGAACAGTTTTTAATTTATTAAACTTTTTCTCCCTTTGAAGATGTATCTGTTGAATATGTGTGTGTCACCTACTTCTGTTTGTAACACATGAGGATAATGGGAGAGAGTTAGACTGCTACAACTAACATACACACTGCACTTTTTTTCTATGACACCACCCAAGTTGGGCTTGGAATGTGATTTGAAAGAACTGAGAGCGTAAAAATGTTATTGTGGTTGGGTAAATTGCTCTATTAGGAGAGTAATGCCTACTGCTGGGATATATGGAGAGGTGGAATTTGGCAGTAGTCTCCTATGTAAATATACGTATTTTTAATTTACTGCGAGTCACTGCTTGTCTTTATGCATCTTAAATGTACAAAAATGATCCCCACTAAGAAGTAAAGATTTTTTTTAAAAAATTAAAGCCTGGATGTGAAAACCCAGGAATTTTTGTTGCCTATAATTTCATTCCTAATGTATCAAGCATAACCCAAGTTTAACAGATTTTTTTTTTTCTTTTGGATTCTGGCAAGTATGTTAATAGGAGGCAATTATGTGAATTAATATAAAATCGTTTTATTAAAAAAAGAAAAGCCTTCATTTAAAGAGGTAATTTAATATTTTAGGATAGTGTTGATGTCATTAACTCGTTTGATTAACTCTTTGATTAACTTTCCAAATGCTGCGGGGTGGTAACTTATGAACTCCTAATTGATTTCCCCAGTCTTGGTTTGGCAGAGTTGGGCCTCCTGGAAACCACGAGGAGGCTGCAGGCCCATACGTGGTTGCCTTCTCAGACAACGGTGCCAGCTGAGTGGACTTTACCTCTGTGCCCGGGTTGCCTTGGGGGAGAGGAAGCTCTGGCACATCATCTGACCAGGCCAGAGGCCAGTCATGTTCCTGACCCCTAAGCAGATGGGCCCTTACTTCCTCTGAGATACTCGAAACATTGCAGGCAGTTTTACAGGTGTAAATTTGGGAACAGATGGCTTTTAACTCACGTCTTTCAAGAACTATTTCCTGCCAAGCATCACCCCAGAGCATGAATCTTGTGGAGAAAGATAAGGGTGGGCAGACTGTGTTTGGGGCAGAAGGATTCTGACTATGGTTTCACCACCTTTCCATTTCCCCTCCAGGTCCCTATCACCTCCTAAGCGTGCCTGTCACTGTTGCACAGAGGAGGCTCTAGGATTTGGGAAGGCTGGCAGCCAAGCGCCCAACTCTTAAACCTGCCACAAAAGCTCAGTGGGAAATCAAGGTCCTGGCAGGACCCAGAGAAATAATCACAGAGTTACTTTAATCGTGTGCCCAGTGATTATCTATCCTTAAAACCTCCTAGGCAAGGAATAAGCTATCCTCACTTTACAGATGAGAAGAAGGAGGGTTGAAGAGATTAGTAAGAAGACACTAAACAAGTAAGTGGTACCACTGGACTCAGCCCCGGCAATCTGGCACCGCAACCCATGTCCATAGATCACTCACTGTGATCTTGGTTACAAGGTATATGCTTCTGGGCCTTTCCATTTTGTAACTCACCTCCCTAGTATGAAGCACAGAGAGGTGTGAGGTCTTGGGAAGACCTCCTGCCTCGGAGTCTCATGTACCTGGGCTTCAGCTTCCGCATCTGTAAAATGGGGATAATATCTACTCCACTAGTTGTTAGATTAAATGAGAATGTAAATTTTTGATACACTGGCATGAACTCAGGAAGTGTTTCATGAAGAAGGGACAGTGAGGCAGGAAAGAGGTGGGTAAGAATTCCCAGTTGGGTTGGGAGCTGAGTTCTGTGCCAAAAGTAGGGGAAAGTGGGTAGAGCCATTTGAGGAGAGACCTCTAGGGCTGAGGACCTCTGCAGGGTACTTGCAGCAGATGGAATGGGGTTAAATAAGCCTGAACATTCTCTTGTGGGTGTTGGGCCTCATTTACTCCTGTATGAAGTGCAAGCAAGGCTTTTGGGAGGCCAGTTAATATCAAATGGCCGTGGGCCTCCCTGGTGGCGCAGTGGGTTAAGCAACGCACTATGAAGCAGACCGCAGCCACTGCAGCACGAGTTCGATCCCTGCTGCCGGCCAGGGAGGG
>JAGFMF010012072.1:1191671-1229769 GCA_019455555.1 Galemys pyrenaicus | reverse complement strand
CCTGTACCCCAGTGCTTGTGTGCATAAATAAATAAATAAATCTTTAAAAATAAATAAATAAATGTTAAAAAAAAAAAATCAAATGGCCGTGCCAGGCTGTTGTGAGATAGGGGAACCCCTATCTACTGGGGACGTGGTGGGCCCGGAGCCATCAAGGGTCACTGGAAGTGAAAAATTCAAACACCATCTGCTCTGGAGTCAGGCTGAAGAGGACAAATGGAGCTGTGATTCCTGGCACCAGGACCTGGTGTGGCTGTTCCCAAGCCCAGGCCTCCTTGGGAAAGGGGCCCAGTTGGAATTCAGGCCTCAAGGGAAAAAAATAGAGTGAAATGTAGTCCCTGTCCCCAACTCACTGTGGGCACCTGACCACAATGTTGTGCCACCAGACTCTGAGGGGCACTGTTCTCCTGCTTCTTTTCAGTGTGTGGGCTGTGCGACAGTCACATACCACTTCACTTCTTTGTGTCTTATTTTTCTCATCTTAAAGTTGAGATGTGGTGAGGAAGGCTGTTGTGAGGAGTAAATGGGAAGAATACTTGACAGAAAGGCTCTAGAACAGTGTCTGGCACATCATCAGCAACAGGAAACCTCATGAGGGTTGTGCAGTGTCTAGGGAAGACTGAGCATGGCTCGGTGACCTTGAGGGCTGCCTGCCCCCTCCCCAGATTGGCTAAGCTGGGCCTCAGTGGCCAAGCCCCTGACCTCAGTGCCTCCCCTCTGCTCTTCATCCCCCTTGGGGCTGGATACAGAGCCTCTGATTCAGTGTCACCCAGGACACCTCAGAGTCCCCAATGAGGGCTTCCAACTTATCAGACTGGTGGAGAACCATTACCTCCCCTCTTACCCTTCTCAAAGATGTGCTATTTCTGGAAGAGCCTTGAGGGCCAACTAACCTCCCACTAACTCAGACCTCTTCAAGTCCCATTCCCTCCCTCCCCCATGATGCACAAGGCTATTTCCTGTACAGGACTTGGGTCAAAAACTCTTCAAGTGTTGTCTGTAAGTCGCATTTGATGTGATCAAAAATATTTTCTCGTGAAGAGAACAAGGAGGGACCACAGGGGAAGTTCAGAGCCCCAAGTACCAGACCCTCAGGCGTTGTGAGGACCTCTTCTCCACACATGCTCCTCAGGCCTGCTTCCTTCTTACTCAATAGCATTTGCCCTTGGAATGTTCTCAACTCTCCTAAACAGCTGAAGCCCTCCACTCCCAATAGCACCTGGGTTCCAGCCCCACAAGGACCACCGGACAGAGGGTGCTAGGGTTTTAATGGGAGAGCCCTCATCTGAGACACAGGACACTTTCCCACCTTTTTACCCACATGTGATGTCTTGGTCAAGTGGCTCTGTCCCTTAGTGACCCAGCTTCCCCATCTGCCCAGCCTCTTCATCTTTCACTAGCATGAGAAAAGCTTCAAAAAATAGTCACTCCATCTAAATGATGCTTAGCATTATCAAGACGCAGGAAGAATTCGCCTCCCTAGAGTTTCGAGTACTTAATTTATAATTTGTGCTGCCTTACATGAGATGTGAGCCATGGCAGTGTGTCTCTCCACCCCCCACCCAATGAGATTTTCTTCTCCTTTACTACCTAGATGAACAGAACCTTACCGGAATATGAGATATGATAGGTACAGGCCCTCTAAACGGCCTGGTGAGCTTTAGCCTGCCCTGTTTTCCTTTAGAAATAAGACCCTGGAAGCTCAGATTCAGAGGGAGAGTACTGGAGAAAATTCCATAGACTCTCTAGAGAAAGACAGGGCAATAAGTCTTTAACATTGAAAGGATGTTAGCTGTCCACTGTGGCTTTGGAAACAAGATGGAAATGGGGCTTCTAATTCCCACACCCAAACCCTGAAAAAACACATAACTGGTGAGAGGTGCCAGCCAACCCACGGAATGGCCTTACCTGTGCCTGCCGGCCTGGTCAGGAGGTGCTGGTCCGTGGGGTGTATGGCAGCTACATAGCCGGCCACCTCGACTGGCATCCGAGAGCCTATTTTTAGGGTCAGATCTGCTGACGCTGACCTTGCATGAGTCTGAGAAGAGACCCACAGTGTCTGCTTGCAGAATGATTTGCCAGTGTGACTTGAAACTGACTTCAGGAGCCCTGTACCTGGAGCCCACAAGTTTGTCCCCGACCCAGTCACAGAGGCAGGACGTGTGGCTGCTGGGCGGGCACAGGAAGGAATTTCCCAGCTTTGTTTTCTTAGGATGGATGAGGCCAGGTGTCTGTGGGGCCCTGCCCCTGGCTCTGTCCCCAAACAACTGGAACAGAGGACGTTTGTCCACTGGCGTGGAGCCCATGGGAGAGTCGGGGTGTCTGCCTGGAGCACTTGCCATTCCAGTCTTTTTTTTTTTTGCCATTCCAGTCTTTTCTGGGAGTTTGTGGAATCATCTGGGGATGGGGTGAGGAATATGGATGGAATGGATGCCTTATGGTACAGGTTGACCAGCGAAACGCCCAAAGACACTGTAAGCTTGGGTTCTTCTGCGTTGGGTTCATCTCATAACCCATGAGACCTCCAACCAGTATCCAGCCCTTCTGGATAATACCGTAATGCCATTCTCTTATGTTGTTTTGAGGGTTAAATGAAATGAAATGTGGAAAGCAGTTAGCACAGTGTCTGGCATGTGGTAAACATTTTAAAAATGCTAGAGGTATTAGAATGCTGAAAACATTCCCAATTCAACTGTCATTCTAGCTCTCCTTGTGCTTGTCTCAACCTTCTGTTTCATTGGCTCCAGCCTCCATGATGCCCCTTCCAAGCCCTGCTACTGTGGTCATTGTCCTTTTTGGTGCTGAGGGGCATAGTCCTGTCCAAGATCCTCTAATTGTCTAGTAAAACCTTTCCAGGGCCTCCCTGGTGGTGCACAGCACACTGTGGGTTGAGCAGCACACTGTGAGGCAAACCGCAGCCACTGCAGCACGAGTTCGATCCCTGCCACCAGCCAGGGAGGGGACCCACATGGCGCAGCAGACCTCTCCTGCCTCGTCCGCTGCTGCCCTCAGCAGTGTGTTTCTGTCGGTCTGCCTGTTCTGCTCCCCACTCTTGTCTGGTGAATCCTCCCACCTTCCGTAACTCTGGCCTGTACCCCAGCTCTTGTATGCATGAATAAATAAATCTTTAAAAAAAAAAAACACCTTTCCAAGGCTTCCTATAGTTCCTTATAACAAATGACATGGCTTTCCACCCTTCTTCTTGTCAACCCCTTTTGATGCTTTAATTTGTGAAGGATTAGAGGAACAGTGAAGGGTCACCAGTCCCCCCACATGCTTTACTTAACAGGGTCTTTTTGTATGAAGGTCATTATATTGTCCTCTGCAACTCTGTATTCAGCAGTTCAAAGATCTTCCTCACAGTTTTCAGGTTTACTGCCAGTTTTATTTAAGGTGATTTTTTTCTACTAGTATTCTTCATTATGAAACTAGTAAAAGACAACTTTTATTGATTATTTGTGCAAAGGATATTCACAAGGCAGAGACTTGGGATAGCAGTGTACAGAAAGGTTTAAATACTGGGGATCAAATATCCCTGCAATCAAGTGCTAGAATCAAAGGCCTTTTGCAATCACCCCAAGAACTAAGGAGCCAGAGATATTGAAACTGACAAAGACTGAGGAACAATTCCTGTCTAACTAATCTTGCAGAGCTAGTCCCAGCCTCAACCCAAGTCAAGGCCTAAGAAGACAAGAGGGACCTCTGAAGATATAGGTTCAGCAAGGGACAAAAATGAAATATCCAAAGACAACTGTGACAGATGGACAGACAGACAGATAGGGAGATAGATAGATAGATAGATAGATAGATAGATAGATAGATAGATAGATAGATAGATAGATAGATAGATAGATAGATAGATATAAAAGATAGATAGACAAATAGATAATAGGTTTATTGGCAGATTATAGACAAAAGAGAGAGATACTATTTCACACTAAGGATATTCAAGAAGATAGGGCCTCCCTGGTGGCGCAGTGGGTTAAGCAGCGCACTATGAAGCAGACCGCAGCCACTGCAGCACGATTTCGATCCCTGCCGCCGGCCAGGGAGGTGACCCACATGGCGCAGCAGACCTCTCCTGCTGCGCCCGCTGCTTCCCTCAGCAGTGTACTTCCATTGATCTGCCATTTCTGCTCCCCGCTCTCTGTGGTGAATCCTCTCACCCCCCCCCACACCTCTGGCCTGTACCCCAGTGCTTGTATGTATAAATAAATAAATCTTTAAAAAAAAAAAAGATATTCAAGAAGATAAAACCAAGGAGAGAATTTGGTGGGTTGCTAGATTGCCATTTACATTAAAGTAGATCCTACATATAATTGACCAGAAGACTAGTGGCTCCCTCCTCACACACCAAATGCCCCCCAATCCTTCACTCATTAAAGTGTGCCCAAGAGGAGTGACAACGGTAGACTGTAGTAAACCCTGGAAGGGTTTTATCAGAAAAGATTGGTGGCAATGGCAGGGGACACCTAGCTAGTCTTCTAGTCACAGAAGTGCTGACCTGTGAAAGAAACAATATCCTTCTCTGCACAACTCTAAGGGCGGAGCTTAGGCCATGGATAGATGCCCCCAAGAGCTGCCTTGGGGAGACAAGCCGCAAAAGACAGGGGAATGAATCCTCTCAGGAAACCTACAGAAGGAAGGCAGTCTTGCCAAGTCTGATTTTAGCTCAGTGAGGTCTGTGTCAGACTTCTGATCTGCACAACTGTCAGATAATAAATTTGTGTTTTAAGCTACTGCTTAAGATCATTTATTTCAGAAACTTGCCATCCTGGACTTTTATGGAACCAAAAGATGCCGAGCTTTTAGTGCTCTGAGGACAGCTGATTATATGTGGGTGCTAAGTACTGCTAGAGCCCAGGAGAGGATATCCAGAGTGCGCAGGCTGTATCTCTGTGGCCGATATGGGTATTCTGATGACTGTACATTTTTGCTCTCTCTTTTCTTTCATACATATATTTAAAAAAAAAAAAAAAGGGGCAACCAAGGCCCAGGTTCTATAGGAAGTCCAGAGCCCTCTTCGACATCTTGAGGGATTGTTCTTCCCCTGGGAGAGATATAGGTAGATGGCTGTCATTTCTTCTGACTTGGTTCCACTGGAGCTGTCATGCCTCTCCACCATCATTGGCACCCTCCAGCTGCTCACCCCTTCAACCTCACCCCACACTGACATCATCCTCTTCTGTTCTTCCAAAGCACTACCCACCCATGGCCTTTGTATGTAGCCGAGGGGCCCACAGTGCACAGCTGGAGACACTCCAAATTCAATGTCTAACTTGCTATTCTTAGAAAATTGTTGGTTGGGTCACAGCCCCAGGAATTTCTCCCTCCAGAGACTTCTGTCCCTTTCCCATGAGGCTCCTCTCCATGTGTACTATCCTCACGTATTTCCTTTTTTCTCCATTCTTGATCTCGCCGCTCTAGATTCAAGTACTTCAAGAGGTTTGATTCTTTTTCCCTTACAATCATGTAGAGCAAGTCAAACCATCTTAGTCGCAGCTTTCCAAGTAGCCTAAGTTGGGGCTTCCCTTTCTAAACAGAAAAGCCCACCGAGGCATTTTTCCCCGATAAACCCCCAATCCAAGAGGAGAACGAGTCAGTATCTAGGGGCTGCCAGACCTACAGCAACTGTTTCCACCCCTGCCTCTCTGGGCGAGGGGCCCTGTTGAAGTTCAGGCCTCGAGGGAAACAGGAAAGTGGAATGTCCTCTCTGTCCCCACCCACTGAGGGGCACCGGAATAGAGGAAACTGCAAGTCACAAACACAAGCATGGGGGCCGCCCTGGTGGCGCAGTGGGTTAAGCAACATACTATGAAGCAAACTGCAGCACAAGTTCGATCCCTGCTGCTGGCCAGGGAGGGGACCCACATGGTGCGGCAGACCTCTCCTGCCTCGCCCACTGCTCCCCTCAGCAGTGTGTTTCTGTCAATCTGCCTGTTCTGCGTCCAGCTCTGTCTGGTGGATTCTCTCACCACCCCCACACCTCTGGCCTGTACCCCAGTGCTTGTATGCATAAATAAATCAATCTTTAAAAAAAAAAAACAAAAATACAAGCATGCACATTGAGGTACTGCTACACACCTGTGAGAGCAGGTAAACACAAGCAAACTAAAATCTGATGATCCCAAACCCTGGGAAGACATTTGAGGGTTACTGGAATTGTTCTGTATCTTGGTCATGAGATGACACAAGTGTGTGCATTTGTCAGTAAAGCTAGACCAAGAAAAGTGAATTTTGCCATATGTAAATTAAAAAGTAAACAGGATCCATGGGTGTCTCATTCACTTGGGTTTGGCTCTCAGCACTGGCAGGGTGTGTCCAGTAACACTCCTTTTGGTGACAAGCACTATTTAGGCACAGAGAGTGAATCTCCTCATCTTTTACTCTGTCCTCAAAACAAAAAAGGCAACGGAGTCTGACTTCCGTGAAGGTTGGTGGGCTGTCTGCCACTAACCTCGCTGTATGAAGAGGACTGGAGCAGTAGAACTGCTTAGGGGAGAGAAAAGACAGCTTGTTCAGCTTGTCCTGGCCTGTGCTCAGGTGACACAGACTGGGGAGAGCCAAGTGTCTGTGGCACCTGTGTCCTGCCTAGGGGTTCTGGAGTGTGATACTCGTAACAGCTGCACACCAGTTGTGGGATATTTTGGTATATTAAACAATGCATAATATTCTATGAAATATATGTATATGTATTGTATACATGTAAATATATGTGTATGTGGCTATGTGAAGCATATGTGAAGCATCATACTAATTCAGTACACTGACTGCTGGAATAGTAATTTAATTTTATCTCAATAATTTATATGACTTAAACAAGTTTTTCAGGTTCACTTAGATCATTTTGATTTGAAACTTTGATAGTTAATGATTTTGTGTTCTTTTTTTTTTTTTAAGACTTATTTATATATGCATACAAGAACTGGGGCCAGAGGTGTGGGGATTGGTAATAGGAGTCAACAGAGACAGATTGGGGAGCACAACAGGCAGATCCACTGAAATACACTGCCAAGGGGAGCAGTGTGGGAGACAGGAGAGGTCTGCTGAGCCATGTGGGTCACCTCCCTGGCTGGGGATCGAACTTGTGCTGCAGTGGCTGAGGATGCTTCATAGTGCGGTCCTTAACCCCTTGTGCCACCAGGGAGGCCCCTCCTTTTATTTTTAATAGAAATTATTTTAGAAAAAGACCTCATGAAAATAGGAAATAGCTTTATTTTTATTGTTTTCCAAAAATTTACACTTTAATAAAAATAATATTTACATTTATTCAATTTGAATTCAGTCACATTTTATTTTTTGATCCTTTAGATTGGAACTATCCAATAAAAATATAGTCATGTATGTAACGTGACATTTCCTAGTAGTTGCATTAAAGAACAAGATGAAAATAAGTTTAATAATGTGTTATCTAATGGAATGTGTCCCAAATATTATTTCAACATGTAATTCATGTGAAAAATTACTGAGATAGTGGACATTCTTTTTTCCATGTCTAGTCTTGGAGAGCAGTGTCAGCTTGACCAGCCGCGTCTCAGGTGCTCAGTAGCCCCCCAGGGTTGGTAAGCCTGAGCCCAGATCTAGTCTCTGGAATGAGACAAGTCGATGTGGCCATGGGGATTGGGAGGGGACTTCCATCTGTCCTCCTGCCCGGGCCTGACCTTCCTTCTTTCCTTTATGAACAAGCATAAGCCTTCCCTTCTCCCTAGCTCAAACTGTCCCCAATTTCTGAAGCCTGTTGTGTGGGTGCTTTGGAGGTTTCTGTGGGCAGCCTGGGAGTTTGCTGGCAGCCTGCCAGGGCACTTCCATCATGGAGCTGTCACTCTGAACTCTGACGGCCAAGGGATGTGAGGACGTTGAGTTTGGAGAGAAGGCTAAGGCCTGAGGATATTTCTCTGAAATCGATATTGCTGTTTATCTCTTTGGCTGTCAAAACACTGGGAGTGCTGCTGCCAGCCTCCTGCTGGGGGCTCTGGAGCCCTTCAGCATGGGCTGTGGACAGGGGTCCTTCTGAACTTCCCCCTCTCCCAGGAGACTGAATGCCATTTGAGCCCTGCTCAAGTCTGTCAGAGATCTCAGCAAACGGGTAAATTGTGTCTCTATTAGCACCTCTGTCTTCATGCCAGGACTTGTTTATTTTACAGATAGATGGCTCTTTTCTCTTCACGGCCTGTTAGTGCATCAAAGTGACATTGATGAAGCCTGGCAGTGTGATTACTTGTGGGTGGGAGGTGAGAGGGAGAGAGGAGGGAAGGGCATGTGCTTGGGTTCAAATCCTGCCCCTGCCACTTAGCTCTAAGCCACTGCAAAAACTTTAACTTCTCTGAGCCTGCCTCCTCATCTGTGCAATGGGAATAATACTGGGATAACCCATTGGGTTACTATGCAGATTTACTAAGAGAATGCCTGTAAAACCGTTGACTTGGAATAAGTAACCGATGCATATTAGTCATGCATTTGGTGGCCAGTTTTGTTGCAGTAAAGTGAATAAAGGGGAGAATGTTAGCAAATGAGGTCTCTAGCCATGCCACCTACAGCCATAGTAAAGAGCTTGAAATGTACTCTAGGAGGAAGGTTACACAACCTGATTTGCATGTTAAGAACGTTCTGACTGCTATGTGAGAATGGCATGTGGGAAACAAAAGTATAGTCTAGGGACAGGGAGGAGGCTGTTCAGGCAAGTGATGCTGGTGACCTGGCCAAGGATGGTAGTGGCAGTTTGTGAGTAGATCAGATTTTGGATGTTTTGAAGGCAGATTATAAAGGATTCCTCTCGAATGTGAATTTGAGGGAGTTGTGTGTTTAGGAATAAATGAAATAAAGTGCTTAACACAGACCCCCTAGGACATAACTATTGTTTTAATAAAGTCTTTAACTCTGACAGTAAAACCCTTGTTTGAGATGCTGATAAATTGAATTAGGAAAGAAACTAATGTTTTATTGAGCAACTCACTGTTTTGGTGTCAGGGCACATGGTGTCAGATTGTCCTGGAGGCCAGTCTCAGAACGAGTCTGGAACCAGACCCTTGTCACTGTAATCGCCTGCTTGGGAAAATCACTGGTTCTGCCATTCCCCATACAGTGCCTATCACAGTGTTCTAGAAATGGAAGAAACAGCAGCTACAAGGCATTCTCTCACCCACCTCATGTGGCTGCTATTCTGTGAAAAGAAAGTGAGATGTCTATTTTTCTTCAACTTTTCTAACCTTCTCCCAAAAGCTTTGCCCTACCCCGCTGGGAATTGAGGACACTTAATTTGCTGGGAAAACAAACAAACAAACAAACAAAAACCCAATCTCTTGCCAGTTAAAAACTCTCTCAGAATCCTCTTCTTTTGCCCAAGATGGATTATGGATGTTCACCAGAGTTTACCACAAAAGGCAATGTGGGGAGAGAACCTTGATGTCATGGCCCTTTCCCCCTGGCTGCTCCTCATGTGGGGCAAAGTGACCTCCTTCCAGGGGCCTAAATGGGTGGAGAGCAAAGCCCTGACTCCACTTTTCAGTTTGTCCTGGGACATTGTCTTAGAGGATGGAGGTCACATCCATAGGCCTCAAGGCCAGCTTCCCTTTCCTCTGGCCTCTTCTTCTTTCAGCTGTCTGTGTAAGCCAGTGCATGTTTGTTTGTTGTTTCCTTTCTTTCCAGAACATTCTCTGGGCCTCTTCCTACTAGATTTGGCCTCCCTTTCCTATTTCCCTGGAGCTATAATGATGAAGTGACTTCCAGCTAGAGTTGATGGATTTACAAATGAAGTTTGAGAATAAGTTATGTCCTCTGCAATATTTGGGACATATTTATGTTAAAAATTTATTGCTAACCTGAAATTCAGATTTAATGGGTGTCCTATATTTTAGCTGGCAGCCCTACTTCTAGGGATTTGATTATGGGTGGGAAGAATGAAAAACATGGCTATTTAGTATTTTCAAAATATTATGCCTAATATAAGGCTTGGTGTCTGCTGGCCTCTTGCATGGACAGACTTTGAGGGACTTCAGAAAGGAGGTATGGACTGGTATGGACTGTTCCCAGTTTCTTAGAAGAGCCCATCATGTGGAGGAGGAGGGTAGAGGAACTTTCTTTGGCTTCCTGCCCTTCCTTCCCCATCACAGCAGGGAGGCCTCCCTGGGGTAAGGGTAACTCCATCCTGCTGGCAAAGCTATTGCTTACCTAGAACTTTTATGAGGACATTTTTATTGAACTGTAATTGAAAAGAAAAAACTCCACGACATTCCAGATTTTTCTCATAAGCCTGCATTAGGCGTGTGTGTGTGTGTGTGTGTGAAGGCTCATGGACTTGGGCCAGGCCACACCAGAGTTTTTGTTGAAGAAAAAATGACGAGATTTGTGTGTGTGAGAGAGGCATTTAACTTTCCTAAATTAAGGACCAGAATAAAGATGAACTGGGAGTCTGGAGAGCCTATATATTCTTTTCATTAAGCAAATACTCTAGTGTTTGGAGAATTGAGTTTTACATATGAGAGCAGCATTTGTCATTACAGCCTAATATCCTAATGTAAGTTTACAACCATATTTAAGAAACGTGTAATAGAATGCAGAGCCTGTTATGTATGTAAAAATGCTTGGCAAAAGTTTATAAATCATATACATCCGTTTAAAAGAATTTGAAAGTAAATCCAGATGATGATCTTTTAGATACAGGCTGATTGTGACAGCCCCGTTGCACCCCACTGCTGTTCTGAGCAACTGCAGGAAAAGATGGAGTATCTCTTGGGGTCTGTGTGACTATTCCTTGCCCCTCTCACCCAGGCACAGTGGCGATCCAGAACTTCCCAAGCCCCTGGTTGTCTCAACAGGAAGGAAAGAAACACAAGATTTTTTCAAGCTCCTACTATGCAGTAAACATTGGAGGTTCATCAGAAAGACATACTTGAACACAGCCTACCTCCCTGGAGGTCAGGGGATATATGGCACCTTTTGTAGGATGCAGCCTGCTCCCCGGACCTATGCAGTTCTGCTATCCTTCCCATTTTTACACTCGAGGAACTTGAGGTTCAGAGGAGTTCACTGTTCATGCAGGCCCACACAACTAGCTAAAAGATGGGTTCTGAGTAAAAGTCTGAGTCCCTGTGCATCGCAGGCTGGCTCCTTCTGCAGCTCCATTCCCGCCCTAGCAGCGCCCCTCAGCTGTGGTAGAGGTGGCTCTTGTAGTGAGCTCAGCATCTCGCTCCTTCTCAGGAGGAACAAAGTTTGAGAGCAAGATAAGTCAGGTCAGGCACATTTGTGTGGTGGCCATTTGTGACACAGGCCCTAATTTGCTGACCATTATCCTGACAAAAGGGACCCATTCTTGTCTCACAAAGCCTAAGGTCTAAATGAAATTCATGAAATAAATAAGGTTCTTTGAAGTGACAAAAGCTAGGCTCACAGTCAAGTGACCCTGGAGGCTCATCTTAAGAACATACTTGAACACAGGGAATCCCCTGGAGATGGAGAGGAGGGTACATGGTACCTTTTGTGGGATCTCAGGAGGTGCAGGCTGTTCCTTAGTCCAGGACTCTTGCTTTAACTGTACTCAGTTTTCTTTGGGGCTTCGGATACTCCTGTCACTACCAGCTGACTCCCTCTGCTTCTCCACTTCATGATTTCTGCTACCTATGACCTCTTTCCAGGTCTTTCCCTACCTGTCCTGTTACCTAACTCTGTCTGCCTGTCAAACTGTCCAGGAGAGAGGGCCTCATTGAGTTGTCCAATCTTGTTTAGGAAATAGGACTCATCAAAGCAGCCTTTTACATCAGTCAGATTACCTCACAGGCCTCTGGCTACCCGGGAGTTAGGAGGTGTAACAGTTAAGATCAGGTCGGGCTGCATACACCAGAGGCTTGAAAAATAGTGGCTTAACAAAATAAATATATAAAGTCAAGTGTGGAAGCAGAGGGATCCAGAACTAGCAGGAAACCCAGCCAATACCATTTACCTTCAGGGCAGTATAATAGATCAGGGGTGGGGGTGGAGGGGGTCAGGGAACAATCCCTCCCCTGTGGAGACTGTACAGAGTCCCACAGTATAATTCTTCTTATCCCTCATTGGCCAGAATACAGTCACTTAGCCACTTACCTGTAAAAGAGATTAGGAGGGGTTCTATTTTAGCCAGGTACATGGCTATCCACATGTATATTGCTGCTCAAAGTAAAAGGGATTGGGAGCAATTCCTGAAAGTTTGTTCCCAGGTGCCCTAATGCAGATGTCAATGGTTAGGACAGCAGCATCCTATCAGAGGTCGTGTGATGCCAGGTGTCCCTCAAAAATTGGCGTGGTGTCAATGGGGCCTTGCATAGTCTGTACAGAGTACATCTGTGTGGTCAGGTCTAAAAGGAACTAGGGGCCGTCCCTGGTGGCACAAGGGTTAAGGTGCAGCACTATGAGGCTGTCCGCAGTCGCAGCAGCACAAGTTCGGTTCCCAGGCAGGAAGGTGACCCAGTATACCTCTCCAGTCTTGCCCGCTGCTGCCCTCAGCAGTGTATTTTAGTAGCTCCACCTGTTCTGCTCCCCACTCTGTCTCTGGTGAATCCTCTCCCCCCATACCTCTGGGCTGCATTCCAGTTCTTATATGCATAAAGAAATAAATTTTTTTCAAAGATTTATTTATGCATACAAGAACTGGGGTACAGGCCAGAGATGTGGGGAGTGAGAAAATCTACCAGAGACACAGTGGGGAACAGAACAGGTCGATTAACTGAAATACACTGCTGAGGAGAGTAGCAGGCAAGGCAGGAGAGGTCTGCCATGCCATGTGGGTCACCTCCCCAGCCGGTGGCAGGGATCAAGCTCATGCAGCAGTGGCTGCGGTTTGCACCATAGTGAGTTGCTTAACCCATTGCACCACCAGGGATGCCCCAATAAATAAATCTTTAAAAAATAAAAAATTTTAGAAAATAAAGGGAACTAGAAGCACCTCCTCATGCCACCCCTGCGCTTCCTCTTGGTAGTTCTGCTTGCAAGTTGATCATTAAAATGAAGACCCTTTTAAAGCATGCATGTGTTCCTGGGCAAATGTCCCCAGTGCTTTATACCTGTATGTATTTTCTCATTCTACCTAATCAGCAACTCTCCTCCCCACTCACTACCAAAGCCAGGACAGTCCTAACAATAGCATAAAGACAGAGTTCTGGAAAGCTTGAAAGTTATTCTGACACAGACCTAGCCGTGGGTCAGAGGAACTCCACTATTAGCCAGAGGATATAGGAGGCCAAGTCAAGATACACCCATATAGGATGCGAAAGGGGGAGGATTTGGAGGGAGAAAGGGTACATCAAGGCTAATGGAACACTCTGGAGCCACACAAAGGTACAGGAAATCTCAGAAAGGGAAATTCTAGCAGCTTCCAAGGAGATATCAAACGATTCAGGTAGCATGGATGAGGAGATTAATGCAGAAACCTAGAGGAATAAACTGAGAAGAGCAGGATCATTTGACGAAAGGGAGAATAACCGTAGCAGACGCCTGCTTTCTAGGGAGGGCAGTACCTGGGTAGGAAGGAGTGGGATGGGATAATTCCCTTTGAGTTTTCCTCAGTCAGGCCTTGTAGTGATGACAGAGTCCATACTGTCACTGTCAAGACCAGTCTGTGAGTTAAAGACCAGCAGAACCACAGGTGCCTCCTGGCGGCCAGCAAGTCTTGGGGGACTCAGATGTCTGTTGGCCTAGGTGGTAGGTTGCTAAACTTAGGACAGAGCTGGGGATGGGTGAGGAGGGACATGTTCCCTTTGAAAACCCTCCCATTCTACCCACCCCCAAGGCTTTGCTACCAGTATTCACCTTGGACCTCAAACCATCTTCTTAACTCAAGTCTGGCCTGGGCAGCTATGAACCAAGGCTCCACTCTCATTTACAGTCCTCTCTAGGTGTGGAACCTCATCTTCATGCACGTGCCACAGGGGTGGATGGATGTGGCTATTCTGTCCTTTTCTCGTTCACCCATTCCTGCGGAGGCTACACTGGTGGCTAAAAGCTGGGAATTTGGGTCAGACCTCGCTCTGCTGCTGTGCTGCTTACTTACGGATGTGTAACAAACGACCCCAAAATTTAGTGATTTAAAATAAGACCATTTTCTCACATCTCATTTTGTGGGTCTTTAATTCAGGCAGGCTTGGATGGACTGTTCTTCTGTTTCGTGTGATGTTGATGGAGGTCACTGGTGATGGTCGCTTGGTGGTATGTTCCTGGCAGAGGTGCTGATCTGGAGGGTCCAAGAAGGAGCTATTCAAATATCTAGTGCCTTGGCAGGGACTGGATTCTGAACTTAGCTGGGACATGTGGCCTCTCTAGCAGGGTGGACTTGGGGTAGTCAGACTTCTCGCATAGTGACTCAGGGTGCCCAGTGTTCCAAGAGACCCAGGCAGAAGTTGCCAGGTATTTATGACCCAGCCTCAGAAGCCTCAGAATGCTGCTTCTGCTGCAAATTCGTTTGGCAAACAAGTCACTGAGGTCAACACAGAAAGAAGCTCAGGAAGTGCTGAAGAACACAGGCTTGCTGATTGACTATAGAATGATTCTCCCACTCTTTGCTAGGTGACCTTGTGAAAGGTGACCTCAAGTCTTTGAGCCTCAGTTTCCACATCTATAAGATGGGAATATTAATACTAATATCTACCTTTTGTCATTTATGAGAATTAGGTCTCTCTGTATCTCACATCAACACCGGCTGTGGAATGATCACTAGTATCTGGAGTTTTCTTCCTGGGTACCCTGCTTGACTGCACAGCGCAGCAACCCTGCAGTGGGGTGTGCCCTGTGACTGAGTTCTGGCCTGTAGAGTAAGAGGGGAGGTAACATACTGGGCCTTCACATCCTCCATGCTTGCTTCAGAAAGAAAGCTTTACTTGTGAGAGCCTGAGCCGACTTTGACTCCTGCACTGGCACACAATACGCTCTCAATTAACATCCCCTGCTGTCTGGCCTAACCTCTCTGCCTCTTGTTCTCATCTATAACTGTGCTGATAAGACCTATGTCAGAGGGTTGAGAGCATTAAATGTAATATCATGTAGCTTCATTAATGGCTTAGCTTCTTTTTGATCACAGTTATTTCATCTAAACACTGTAAACGGAATCATCGTTACCTTTTTCTTGAAAGCAAGATTATGTACAATAAAGCTCTTGAAGATTTTAAAAGGATAATGTGAATTTATAGTATTTTAGGCCTGAAGCCAGTAATCGTGGTACTATTTAAGTTCAGAATCCTTCCTAAAATCTGTGTGCTGATTGATTTTAAAACCTAAAGAGTAGGGTGTTTCTCATTTAAAGAAATTAGTCGACTTATTTGGAAATATTGTAAGAATACAAAATACAATAAACACCTATGTTCCACAACTCAATAGATCAAATTTTCACTTTTTGAGATATTTGAGTTGTATGTTTCTTAAAGAAACAAAACATAATAGAGGAAACAGAAAAACAGAAGAAATGGTGTATCTGAAGCATTTAGCATAGAGCCTGGTACGTGCAGGGCAGTCAGTAATTGGCACCAGTATTTTTAAATTTGAAATGATTTTAGGTTTACAGAAGAGTTAGACTGTGGAGACACCCCTTGTATACCTTTTACCCAATTTCCTTTAATGTTATCTTCTTACAGAACCATGATGCATTTATCAAAGAAATTGAAATTGGTCTGATATTCTTAATGAAACCAGAGACTTTTTTCAGAGTTCACCAATTTCTCTATTTACGTGCTCTTTCTGTCCCAGAATCTAATCCAGAATATCCTGTTGCATTTAGGTTATTTTGATCATTCAGCCAGTGCACTCACTGTGCTGCCTAATTTTAGTCCAGGACCGGGTGTGCCGGATGATGATGGAAGCCCCTGTACTATCCTCACAGCTCTTGTTTTAGAGAACTTTCTTCATCTTGTGCAAATGTATTCTATATATTCAACTTAATCTTTACAGCAGTGCTGTCTGTTGGCTATTACTGGTCTCATGTTACAGATGAGGAAGCTGAGGTATGGAGAGATTAACTGACTCTCTGACTCTGACTCTCACTGACTGAGGTCAGGGACAGAAATAGAATTTGAACCCAAGGAATCTGGCTCCAAATTCATGCTCTTAACAATAGCCCACTCCTTTCAGGAGGCTTTCCTAGAGAAGAACGAGAATAGGTATATCACACCCTTCCCAGGGCAAGAGTGGCAGACAGGAAGGCTTCCTGGTGGAAGTGCTACCTAGAGTTCAACCTCTGTTTCCTCAGGTGCTCTGGGGAATCTTTGGCTTGCCACTGTCTCCTCAGGGCTACCCTCTTTCTTCCCTCTACAGCCCAAATTCTGAGCCCAAGCCTCAGTGCCCCCAAGAGGTGACCTGCTGAAATTCAAGCCCCAGATACAGGGTACAGCTCTATTCCAGCCTGTGGCAACCTCGCCCCAGTGGGCAGGGGCAGGCTGCCCACATTCAGGGACCCACGTATTGAATTAGAGAGTGATTTCTGGCACCACTAATCTGGGTCCTGCTGATAGGGCAGCAAGGGCTGAGTTGCCGACAGAGGGGGGGAAATTGGGAATGTCCACATTGGGCTATTGAGCAAGGATTACTTTGTTCTGAATTATAGGCCCCACCAAGTTGAGGAAGAACTGAGAACAGTTTTCCATGCCCAGAGTGGAAAGGGATGTTGCCTGGTCAGGCACAGCAGCGCCAACCCTTCCATCATCCTCCAACTGGGATGTAGGTTTGCCCTTTGGAATAGGCCCAGAGTGTACCTAAGGCAGCCAACAGCCAGCTGGGAAAGGGACCAAATGCTTGGGGAGTGGAGCAGAGACGCTTACTGGGAAGTACCTGCCCTTTGAGGCCTGAGCCCAGGGATCCTGGATCCAGGAGGAGACATTCCAGCCTCATTTCATCTTCTCTGAGCCTTAGCAGTTTGTTCACCTGTAAAATAGGGATATTAATCCCTATGTCTCAAAGTGGCATGTTTGTGCAGTTTGAGTGCAGAAGACATGAATAGGGCCTAAAACACAACCTATACTCAGCTTGCTCAGTTTGGCACCCTGAATTGGAGCTACATCTACTAGGGAGGAAGAGGCACCTTTGCTTTGGCTACACTGCTTACCCAGGAGTGCTTCTTCCTGAAAGGCTAGTTTGCTCAGAGGGTGCACTTTTGATTTGCACAAAGGAAAAACACCTACCCGTCTGTAAATAGACCAGAAGCAGAGAAGGGCAAAGACCCTTAAGCCACCAAAAGAGGGCAGACTGGCCCTGCAGAAGGGGACTCAAAAGTGACCCATGTGGTCAAGATCTACTGGGTGTGGGGCCTCCCTAGTGGCGCAGTAGGTTAAGCAGAGCACTATGAAGCAACCCGCAGCCACTGCAGCATGAGTTCTATCCCTACCACTGGCTGGGGAGGGGACCCACATGACGCAGCAGACCTCTCCTGCCTTGCCCACTGCTCCCCTCAGCAGTACGTTTCGGTCGATCTGCCTGTTCTGCTCCCCACTCTGTCTCTGGTAAACCCTCTCACCTCCCATGACTCTGGCCTGTACCCTGGCTCTTGTATGCATAAATAAATAGATCTTTAAAAAAAATAGATCTACTGGTGTGTCAGGGTGAACAAATGGTGAGTATGCAGGTGGAGCTAAGAGGAGAGGAGATGCCCTCAGGGGCCAACTGGGATACCCTGTCTTCACCAACCCTTGGCTTCTGTAAAGTGGCCATGGTACTAACCTGTAGCTACTAGTGCATGGAATCAGAGCTGTATCTAAGGGAAGGTCATAGCCAGAGAGTATAGCAGCCCAGGGAAAGCCTATTCAGAGATGACCAGTTGGAGGAGAATGACAGAGCAGCAGGCAGTTATAAGTTGAAGTGACAGGAGGTATCACAAAGAGTGAATGGGCATTTTGGTAAGCAGAAGAGGCACACTTCCATCAGGTTTGGGAGCCAGGAGGGCTTCCTTGAAGTAACATCTAAACTGAGACCTCAGTGAGACCCCACTGAAAAGCAGAAGATTGGGACATTCAGGTGGCATGACCTGAAATGTGCAAACAGCCAGAGATGAGGGCACAGAACAGTCTGGAACCTGTAAGTTTTGCTGCTTAATTACCTGATATGGAATGGCAAGAAAATGACAAGAGATGTGGTAGAAGATAATCAGAAGTTCTAGTGTCACGAAACATCTTTATATTTTGTCAAGATGTTTGTACTCTGTGGGTCATAAGCAGTGGAGTGATGTGATCAGACCTTCATTTTAGTAAGATACCTGCGTGCCACATGAAGAACACAGGGGCAAACTAGAGACTGTGGGCTGTTGCACCAGGTAGGAGGTGAAGGTGGCTTGAAGTTGAATAGTCACAAAGATGCAACTAAGTGAGCAGATCAAGCAATATTTATAGGCGGTAGAATCCATAGGATAATGTAGAAAAGGCAGGAGTCCAGGGTGCTCCCTCTCTCTAACTTGGGTAACAATGACTGTGACAACCCTTCACTAAAATGGGGCCAAGCAAGATACATGGGCCCGGGTGGGGTGATGAAAAGTTCAGATGTTTGAATATGCTACTTAGACGGAGGAGGCCAGGAGGGTACTGTGGTTTTGAGCTCTGGAGAGAATGGGGCCACTGTGGAGTCATCAGCCTAAAGGTGAATGGAGGCTGTGCATGGGAGCAAGGAGGATCACACTGAGGAGAAAGGCGGCGGAGACCAGACCTGAGAAACTTGGACATTTGAGGGTCAGCTGGAGGAGGCAAGGGACAAAGAGGAACCTCCAGGGAGAAAGAAGGGAAACCAGCCATTTAATCCTTACAGTACCTTGTACCATCTACAGGTGGGGAACCTGCAGACTTTTTATAGTGTTTTACCTATTAGGGCATAAAAACTAAGAAACTCAGAGCTGAATGTTCTGCTCCATCATGTAACTATCCTTAACTGCTGGCGCTATCCACCTTTGTTGTCTAGGTAGTTAGTTGTCTAGCTGTAGTTTAGGGCAGTCCTTTTGAAAGCAGAGTGTAAATGAAAAGATTGGATTCAGGAAATGATATTTATGCATGCTCAGTCAGGTTTTGACAGGTTGGATTTGGAGAGGATGGTGGGGCATCAAATTTTGGTCTTTATTCAGACTACTTAGCTCCTGGGCGATGGTTGAATGATGACAAGAGGAGGAAGAGGTCATCTAGTTCTCAGCACTTGTACCCCATTCCTCTCTCTCGCATCCAAGGCAGAGATCACTAGTGGACCTGGCCTCCTCCTTCATGAAGCCTTAACATGGATTCACCCTCCTTCCCTAGGCTGCCATTGTGCTAAATCCGAGTTGGCAGACCATCTCCAATTTGTGGCCATTCTGGCAGTAAGCCCCTGCCCCACAAACCACCAGAGGATTTCCGGTCTTTATTATGATCAACTTTTATTATAGAGACAGACTGAACTCTTTTGCATAAAGAATCTCTGGACTGGGTCAGGGAAATCCACCTACTAAAGGTCGCTACCCAGTTGTCCCTGCCTCTGCCTCAGCTATGTGCCCACATGCTATCTACATCTCAAGGTTACTGGAAACAGCAGAGGCTACTGTCCCCTGAGCCAGACAGGTTAGGTCAGGCCATGCTGGCTGGGATGCCCACCAGGTCACAGACGCCCTGTCTCCTGCCCCAGTCGGTTGTCCAGAACCTGGAGCTGCCGGAGGAAGCCCGAGTTGGGGCAGATGTCGCGGTGGGCCTGCACTGTCTGGATGGCCTCCACCAGTGTCATGTTCTCGCAGATCATGAGGAAGGCCAGGACAACCGTGGCGGAGCGGCTCACCCCCATAGCGCAGTGGACCAGCACTCGGCCTGCAGGGAGACCCAACCCAGTATCAGCCACCTGTCCTCGCACCACCCACCCCTTTGGGAATCAGAGATGTTTCTGGCCATCCTTCCGCCCTATCACATCATCCTGGAAATACACTGTCTTCATTGTCAGATGGGACAACTAAGGTCCAGAGAAGTAAGGGACTGGCTCAAGATAATACAGCAATTTAGTAGCAGAGCTAAAGTTAGCAAGCAGGAGTCCCTTTACCTGGTCAAATATGCTTCTTATAGCATACTTTGCAATATTGATTGGGGGAGGGGAGAGAAAGTACATCTGGAGTCCTCTAGGTTTGAGGCAGAGGGTGTTAACTACCTCCCTTCTCCCTCCCCACAGTTCTACCCTCTCTCCTGCCCCTGCAATCCTATGCCAAACTTCTATTTTAGAGGAACCTAGCAGAAGCCTTTGCTAAGTCTTGTACTTTCTGTCCAATACCTGACCTCTGACTGAGGGATATGGTTACACTAACAACCACACTGAACCATAGCAAATATGTGTTTGTTGGTTTTCAGGGTCCTGAAGGGTATGCTCATTAAATGGTCGTAACTATTTGCCCCATGGAGTGGGGGTTGTAGAGGGTTGTAGAAAGGGTTTGTGGCTCTGGACACCCATTCGTGCTACTGAAAAAATGGATAGGCCCAGATCCTGTCCCATAACCTCCACCCCCAGCCCTGGCTCACCATGGGGACCGCTCAGGGCAGTTCGGATGTATCTAGCAACAGGCAGAAAGTAGACACTAAGATCAAAGAAGGGGTTGTCATCAGCCTCGATGCCATAGTACTCCAAGGCCATTCCACGATAGAACTTGGCACCTGTGTCCACCTGAAACTTGCCTGCAGCAACATTCACCACATGGGTGATGCCCAGCTGGGTCAGCTTATTCTTGTCTCGGGCTGCATACCTGGAGGGAGAGCACAGGGGATTTCAGGGGTGGGGGAGAGCTTGCGAGGTCAGCTGTGGCTGGGCTGGAACTGGCCCCTTCCCTCCTGCCATTCCCCTGTAAGGATAGAGACTAGAATCTGTGAACTGGCCTGGGGGAAAGGGATCCTCTAGTGGAACTTTAGGATCCCCTTTCACTAACATTTCTGGAGGGCAACTTAGCCACATGCATCAAAAGCCTTAAATATATATACAGTTTTTGCCCCAGCCAGTCTCCTTAGAGAACTTAAAGAATCCCAAATGTGCCTGTATATATGTATATATGATATATTTATAAACTGAATCTAATGTATTTCAGATAGTAAAAAATTGGGGAAACTTTGCTAAATATCCCATAGTAAGAGACTGAGTATGGTATAGCTAAATGAGATACTGCACAACCACTGAAATGTGGTAGATGCAGGTAAATAAGGAAAAGTGTGCCATATTGAGAACCTAGGAAAAATGTAGACTGCAAAGCATAACATAAAATGTGTAAATTTTAAAGAGCTTTCTAAGTAAAGCAAATTATTGAAGGGGGATTATGACGAGAGCATTTTTGTAAAAAAAAGTATCATGAGAAAAGCATATTTGTGAATAGTTCACCATGCATTTTTTAAAATGTCAACTAGGATTTTCTCACTGATTGTGTATAGGTGAGGCATTTTTTTCCTACTGTTAATAGCATACTGATTCATATTTTCTAAATTGCAAGGAAATTTTTTAAACTTTATATATATTGATCCATATTTTCTAATTTTTAAGAAAACTTACAGGCAGAATGATTCACAATTCTAATCTCTCTGTTTATCTAGAGAGTGACTTGTGTGTGTTCTCAAAACACGTATACTTTAAAGTTCCTAGGATCACTATCCATAATAGCCATTAAGTATGAAAACTCAACTTTCTATAAATACAACAGAATGGATGGATTATGATATATTCCTACCATAGACTAGTATAGAGCAATGAAAAATGAGTAAATGGCAACTGCACATGGCATGGGTGAATCTTACAATTTTGAGCAAATGATGCCAGGCATATGAGTCCATTCATAGAACTTTAAAAGACAGGCAAAACAACATTGTTAGGTACACAGGTAGTAAAACTGTAAAGAAAAGCAAGAAGATAATTATTTAAACCCTAAGTAGTTATCTACAGGAAAGAAGGATGATGATGAGAAGAGTTCAGGGGGAGCTCCTGGGGCACAAGTAATGTCGCATTTCTTGACCTGGATGATGCAACTATTCATAAATGCTCTATGTACTTTTCTCATGTGTGTTCTAGCTCCACAATTAAAAGAAAGATTGGGGCCTCCTAGCAGCTTAGGGGTTAAGTCTCAGCGCTGTCCCTGCTATGGAGTAAGTTTGATCCCTGGCTAGGGAGCTAACCCACATATGGTGCAACAGACCTCTCATCTTGCCTGCCCAGGCTCCCCTCAGCAGTGTATTTCAGTAGATCTGCCTGTTCTGCTCCCCACTCTGCCTCTGGTGAATCATCTCACCCAACCCCTTGCAACTCTGGCCAACACCCCAGTTCTTCTACTAAAAATAAATTTTAAAAATGAAAAATGTGGAAAGATACAAGGTAGGAGGCAAAGAGAATACCATCTCTGCCCTAGAAGGCTCTGGAGGCTCCCCCTCTGCTTCTTCCATTCCCCTCCCCACACCCCAAGGGTTTTTCTTACGCATCCCCCAGGAAGAGGTTGGGCCAGACTTCATTGATGTGGCTCAGGGTAGCAGCCCCACGAACCCACAGTAAGCGCTGCAGAGAGGCCAGTGTGGGTGGCTGGTAGGGGGACATCTGGACCCCTCCGTGGATCTTTGGCCTCCGAAGGTCCTGCTTCTGCAGTGAGTCCATCCTAGAACAGAGTGAACACCAAGGTGGCTGGGGCAAGATCGCAACAGGTGGATCCAGCTGGCAGGCAGGCCCCGGCATGGTGCAGAGCCCAGTCGCCGCTGGGATGCTTGGGAAGGGCCTCAGCTATTTCAGATGAGGTTATTAGCCAGCTCAGCTGGGGCTGAGGCCTAGACCCTTACCACAGGGAACAAGGGATTCAACATCTTGTCACTGCTTTCTAGCTGGGATGCCTTCTCCCCTGCCCTCTTGTTGGAAGTTTTGGCTAAAGGGCCCTTGGAGTGCCCTGTTTGTGGCAACTAGTCAGTGCAAAACCCACCCCTTAAATCACTGGGACTTTGTAGGCATGGAGATCTCAGATGGCTGTGTCCCTGCAAGGGCACTTTGGAAGGCTCCACAATGCGGGCATTTCATCTCAAGCTCCCTCTTCTGCTGCTGCTTCTCCAAGGATCCCCAGGCTCCTAGCCCACCGCCACCTCCGCCAGTGTCAAGTGCTTGGAGGGCAGTCCCTTTCTTGAATGAGGGGAAGGGCTATGCGCTGATACATGATAGCATTTCCATACCTATTAACGCTCATGTGTTTCATGGGACTGCTGCCTCACTGGGGCAGGGTCTCTCTTTTACACAGGAAGAAGAGAAATTTCTAAAATAACTTTGAAAACCAACTGGCTGATAAGTAGCAAGTCTGGGGTTTTTTAATCCAGCCTATGCACCTTCACTTCTGTCCCCCTTCCAGTTATCTTTAGGGACGCCAGACAGTAGTCACGAAACCTTCCGCAGGGGAGCCTGGTGGTGGTGTGGCTGTGAGCCCTAGGCCCTGGGAGTCCTCCTTACCCCCATGTCTCAGGCCAGTGCTTCAGGTCAGGCTTCACCCTGGTGAGCTGGGTTGTATCAGGAGTCAGCTGGCTGAGGGATTCCGAGACCTTGCAGAACTGTGATGGCAGTGGCACCAGAACCTGGGGCTGGTGCTGTGTTGGCAAGGAGTACTTCTCTTGGCTCACGGTCCCTGGCCCCCTCAACCAGTAACTAGGGAAGGTACAAACTGGGAAGATTGTCTTTTTTCTTTGGTGGGCAGTGCCAGGACCAGAAAGAGAAATAGGCACCCAGGAGGCCACAGGCTTGGCCACGCCCACCCAGTGGGCAGCTGGTGGGCAGGGCGGAAGCGAAGACCCAGTTTTCCCCTTCATCCCCCACCTTGACCTCTTAGGGCAGGCTGTGGCCTGCCACCTACCTAGGACATTGTCCGGGAACGGGAGTAGGGGAGAGGGTATAGGGATAGGACTTAGCATGTGAGTGGAACAGGGCTGCGGTAGGTTCCACTTAGAATGCAAACGTTGTGAAGCGGCTAGAATTCCAGTTCCTCCCCTTGGTGTCCCTGGGGGTGGGGCTGTGAGAGTGAACTTAGGCCGCTGTAGACAAGCACACAGGTTTACTCTCAGTTTGTCATCTTCTTGAAATAAAGATTCTTGGACCTGGAACTCCCGGTGAAGACGGAAGCCCACCTGAAGTGTGGGAAGGGAATTTTGGAGGGAGGGAAGAGAGCCAGACAGATCTCATTCTGTGACCTGGACCTAGTCTTAGCTCCATATGCCCCAGTTTCTTTTTCATGTTAAAGATTCTGGCCTTGCCAGACTTTCAGCATTCTCTGTGGGTCTGAGCTGAGAATGACAGGAGTGACTGGCTATTCTCTAAATGCAGGGTAGAAACTGTGGCGTGTCAGGATTGGGGGAGCCCCCAGGCACCAGGGTTATCCTAATGCCACTATTGTCTAGAACCACCAGCTAGGTCAGCCTGAGCCTTCGGCAGGACCAGATGGGATTTTGGGAAGCTTGGCATGGGGTAAGGCCGCCACCCAGTGGCCAGTAAGGTGCTTCTCAGCCCAGTTGTGCCTATAAGCTAACAACCAAGCTGGAATTAAGACAGAAACTGGGCCCTCCTCCTCACCCCTCAGCTTTTTTATGAGTTATAATGCCAGGTCTGGAGAATGGGGTCTTTTCCTTGACCTTATGGGTTTCTTTGTCAGATCCCATCTAGGGCCCAACTTCTGATGATGAATACCCCCAACTGTCTGCTCTATTCCACTGCCCAGTGACTCATCCTTCAAGCTCCAGACATACTCAAGGAACGGAGTCAGTGACTATAGTAGCTCCCAAAATTTTTAATTCCCGCCCACAGATGACTACCAGGAACCCTGCTGACACTTCTTTCCACATCTCTGTAGCAACTGCAGGGTGACACATGGGTGCAGTGTCCAGTAAGGACAGGTTGAGACCTGGCCCTTTTCCCTACTCACTCTGTCTAGCCCTCATTCTGCTCCTTCCTGCGTCTCCCCATAAGCTGAACAGCTGCCTCTGTGGCCAGGGGTTTTTATGCTTCTGTGTGGTAACTTGTAAACACAAGTTCAGACACCTGTTTTCTATCTTAGTATCTCTCCTCCTCTCTGTAATGCTTGCCCCTGCTACCTCTGCCTTTCACCCTCTCATAGGTGCTCCCAGCATAGCCCCCTGCACAGGCCTGGCAGGCACAGGCCTCCCCATGGTAGCGGTCAGTTGTGTGACATCCACCTCCTTAGCTGCAACTTAAGGAGACACCTCCCTGGATTTTTCTCCTGTCCTCTCTCTCTGCCTCTTCCTCCCCAGTGAGACCAAATGGAACTATGGCCACAGGTGAGGCTGGAGACCTCAAAGCAAGACAAGTAAGGTACCCGGTGAGGGAATTCTCAGAGAGGGTGCCCAGCAGGCTGCCAATGGGATCTGCCATTGTGCACTCAGCATGCAGGCCTTGGAGGAGGCCAGACCTGCAGGGCCGGTACTGGTATCTGTGTGTTTTTCTCAGCCAGTTTCATTAGTGGGCTGCTGTGAGAATGCCATGAAACAATAAGGCATCTCCCACAGTGTCTCATGGTAGATGCCCAAGAAATGGTGCATTCTGCTATTGTTATCACATTATTATTTCTCTTACCCTTCCAAGTCATTGTCTGGGTAGAGAGTAACTTCCCCAAAGGACAGTGAGGCCTGGCTTCTATCTCTGTTTCCTGTTTCTTATAGTAATTGTTAGCTGATGTTCCTTATAATTGTCCAGCAATTATTATATTCACCACTAGCTAGGGATGTGCTATGTAAAAGACAAGGCTCTGTACTTATATTTTCTTGTTAGTCTGTCATATTACCCTTGTCTAATAATATACTCATCCACATTTTACAAATGAGGAAACTGAGGCTCAAAGAGATTAAGCAATGTCCACAAGGTCATAGCCCATAAGCAGGGTGGTGGGATGAAAGTCCAGGTCTTCCTGACCACACTAGGCTTCGTGCCTCTTTCTCTGACCCAGTCTGCCCCCCAGTTCAATCCCCCAACAATATACATAGACACAAGTGTCCTGGCCTCATTACCCAGCTTGTTCTATGGCCTTCCTGAAATAGGGGTGCTCACCCACTGGAGGGGTATCTGGTCCAGGCTGTGGTCTTCTCTCTCTGCACTTTGTGCTGTCTGCTTCCAGCCACCTGACTCCGTACCATTGATGCTGTTTCTATTTTTTGATTTGAGTTTAATTATAAAGCATGATGTGCTGCTCCCCTCTTCTGGCCTCCCCCAGCCACTCCCAACTCACCCACTGGCCCCATGGTCAGAGCCAGCCGCAGCTGGCCTCACGGCCCTGCTGGGAGTAGAGGCAGCTTGACAGGGTCTAGCTGTCGTGTGTCTGTATGCACATCTTGATTCTGGGACAAGGAGGAAGACAGAATAAACCATTTTACTGTCCTTGGACTTTAAGGGTGGTATGGAACATGGTAGAAAGTGAGAGCTTTTTTTTTAAGATTTATTTATTTATGCATACAAGCCAGAGGTGTGGGGTGTAAGAGGATTCACCGGAGACAGAATGGGAAGCAGAAGAGGCAGATCTACTGCCTAGGGGAGCAGTGCTGGTGATAGCTTGATAGTGCTGAGACTTTAACCCCTGTGGCCCTAGAGCTAAAAAGATCTTCCTGGAGGAGAATCCCAAACGAGCCCAGGCTAGGGTTTCACCTAGGCGAATGCACCCACATGCAGCCAAGAGGGGTTCCTGTGAGAAACCCTCACTGACCCAGTGTGTTTCATTTACGTAAGTGCCCACTCAAACAGCCCACTGGGTTCCCGCAAGGGCCCACACGAGTACAGTGGTGTTCACCTAGGCAAATACACATTGACCCAGCCAAGAGGGGTTCCCATGAGAAAACCACACAGGTCCAGTGGGGATCACTTAGGCAAGTGTACCCTCATCCAGACAAGTGGGATTCCCATGAGGAACCCACGCCAGCCCAGTGGGGTTCACCAGGTAAGTGCACCCTCACAAGCCCAGTAGTTTTGAACGAGATCCAGCACAAGCCCAGTGGTGAGTTCATACCATAAACATACCCCAAGCCCAAGTAGGGTTCCCCTAGGCAGGAAACATAATGGCCCCGCAGGGGGTTTGCCAGGTAATATGAACCCCCACTGGTCCAAGTACGGTTCCCCTAGACATAGGAAAACTAACTGGTCTGGGGAGTTCATCGTATGGACCCATACTGGCCCAAGTAGGATACCCCTAGAAAAGGGAACCCACACTGACCCAGTGGGGGAAGTGTTCATATTATGAGCTCTGCTGGGAGAAGTGGGGCTCCCTAGGCAAAAGAACCTACACGGGCCCAAGGGAGGGTCCACTAGTTAAGGAAACACACACTGCCATTAGAGGGTTAGCAGGGCAAATGAATGCCTCACTGGCACCAGAGGCGTTCTTCTAGGCAAGGGACCACACTGGAACAATGGGGTGTTCATCAAGGCGTATGAACACATGTATCAAGTGAGGCTTCCCTAGGTACCCTATGGGGGTTCATAAAGGCTTATGCATGGGGGCTCCCACAGGCTGGTAATCCACCTAGGACTATTGGGTCTCCTCTGTTAGCTTAGTAAGATGTTTTTAGTAGTCTGGTTAGCGCTTTCCACTTCCCCCTGAGGAAAGTGTATGTCCTTGGTAACTAGTTTATATAACAGCAGTAACAGCTTGAGTGATTTGAGAAGAGAAATCTGGTTTGCTGTCTGATTGTAAAGACAGGGGCAGGCTAAAAAGAGGGATGAGGGCCTCCCTGGTGGTGCAGGGGTTGGAGTCTCTATCAAGCTGTCACCAGCCTCTGCAGCATGAGTTCAATCCCAGCCTGGGGGTGGCCTGTTTGGTGCAGCAGACCTCTCCTGTCTGGCCCACTGCTCCCCTTAGCAGTGTAGTTCACTAGATCTGCCTGTTCGCTTCCCACTGTCTCTGCTGAATCCTCTCACCCCACCATACCCCCACACCTCTGGCCAACACCCCAGGTCTTATATGCATAAATAAATAAAATAAATCTTAAAAAAAAAATGAGGGATGATACGTTCTTAAGACAGTAGCCACTGAGATTAACAGGAACTTAGCCCTTTCCGTGGAGGTGTGTGAGTGAATTCAGGCTGCCGATATTCCCTGGTGAGCTCCCCAAACTAACAGGAGCCAGGAGAGGAGTGGGCTCCAGGTGTCCCTCGGGGTTTGATTTGCAGCAAGTGGGACAGTTTAAGGGAAGTGTCTTTATGCCCTAGAGGATATGCTGATCCTGAAAAAGAGGATCAAGGAGTGCCCAAGGATATTGGCTCTCACGTGTGTGGAATATGGCGGACACAAGTAAAAACTTCCACTGAGATGCCTCAGGCAAGACAATTTTTCCTTTAGGGGTAGTATACAGGCCTTTTGGGGGCAGGGCATAGCCCTTTTGTGTTACCTCTTGTTCTTAGTGTGAGTAGCTAGGAGTTAGTTACTTCATGGGGTGTTAAGGATGCTTGGACCAAGAGTCTAGCGCTGCTTTGACTTCCTGTTTTGTTGTTGCCCTGTGTTATTTTGCTGTTGTCTGTTTGGTGTTTGGGTCCCTTGCACTGTATAATTGCCACTCTCAAGGGCAGGATTATAGCCTTGAGTAATTGCAGAATTTCCTTGGAATTTTTAATAGGATTATTTTGGGCCGTTAGTAAACCTGTCTTCTTCCATGGACAGTAGGGAAGGCATAAGAGGAGTCAGTGTACACATTAAGATGAAGCCCCTTTCTAAACTCTAGGGCTCAGGAAGAGGTTCTGCCTCCTGAAGTTTAGCTTCGATAATGTCAGGCTTGCTCTGGCATATCCTGATTTCCAGACACCATCCTAAATAAAGCTGCTGCCATCTGTGAAGCAGGCAGCACTGGAACCAATAAGTGGTGTGTCCTGGAGGGCCGCCGTGCAGCACAGGTGTCACCTAGAACATGCAGGCAAGTGTGTTCTACTGCTGTGGGACCGGGGTCAGGGAGTAAAATGGCAGGATTAAGGGCTGATAGCCAGTGGATCACCTTGGTTTCCACAACCTCCATGACCTGGTGGGGCATATAGACAACCAGAGGTTGTCCCAGGGTGAGTTTAAGGCTTCCTCAACTAAAACGGCTACTGTTGCACGGCCTCGCAGACAAGGAAGTCAGCCTTGGCCCATGGTGTCTTGGGTCTTAGAGAGATATGCCACTAGCTGTTGTGATGGCTCCAGTATTTGAGTTAAAATTCCCAATCGGATGCTTGTCCACTCATGAACCTACAGAGAGACAGGTTTTTGTAGACTGGGAATAGCTAAGGCCGGGGCAGAGGTTAGGACTGTTATCTCCAAAGATTGGGACATTTCAGTGGTCCAATCCAAGGGTTTCTCCTCAGGGCACTTAAGGGCATCTTAGAGGGGTTTAGTGATGAGCCCAAATTGGGGGACCCAGATATGACAGTATCCTGCCATTACCAGAAATGTTCAAAATTGTTTCTTAGTGGCAGGAGGCTCTGTGCGTAGGATAAGGTTCTTTCTGTTAGTGGAAAGTTGTTGACATTGTGAAGTAAGGACAAATCCTAAGAAGGGGGCCTGTTATTTAGAAATTTGAGCCTTTGCGGGAGAGACTTATATCCACAGTCAGATAGCCTTTGTAAAAGTCTGCTGGTGTTTAGGTCAGAATCCTGTTTAGTAGGATACACAGGAGCCAGTTACCTATGTACAGAAGGAAGACACTACTTGAGAGAAGTTGAAGAGAGGCTAAATCTTTTTTTGTTTTAGCATTTATTTTTATTTATGCATGCAAGAATTGGGGTGTAGGCCAGAGGTGCAGGGAATGAGAGGATTCACCAGAGAAAGAGTGGGGAAGTGGATGGACTGAAATACACGGCTGGGGGGAGCAGCAGACAAGACAGGAGAAGTCAGCTGAGAGAGGGGCTAAATCTTTGCCTGAGTCCTGCCCAAAGGACTGTCTTGAAATCCCTGAGGCAAAACTGGCCATGTAAGTTGTTGAGCTGTAGGAGAATTAGGGTCCTGCCATTCAAAAACAAATAGAAATTATGAATGTGAATGTAAAGGGTTACAGAAGAAAACATCCTTGATCGAATACTGTGAATCAAGCAATAGTTGATGGTATTTGCTCAGTAAAGTGTAAGGGTGTACAATTGGGTGGGTAGGGATGACAGTCTCCTTAATAACCTGGAGGTCTTATATCCTTCTGTTTTCCCCTTTTGGCTTTTTCAGTGCTAAATAGGCATATCACAGGGAGAGTTACAGGGCTTTACATGACCTGACTGAAGGAATTTTTATGTAAAAGGCTGTAGTCCCTGAAAGGTTTAGGTGCAGTTAGAAGATGGCAAGCCAGGCCAAGTTTCCGACAAGCAAGAGCTTTATTGAGCTCTGGGGCAAAGTTCACTGACCCCACAGGATGCAGGTCAGCGGAGTTGAGCCCTGGTTGAGCAGGGAAGGAGTTTTTATAGGTTTAGGGAGTGGGGGTTGGGGTAGAGAATGAGGAACTTAGGAGTCAGGGTAGAGAATGAGGAACTAAAGGGTGGGGGTGTTAGATAATGCCATCTCGTGCTTGGAAAATGTTGACATCTCGTGGTCAGGGTACGTGACTTGGGTGGTTGCTCCTTGTGCCCCTTTACTGACCTTTCAGTCCCCTTTTGGCCTCTGGCTTAAGAGAATACAGTGACCTTCTGGGGAAGGTACGGGGATCCTTTCATTTTACCCTACCTAGCAGGGATGGCAAAGATAGCTCAGCCAGGACCAGTGTCCCAGACACACGGACAGCCACATCCCCCTTCGATATGACCCTATTGGATTGGATGGGCCCAGAGGTTACTCCTCCAATAATTTCCCCACTATCAATTATTTTCACCATTCTTTGTTAATGGAAGTCAGGTATTTGGTTGCTGGGGTGTAGCCTCAGAAGATAATTTCCTCTAGTGTCAAAACGATGTCGTTTTCTTCCCAGAGGTTGGAAAGAAGAGAAGAAAAGTTTATATTAGGGCTTGACTTTTGCATGTCACAGGAAGAAGAGAATCCAACAATGAGTGTTTGATGCAAAGTCACGATCACAGAATTCAAATGTGTTTGTTTTTTTTTAAAGATTTTATTTATTTATTTATGCATACAAGAACTAGGGTACAGGCCAGAGGTGCAGAGGGTGAGAAGATTCACCAGAGACAAAGTGGGGAGCAGAACAGGCAGATCAACAGAAACACACTGCTGACAGGAGCAGCAGGTGAGGCAGGAGAGGTCTGCCACACTATGTGGGTCCCCTCCCTGGCCAGGGATCGAATTCATGCTGCAGTGGCTGCAGAAGCCCCACAGTGCAGGGCTCAACACCTTGTGCCACCAGGGAGGCGCTAAAATATGTTCTGAGCATTTCTGGGAAGATCCACTGTCTATGCTTTTCCCTTGATCTTGAATGTTCCTTCCCTCCTTTTGGCCAGGCATTTCACCTGCTTTCAGCTCTCAATTTAAGCCACTTCCGTAAGTGAATTTTTCTGTCCTCCTGTCAGGGAACTAAGTGCTCAATGCTGCTTCTTCACAGCGTTTAACACCACCTACGTGTCTTCTATTTATTCATGTCTACGTCTCTCACTAGACACAGACCCTATCGGGTTGGAGCTGGGACTTTTGTACCATTGCATCCCCAGCTTTTAACATTGTGCTGAATGAATTGTTGCATAAGAGCTTTCTCTTCCACCTCCTCCATTGTCCTGAGGATTCATAGAGGATGGTATTGTGCTGAATTTATCTGTATCCCCAATGTGAAAGATAGTTCTTTATTTTATGGGGAAACAGTGGTCAAATATTTAATAAGTGAGGGGCCTCCCTGGTGGTGCAGGGGTTTAAGTCTTATCGCTATCAAGCTATCACCAGCCACTGTCGCATGAGTTCAATCTCTGGCCAGGGAGCTAACCCACGTGGTGCAGCAGATCTCTCCTGTCTTGCCCACCAGCCTCAGCAGTGTATTTCATCAGTAGATCCACCAGTCCTGCTCCCCACTCTGTCTCTGATGAATCCTTTTACCCCCCTCCCTGCCCCCACACCTCTGGCCTACACCCCAGTTCTTGTATGCATAAATACAAAATCAATCTTTAAAAAATATTTAATGAGTGAATAAAAGTAAAATCAGTCTTGAGCTATGAATGTCCTAATAAGTGAGCTAAGGACACATTAAGAGATGTTTTAATAAGTCTTCCAGAAACTTCTATGAAAGATAGAGGGATGATTCCGGAATTTGTTTTATTGTTGTGGTGTCCATAGAGAATCTTGGTTATAACTGTGTTAGTTATTTTAGCCATAACTTTTGTGTAACAAATGATTTTGACTTAGAGTTGGTTGATGAGAAAATGATGAGTTAGTTGTTTCTTTTGATTCTGTGGTTTGATTCTGTGGACATTTCTGCTTGGTTCATGATCATCTGACTGCTTGACTAGGGCCCAGGTGACTGTGTTCACATGCCTGGAGGTGGTCTCTGACAGTACAGGCACCATGATTCCCCTCCGATGGACTTCTACCTAGGAGGCTGGCCCAACCTGCCTCACCTTTTGAGGTCTTGAGTTTCCAAGAAAATGAACACAAAGGCAGAAAGTGCAGGGTGGAGGTGGTGTTCCAGCACTGAAGGACCATCACTTCTACTTCTGCTGGTCAAGGCAAGTCACAGATTGAAGTGAGGGGAGATATGAGGTCTTCCTCTCTCTCTCAAGGAGCAACTCAGTATATGGTGGAGGGCAGTGGGGCTGGGGATACTCATTTACTGGGGCCTCACTATAATGCTCCAGCATAGACACTTCCCTGGACTAAATTCTTCTTGGTCCTTGTTATGGAATCCAAAGGGAAGTTCTGTGTCTTTCTTCTAATCGATAGAGAATCCTTCAGGGCCCCAAGTCCTCCCTCCAAACTTGGGACTTCATTGTCTGGGCCTGGAGTTGGAGGTGGATAGGTGGAGGAGATGCAGTTGAATATGTTCTTTCTGGGTTTTCTTTGGCTTATTTTTTTTTAAGATTTATTTGTTTAGGGCCTCCCTGGTGGTGCAGCTGGTTGAGCAACGCACTATGAAGCAAACCACAGCCACTGCAGCACAAGTTCGATCCCTGTCTCTGGTCAGGGAGGGGACCCACATGGCACAGCAGACCTCTCCTGCCTTGCCTGCTGCTGCCTTCGGCAGTGTGTTTCAGTCAGTCTGCCTGTTCTGCTCCCTGCTCTGTCTGGTGAATCCTTTCACCTCCTGTGACTCTGGCCTGTACCCCAGTTCTTCTATGCATAACTAAATAAATCTTTAAAAAAAAAGAAAAGATTTATTTGTTTATGCATACAAGAGATGGGGTGCAAGCCAGAGGTATGGGGGGGGGTGAGTGAAAGGACTCACCAGAGACGGAGTAGGTAGCAGCAGGAAAATCTACTGAAATACACTGCTGAGGGGAGCAGCAGACGAGACAGGAGAGGTCTGCTACACCATATGGGTCACCTCCCTGGCCCAGGATCTTGATGCTTCATAGTGCTGCATCTTAATCCTTTGTGCCACCAGGGAGGCCCCTTCTTTGGTTTATTTGGAAGAGTGGGATCTTGTTTGTGCTTTGGTTACGTCTTGATGTCATTCAGTTTTCTTGCCATTGGCCTTGTTATTCTTCCATCTCAACTGCAATGAAGGTAAAGTTAAAGGAGCATTTGACTAGTTGTTCCAAAGATTTTTTTTTAAGGCAGGAGTGTTCAATTCCAGTTTTATTTTTTTTTCTCACTAGATTTATTTAATTGTATTTGACAACATTTGTAGTCCCCAGGGAGTTCGCACCACCATTTCACCCATGCACCATCACCTCAGACCCTTGTGCTCTTTATGCCCTCCTCCCCGTCTTTGCCCTCCCCTCCCTCTGCCCCCTAATGTTCCCTTTGATCTATGACCTTTTGATATTATTGAGTTTGTTTGTAATTGCCCATTTCCTTGAGCTTTCTCTTTTTATTTTTTGTTTTCTTCTTTTTTATTTTTTGTTGTAGTTGTTGTTCTTTCACATTTCTCCTAAAAGTGAAGCCATCCGATATTTTTCTCTTACCTTCTGACTTGTTTCACTGAGTATAATTCCTTCTAGCTCCATCCACATTTCTATAAATGGCCCTAGTTTATCATTTTTGATAGCTGAATAGTATTCCATTGTGTATATGTACCACATCTTCTTGATCCAGTCATCTACTTTTGGGCATTTAGGTTGTTTTCAGGTCTTACCAATTATAAATAGTGCTGCAATAAATATGGGGGAACAGTTACTCTTGGATCAGTGTTTTTGTGTCCTTTGGGTAGATCCCTAGGAGTGGGATTACCAGATCATATGGTAGTTCCATCCCTAGTAGACCGAGGAACCTCCATACAGCCTTCCATAGTGGTTGGATTAACTTGCATTCCCACCAACAGTGTAGTAGAGTTCTTTTTTCTCCATATCGTCACCAACATTTATTGTTGGTTTTTTTGATGTGTGCCATTCTTACCAATGTTAGGTGGTACCTCATTGTGATTTTAATTTGCATTTTCCTGATTATGAGAGATGTTGAGCATTTTTCCATATGTCTGTTGGCCATTTGTAAGTCCTCTTTGGTGAAATATCTTTTAATGCTCCTTTAACTTTACCTTCATTGCAGTTGAGATGGAAGAATAACAAGGCCAATGGCAAGAAAACTGAATGACATCAAGACGTAACCAAAGCACAAACAAGATCCCACTCTTCCAAATAAACCAAAGAAGGGGCCTCCCTGGTGGCACAAAGGATTAAGATGCAGCACTATGAGTGTCTGCTCATTCTTTGATTGGGTCATTTGCTTTGATTCTTGAGTCTTATGAGTTCTTTGTATATCTTTGTGATCAGTCCCTTGTCAGTTATACAGGATGCAAAGATTTTTTACCCAATCAGTGGGGAGTCTTTTTTGTTTTGGTTAATATTTCTTTTGCTGTACAGAACCTTTTTTAACTTGATATAGTCTCATCTGTTTATCTTCTCTCTCATTTTTATCGCTTTGGGGGATACATCTTCAAAGACGTTACTGAGATGTATGTCTTGTAGCATTTTACCTATGTTTTCTTCTATATATTTTATGGTTTCAGGTCTTACATTCAAATCTTTTATCCACTTTGAATTGATTTTTGTGAATGGTTTAAGGTAGTGGTCTAGTTTCATTTTCTTGAGCATCAATCCTATACCAAGTTTCCTTGAGTTAGAATCCTGACTCTATCACTGGGACCTTAAGAAGGTGGCTTCCCTTTCCTGTGCCTCTCCTCTCCAACATGGGATCGTGATGCCTAGGATGGGTGTTGTGAAGATAAGTGAGACTGTCATGCCAACCACATCTGGGTTTGTGCACAGGCCTGACAGACAGGTGACAGGTTTCTGACAGAGGTGTTTCTTAGGGTGGTGGGGGGTGACTTAACTAAAAAGTAGTTTATAACCTTAGTACATTCATAAAAGTGTTAGGGGAAAAGATAGTCCTGAATGGAATATGGGTATGTGGACTCCAACCCCCACTCCAGACCACCAGTGTTCCAGAACCACAAATCCAATAAGATGATTATCGAAGAGTGGATCACTGGGACCTGAGGGTGGAGTTCAGCAGCCAGGCTGGCTATAAAACCAGAGGTGAGCCTTGGGCTCACCCCCTTCCTTTGGGAGCCATCTCTCTCTTCCCTTGGAGCCATCTCACTTGACTCAGAGCCAGCTCTCGATGTGCCATTGCTTAGAAGATCTGGTAGGATATTTATGGATTTGTATCCCTCTCTTTCCCTTGCTATTATTACTATTTTATTCCCCTTCTTTTGTAAAATAAAACCCATTAATAACTTTTGTCACGTGTACCTGGAGTTGGGACTTTTTAAAAGTCTTCTGAGCACGTGGGTGGAGGACCCAGTGAGGGGAACCCATTTTATATTAGGGTTGCCCTGTAACAAAAGAACAAAGCTCACATGTGTGGTAATTTCTGCCCATAAGCGAGTCCCATCCTAGTCCTATTATGAGACATTTGTGCTTTGGTAGAAATGATAAATCTAAACATGCCCGTAGGTTTGTTTTTCCCTCAAAGCAGATTGCAATCAGTGTGAAGCCAGTCAACCCAAATAAATTGTGCACTTAAGCACACTGTTCTTAGCTAAGCCTCCACCTCTGCCATACCCACCCCCACCCTCAGGTGGGCTCACTGTGTATGGAAGCACATCTGAGGTCACCACTCAGGCCCAGTGCCAGGCACTTAAGGAGCACCTAGTTTCACAGATATGGCTAATAATTATTGTTTATTTCCTTTTCAAAATTTACTTTTAATTCTTTCTGGCTCTCCTGTGCTTTTCTGAGAGCTGCTTTTTTGCTGGGTCTGATCCTAATTAAGGCAGGCCTATCTGATGACTAGAGCAGATGCTTCCAGGTAAGGAGGCACACCCATGCCTCCAGTGGGTCTGGCAGAGGCTGGAGGGAGAATCAAGTTTTCTGCTAATCCTTTTCCTTATCAGTAGTCAGCTCCCAGGAGCCTCTGAGGGATGTCTACAGGGGCTCTTGATTGTAGAACCAGCTGGAAGGGAAATGGGAGGCTAGGTGTGGCCTCCGCAAGAAGCCTGCAGACAGGGAGTTTCACTGAGGTGTGCTGGGAAAGGTGCCACAAGTGGCTGCTATCAGATTGGTTTAATCCCAACACCTCTTTCGCTAAACCTATTTATAACCCCATGACTCATTTTACCCCAGGTATGTGTTAAGTTTAGAGTCCCTGCCTGTCCCTTAGACAAAAGCTGTGTTCTGGGGGGCCCCAGGAAAACAAAAGCCCTATATGTGGCCCTGTTCTGGGCTGTTTCTTCTCTCCCAGATCCTGACCTGCCCTTCAGCCTCAGTAGTCCTCAGCTTCAGGGAGATTCTGATAACAGTATTTCTGATGTTGAGAGAAGGGGTTGTTGTGAGGATGTTAGGGCGAAAGGTAGTCCTAAATGGATTATGGGTGCGTGGACTCCAACCCCCACTCCAGACCACCAGTGTTCCAGAACCACAAATGGAGTTAAGCAGCCAGGCTGGCTATAAAACCAGAGGTGAGCGTCATCACTTAGAGCAAGTGCGAACGCTGCTTTGCCTGCTAAACTCTTCCAAAGAGGCTCTGCCTGTTTTGATGTGGTCTGTTTAGATTCATGCATCATGAGCCTACTCAAATCATTTCAGCTAAAGGATGTGTTGGAAGGTTACAGAGATGTTTCTTTTGGTTATAATAAAATAAAAATTGGGGGCAAATAACAAGAAAACCCAGTAAAATCTGAAGAAAGATTTGTTGGGTCATGTAACAGAAAAATCGAGAGGGAAGGTGAATTTGCATTCTCAAGGGAGGGAATCTGATGTCCCAGGTCGTCCTTTTGAACCAAAAGCTGAAAGTAATGTTTGTAGTCAGTGCATGTATGGTCTCTCTTGGGTCCTGGGTCCCAGTTTATTCAGTCACCAGTGGCCTTGTTATGTTACAGGGCAAACCTAATATAAAATGGGTTCCCTACACTGGGTTTTTTACCCGCGTGCTCAGAAGACTTAAAAGTCCCAACTCCAGGTACACATGGCAAAAGTTATTAGCACGTTTTATTTTATGAAAGAAAGGGGAATAAAATAGTAATAACACCAAAGGAAAAAGAAAGGGATACAAATTTACAAATACTCTACCAGATTTAAGCAATGGCGAGTTGACAGCTGGCTCCGAGTCGAATGAGATTGCTCTGAAGGCAGGGGTTTGGCTCCGCAGTCAGAGAGAGTGTCTCCCAGGCTCACCTCGGCTTTATAGCCAGCCTGGCTGCTTAACTCCACCCTCAGGTCCCAGTAATTTACTTTTTGATAGTTATTTTATTGGATTTGTGGTTTTGGAACACTGATGGTCTGGAGTGGGGGTTGGAGTCCACACACGTATAATTTATTTAGGATCACCTTTTTCTGGAACACTGATGGTCTGGAGTGGGGGTTGGAGTTTATACACCCATAATCCATTTAGGACCACCTTTCCCCCTAACAGTTACAGATCAAACCTGGAATAAAATGGGTTTGCCCTGGGCCTCCCTGGTGGCACAAGGGGTTAAGCACTGCACTGTGAAGCATCCGCAGTCACTGTGTTACAGGGCAACCCTAATGTAAAATGGGTTCCCCTCACTGGGTCTGTTAGGGGGAAAGGTGGTCCTAAATGGATTATGGGTGTGTGGACTCCAACCCCCACTCCAGACCATCAGTGTTCCAGAACCACAAATCCGATAAG